>OY751317.1:40583864-41183864 GCA_963564615.1 Rhorus exstirpatorius | reverse complement strand
TATAAATTTTAGCCGATTCGGTTGCGGCACTTTTTTTGTTACAAGTGATTCCAGTCGAATTTACACAATAACTGTTACGAAACGCATGGTATAATTCCGAAAAAAAATTCGATTAAATAGATCGATCAATTATGAACAATTTTTGCCTGAACACCAAAAAATTTTTTTTGGCTGCTCCAAAAATTTTGAAAAAAATCTTTCAAAGTAGTAGTACTTGGAATATAAAAAGTTAGATAAAAAAAAATCGAAACAGGTCAGGAAAATCGTCCGTTCGATTTGACGTAAAATGCTTCGTATAAATATATATTATATTTTAATAATTTAACGATAAGAGCATGCATATCGTGCAGATCAAATTTTATTTCGTTCCTAAAATCCGTATGAGACCATGCTATTTCATGATTCGATATGGACTCATAATCGACAATGACTCGTAAAATTCTATGCCAGGATCGGAACACTAAAAAAAAAAAAACAAAAACAAACTCGTTTTTTCCTTCAATGACACGAAATGCTTGTAAGCGTTGGAAATTTGATCGAAGAAAAAAAAATGCGTGGTGCTGGGTGTAACGTTCAGAACACAATGTACAAATTCGATGAATAAACTCATTACGTTCGGCTAATATAAAATTTAACAAAGAAACATTCAGAATTTTTGTAAATTCATGGCTTTTTTTTTTTTTGGACAAAAAATGATCCTGGCTTCTATGTATCGTTACTGAAAATTCCACGTGACAAGAAAAATCATGTAGCAATAATGTACAGCAAAAGAAAAAAAAAAGAAAAAAACTTCAGATCGATGAATCTCTAGTTCTGTGACTATCTTCGTCTACGATTGATTTTTTTTAAAGATAGAACAAAAATCCAATCATAGCATGATCACTTACAAATTTTTCGTGTTTTTATTTTGTCAATATATCTGTTATTATTAATTTTCACATCACAGCATTCTCAATAGGCATCTTTAGTTTACCTAATCTGTTATCCGTGTCTACTGTAAGGATTATAAAGTTTTCGTGTTAAATGTTATTTGCGAGCTTGGGATATTTTATTGCGAAGAATTGACGTCAGAGAGAGAGAAATTGAAGAATGAGGAATGAAAAGTGGGGAAAAAAAGCGCGTTTTTGGGGGATTTTTTTTTTTTTCCCCGTCGAATCATAAACTTACACTCGGCACTGGCAACGTCGATGGCACGATCGGTATCTTTAACGGGGAGTTCCTGGGGACTCGGTTCGAGCTGACTGCGGCTAGCAACCGATAGCCTGGCGTTAGTTTGCCCGATAGCTCCGCTCGTTCGACCATTCGCAATGACCGTACTCGATCCGGATCTCCTCATCGTTGCACCAGCGATGCTCAAGCTACTCCCCCGGCAATAAAATCACAGGATAAGCGTTCGGTTTGTAAAAAATTCAAAATCTCCCAAACGCAGATGACATTTTGTGAAATATTCGTTGGAATTTTTACGGTACACGGAAAATTAAATGGCAGCCATTTGAACGAAGGAAAAAAAAAAGTAATGTTTTCATGAAATATTTCGAAAATGAACGAATCGAAACATTGTAAATTTCAAAAAAGAAAAAAAATCGTACATCGCGGTTTCCGCATCTCAAAATTTGGAAAATTACCTGGCGCCGGAATGATCGATGCTGATACTTCTTGGTCTCGGTGGAAGTGCCGGCTTTCCACCATTTCCATTCGAGGACGTGTCCTCCGAGCTAGAATCTTCCTGATTTCCAACTTGACTTAGATTCACTGAAAATTGGCATTACGAGAAAAAAAAAGAATCTCCGTTAAATCGAGTATACTTGAAAAAAAAAACAACAAAAAGACTTTCATAATAAATTCAAATTCATACTATAATATTTCATAAATATTTCATAATAAATTAAAATTCATATTATAATATTTCATATAAATTCAAATTCACATTATAATATTTCATAAATATTTCATAATAAATTTAAATTCATATTATAATATTTCATAAATATTTCATAATAAATTCAAATTCATATTATATTTCATAAATATTTCATAATAAATTGAAATTCATATTATAATATTTCATAAATATTTCATAATAAATTCAAATTCATATTATATTTCATAAATATTTCATAATAAATTCAAATTCATATTATATTTCATAAATATTTCATAATAAATTCAAATTCATATTATATTTCATAAATATTTCATAATAAATTTAAATTCATATTATAATATTTCATATAAATTCAAATTCACATTATAATATTTCATAATAAATTCTAATTCATATTATAATATTTCATAAATATTTCATAATAAATTCAAATTCATATTGTAATATTTCATAAATATTTCATAATAAATTCAAATTCATATTATAATATTTCATAATAAAAAAACAACTTTTATAATTTGCATACCACTCGAATAAGCTCCTTGCATGCCTCGCCTTCTCAACACCAGAGGAAGATTATTGCCCGACGACGAGTTTGGCTTTATTTGGTGATTTATTTTATTTTGCGAACTTATCGTCGGCCTCATCAAACCGCTCATTCTATTGTTCGATGGCTGAACGTTCCAATTTCTTCCGCCGACAGCAACACCGGCATCCGACTCGGAATCACTCTGCTGCGAAAAAAAAAAAAACGAATGAAAAAAAAAATAATAAATTCCTAATTTTATTGAAAATTTTACAATTTTTTTTTTTTTTAAATTGTTTTTCGTTATCCCTCATTAATTCACCTGATTCAGTACTCCGACGCTGCTGCTTCGTGTCATGTGAGACGAATGATTTTTCGTCGACGAGTGTCTCGATTGCGCGCCTGAATTTCCATTTCCAGGACCGTTTCTCGACGACGCGTTCACATTTCTATTGCCTAATTTTCCTGAAACTATCGAAAACGATAAGATATCCAGATTTTTTCGAGAGGCAATTCGTCATCACGTTTTTTTTTTTGTTTTTATCGAAGACAGCTCGGATTCGAGCAATTGCAAAGCTCTGAGAATTTTTTTTTTGTTTTTTAATCGCAATGTTATGGCAGAAGTTTTACAAAGAGTCAGCGATAAATTTTGTTTTTCTCTCCAGCCGCGTAAAGCTTTTAATAATTTTTCAAAGCCAATCCGAGTCTCGGGTTAACGCGATACAAGAGACGAGATGCTAAGAAAGAAAAGAAAGAAAATTTTAGTCGCTACTTGAAACAAGGATTGCAAAAATCATAATTTATAAATCGTGTATCATTCGTGTAAAAATAAAAATTATTAATGCATCCACGTGGCATTATGCTTATTCGTTGTTCATCATTAAAATAATGGATAATAGATTACACGCCATTGTCCGATTATCAAAAGGATGAAAAATCGATCGAATTCTATCATCGATTTTTTCAACCAATGAATAATTGAAATCGATCATCAATTATTTGGCGGAAAATTCATTATTTTCTATAAATATTGAAAAAAAAATCGATTAAAATAATAAAAAAAAGAGAGAAAAAGAAAACAAGAAGAAAAAAAAAACATTGAGATATTTGATTGTCGTGTTGATTATTTAATGTAAAGAGGGCAGGAAAGCTTTGAGGGAGGTACCTTGTACTGGGCCATGCAGTAACCGGTTTGGCGGGCTGACGGAAAGGTCGCTCAGCGAGCAGGCACGTCTCATGCCACTCCCTTCCTCTTCGCTGTCGACAACTTTTGACGACAGTCTCCCCCCATTACTGGCAACTGTTGACAACACGCACACTCATGCAACTGCACTACAAGAGGCTACTAATTTTTTTTTTTCGCTCGTTTTGTTTGCGAAAGTCGATTGAATGAATAAATTAATAAAATGTTTTTTTCCCTCGTTAGACTCGCAAAATTTAATAGCGAAAAAAAAAAAATTAAAATCTCTCTGCGTTGATACATTTAAAAAAAAAAAAAGTTTAAACGAGACATATCGACGAAAGAATGTGCCAAAAATTTTGCGAGTACAACGATAAAACAATTAATAATGAGCGAAACGATAAATTGAATTAATTAAAAATAACGTTATCGATATGATTGGGAAGGGAGATTTTTTTTTTTTTTTTTGGAAAATAATGAGGTTTTTGGATCGGAGAGCAATCGACAGGACAAATGGAGAAGGAGGTCATGCGGTAGCACGAAAATCATGCCAAACGAAAAAAAGAAAAATCTGTTCAAGCGACTCATCTATGCCTGCAAATCGCATCCAAACTGAGAAGTAACTCGCTGTTGCCTTTTTTTTTGCTCGTTGTAACGAAACAGTGTAGGTAAGAAAAAAAAAAAAAAATTATATTCGTAAGTATCGGCTCCGTGCGTGGTCTCTTTCGATTGAATTTATCGACGATTATTTTTCGTTTCACATTAATGTACAGTCACGAGATTAGAAAGAAAAAAAAAAAAACGTTCTCTCGTTGATTTTTGGGGGTCCGCGATGGTTCGATCGATTGGAGAAAAAAAAAAAAAAGCGTTTTCGACATTTATAAAATTACGATAATGGCAAAATGCGTGAGCGAAACAACGAAGCCATTTGCGCCCCCCCCGACTTTTGAGAGACACATATAATCGTGCGACGACGAAATATCTCTTCTACGCACATCGATAAGTATACACTCGACTACTGGACGTTCGACTACCGTACGAAAAATATTCTAAAAAAAAAAAAAAAACAAAAAACGAATATTTCACGGATATCGACACGATTTTTGATCGGTTTTGCAGCGGCTTTTGACAAGTTTCCGGAAATTGCGATCTCTTCAGGGTCCAAACAAAGTAAAAGGCGCAAAAAAAAGGACATGTATTTTTTTTTTTTTCAATTTTTGATCGAATCGTTATTCGTTCGAATCCTATGAAATATTTATGAAATATTACAATATGAATTTGAATTTATTATGAAATATTTATGAAATATAATTTGAATTTAAATTTATTATGAAATATTTATGAAATATTATAATATGAATTTCAATTTATTATGAAATATTTATGAAATATTATAATATGAATTTAAATTTATTATGAAATATTTATGAAATATTATAATATGAATTTCAATTTATTATGAAATATTTATGAAATATTATAATGTGAATTTGAATTTATATGAAATATTATAATATGAATTTTAATTTTTTATGAAATATTTACGAAATATTATAATATGAATTTCAATTTATTATGAAATATTTATGAAATATTATAATATGAATTTCAATTTATTATGAAATATTTATGAAATATTATAATGTGAATTTGAATTTATATGAAATATTATAATATGAATTTTAATTTTTTATGAAATATTTACGAAATATTATAATATGAATTTAAATTTATTATGAAATATTTATGAAATATTATAATATGAATTTCAATTTATTATGAAATATTGCAAATCAGATGAGATGCTCTTTCAACGTTAGCGAGAAAGTAAATTCCGGAAAATCAAAACAAAAAAAATCCACCGACTCCCGCTGCAAGTCCATTCCCAAAATTCGGGCTGGGCACCGGAAATGGATAACGAACGGGGGGAAAAAAAAAAAAAAAAGAAGAACAGCCTTTTTTTGTTTGTTTGTTTGTTTTTTTTTAGAATTTGCTTCCAACACTCGTCAGTACCTGCGAAGTGATGCTTCGAGGGTAGAATATCCTGACTTATAGTCGGAAGTGTCTTGGTCCATTTGATCTGGCATCTCGATGCCGGTGGCCACATTCTTTTCGGCGAATTTGCGCAACTCGAGGCCGGCGTCGACGAGCCGCTCTCGATCAGCGATCTCTCGATCGTTGAAAAATCATTGCAATCGCTATCATCGCCACCGGAATTACCTCGAAGCTCTCGCCTCGAAGCTGAACTTCCGCTTCCGCTTCCGCCACCTCTCGTGTCCCGTTCGGCCTCGAGTTTCGCAAAATTTTCATTTCTCTCGCGACACTCGCTCATCCTCAGGCGTTTCTCTTTCATGTAATATTGCTCCCGTCTCACCATATTCTCAAATTCTTTGGATAAAAATTTTACCGTACCCTCGATAGCTCGCGTTATTCTCAAATCGACGTTTTCCCCAACGTCATCGACAATTTTTTTCTCAATTTTCACGCTTCGATTTTCCAGCTTAATTTCGCGACTCGAGACGAGCACGGACGAGGATTCGCCGTCCGGATTCTCGCTCGGCTCGAGGGAATCGTACGTCACGAATGTATCCTTCGTTGGTATTTCATTTTCGTGGCAGGAACGATTGAGCTCGCGCGTGAATTCTCGATTATTCGCCGGGTGATCCGAGTCAGGAGACCGGACGAGGCATGGCTCGTCATTATTTTGCGTGCTTGAAATTGCGCGAATCGGATTACCGTAAAATGGCTTGCGAATGACAATTTGCTCGTCGCGGCTCTCGCCGGAAGCTGCTTCGATGCTAGAAAAATTCATTTTTTCCATTTTTCCGGTTTCCTCGTTGCTCGTCGTCGTCGTCGTCGATACTTTTTCCCCATTATCGCAAACGTTCCGATCCGGGAAGCTCGAATCATCAATAATATTCGTATTATCGTCGGAGCACGGAAGATTTTTCAGGCAAACCGTTCCCTGGTTCGAAGCGGAGGACGAAAGCGACGAATCAACGCTGTACTTGTTCCACGCCGGACGGGCACGATTTCTCATGCTCTGAGTACGGGAAAAGCTTCTCTTTGGCTTGGGTGGCTTGTGAGCAACGAAATCATTGAGTATGAGCATCGATTGTGGCTCTTTCGTTGATAATTTCGTGCCGCTAGGCCGCGTCAGAGTCGTCGTTTCGATTTTTTGTCCGTTACGCTGATGACGATAATTATGCTGATTCGTTGACGCGTTCGGATCGTCAACATTGAACTCGTAATATATGCACGCGCGATTTGGACGAAAATTTTCCTCGGTATAGCTGATTCTTGCCTCGCTGATTCTCGTCGTGTCCTGCAATGATTTTGAACGAAATACCGGACGATTGAGCGTGCAATCATCGATTATCCTCGAATCATTGAAAATTTCGTTATTCGCGCATGCATTGCTCGTATCGGCTCGACGAGTCTCGGAATTTTGCCTCTTGCGCTTGTAATTCGAGTCGAAGAGTATCTCGAGCGGTGCCGATTTGACCATCGAATCCGAGTCATCGGTTAAAATGCTCTCGGTGCTGCGATGATCCGGATTTTCCTGCAACGGAAATATCTGATAATCCGATTCATCGGTAAGTATGCTCTCCTGGCTACGTCCGCTTGCAATTTTACGTCGGGATAGAAAAAAACTCGCGCTCGAGTGTCGATCGTTCTCGTAATTAGCGCAATCGATGATTTCCATGTTGTTACGTTCCTTGGACAATGACTCGATCGAAATATCCGACGCAATGCTCTCCTGTGATCGCGTAAATTGTTTCCTCGTCGCGCCGAGACGCGACGTAAAATTCGATAAATTCGATGAATCGACGATCGTCGTATAAGCCTCGTCGCGTCTATTTATGTGATACTCGCTTACGCATCTACGTGGTGGATTTTTAAAATCACCCTCGAGCGAATCGTCGCTGAAATTTCCATTCGCCTCGTTCGAATCGTCCGACGAGACAGCGCCGGCTGTCTCGACGTTCATTAACGGCAAACTATCGAATGATTTTCCAATATTATCGATTATAATATCGTCATTGTTTTCGTTTTCATTGTTGTCGTCGTCGTCGTCGTCGAGGCCAATGAAATAACTGCAGGAGCGTCGTTTTTCGGCAAATCTCGCGAAACGCGATGCGTTAAAACGGCATTTTTCCTTGAGGGCTTTCAATTCCTCGGATACCGGCGATTCCGGCAGCGAATTATTCGTCTTTTTCAAGGACAGCTTGTACTTTTCAGTTTTCTCGAGCGTAAGCGTCAGCGGACGCGAAAACGGACATTTGAATCTCGAACGTTCCGTTATGGACGCGAAAGTTCGGCTCTTTGGTAAATATGAATTTTCATTTGACATATCGAGTTTCGTGAAAGCATTCCCAACACCGATAACGCTGCTGTTAGTACTGTGATATTTTCGTGTTTCAACATTGGGCTTTGGATTTGGCATGGGTTTACGTGTATTAGTCGAATTTTCATTTTTCAACGGTTGAGCCGATGATCTTTCGTTACCTGTACCGATTCTATTCGAACGATGATGCTTCTCCGGCATGTGACTGCTGAGATCCGATATGCTCTGGCTCGTTTTGAGCGATGATCTGTATCCAACCTGATCGATGCCAAAATGATTCATTAGAGAGGGGAGTTGAAAAAAAAAGGGCCTTTTTTTTATCTAAATTTCGCTCTTCTCCGAGATTCTTGTACTTTTTTTTTTTACTAAAAAATAGCTCACGCGAAAGGGCTGGGCTGAAAAAAAAAAATTTTACCACTGCCTCGACGACATTAAAATTTTGTAAAAAAGTCTATTTTCGGGAATTTAAGGGGTCATATATATATATTTAAATAAATATATTTCAACTTGCATCTAGTCGCTTCTAATGCTCCGATCGTTATGAAATTTTGTGAGAGTATTCTCGAGAGTATATACTTGAAGAATATGCAATAAAAAAAAATGTCTTTTCATCCATCACAACTGTATTATGTATATATATATATATATATATATATATATATATACATAATACATAATATATATATACATAATACAGTTGTGATGGATGAAAAAAGGCATTTTTTTTTATTGCATATTCTTCAAGTATATACTCTCGAGAATACTCTCACAAAATTTCACAACGATCGGAGCATTAGAAGCGACTAGATGCAAGTTGAAATATATTTATTTGAGATATGAAAGAAACAAACTTGAAACTTTAAACGCGATTATCTCAGAATCTTGTTTTTTCGAAATTACCTTTGCGGTGGACGCGATTACTAAAAAAAACTATTAATCCGATCAACACCAAATTTATACCACTTATTTATTATGATAATAGCCAGTCGCTGAACGAAGGATTTTCAATTTTTTTGAAAACTTTTTTTTTTTGGAGCAAAAAATCGAAAATTTTATACATTGAAAGAGTACATTTTTTGTTACAACCGTCGCCATTTTTTTTTAAATCAAAATTTTTACAAATCATTCGTTCAGCGACTAGACTAGACAATGTACTAACGGAATTTTTTTGAATTTTTGATTTCGGATGAACCGTTCTCAAGATACAATGTCCAGCGCAAGTCACGTCGAAAAAAAGGCGTTCCTGGAATTCGCCTATAACTTTTTTATTATTTAATATTTTTTGATGAAAAAATTTCAACAAGTTCTTCAGAAACGTGTACTATTCGACGTAGACGAAAGATTTTGAATAAATATTTTTTATGGTGTCAAACAAAAAATCGAGAAAGCTTCATCTTTTTGCGCGGTACAACTGTATATAATCCCTTAAAGATATCTCAATTTTTAAATTCCCGAAAATAGCCTTTTTTTACTAAATTTCAATGTCGTTTGAGGCAGTGGTAAAATTTTTTTTTCAGCCCAGCCCTTTCGCGTGAGCTATTTTTTAGTGAAAAAGTACATGAATCTCGGAGAAGAGCAAAATCTAAAAAAAGGCTCTTTTTTGAACCGTCCTAATATACATAAACGATTTTTCACGTGAAAAAATGTGTGTGTGTGTGTGTGTGTGTGTGTGTGTGTGTGTGTGTGTGTGTGTGGGTTTTTTTAAACGTATTGTAACGTATTTTTGTAGAATAAAAATAATACGATGCAAATTATTTTTGCATAAAAAGATCAATGACTCAAAATTTTTATTGGACGTGCGGGGATGGTCAGTATTTTTCTACAAATGTGAAAAAAAGACTCGTATCAATTTGAATTTGAAAAAAAAAAACTTCTGCAATTTCAACAGCTTGGTAGTTCCGGGGGTTTTTTTTTTTTTTTTCATTTTTTTTAAATACGATTTTCTCGAAATTTTAATCGAACTAAGAATAAAAGAAGCCAAACAATCGAAACTCGAAAGAAATGACCAATTGGGAGTATAAATGAAATTTTTTTTATTTCAAAATCTGTTAGTTTAGGAAAAAAAATTTCCCAATAAGAACAGACGTATAAATTCAAGAAGAATGTCCGCCTAGAAAACGTTTATTATACGTATATAACGTATAATGAACGTTTTCTAGGCGGACATTCTTCCTAAAT
This sequence comes from Rhorus exstirpatorius, assembly GCA_963564615.1. Lineage (NCBI taxonomy): Eukaryota > Metazoa > Arthropoda > Insecta > Hymenoptera > Ichneumonidae > Rhorus > Rhorus exstirpatorius. The sequence continues at coordinate 41,173,747 of OY751317.1, read as the reverse complement.
TTATACGTTTGTTCTTATTGGGTTAGTACGTATTTTTTTATTTTTTTATTTGAATCAAAATTGCCGTTAATATAACAAATTGAAAACTATAACGTTATGACGTCACACATGTTACGCTATAGCTATATATATAAGAATCCGTTAAATTAAATCTCCTATAACAGGTGCATCTGTCATTTTTAATGAAAAATAAAAAATACGTCCTCATTATTTTTACTTAATCTACATTATGCGCCCCAATGATTGAAAAAAAAAAAATTTCATTCATACTCCTAATTGGTTTTTTCCTACAGATATGCGCTATAACGATCAGAGACATTGACTCACGCTCTGCAATTTTCTTCTCGTTTCCTCTATTCGCCTCTGGAGCTCTTCCCGTTTTTTCGTCACGTCCGTATCGCCCCTCGGGTGCTTCGTCGCACTCACGACGCCTGCGTTACGCGTTTTATTGCTCTGATTATCACCACCACCGCCGCCGCCGCTGATTCTGGTGAAAACGAAAATCAAGAAAGTATATAGAACAGCTGAACGTTGCGAGATATTGGAAGAACGAAAAAAAAAAAAAAAACTACGAACTTTTTTTTTTTACAATTTTCGACAAGCAATACACACTGATTGTCCTTCGTTCTATGAAAAATTGTAAAAATATTTTGTATAAATTCGATCAAGCGGATATCATGGGAATGTTCATTGAGGAGAGCAATTTGCTTATAAAAGATTACTCTTCGGGATGACGAAATATTTAACGAAAAAAAAAAAATCCATCTTTTCGACAATTGTAATTATATTATTTTTTTTTTTTTTCATTTTCACTGTACGTGTGTTGGAGCAAAAAATTGATGAAAAAAAAATATATATATATATATATATCGCGTGTGTAATGAAATAAGTCGCTAAAAAAGCGATTTTAATGACATGAGGTCGTATAATTTTTTTTTTCCCCGTCATTTGTTGTAAAAATGATTAAATCGCACAAATAATTGAAAATTAGGAATTTAAAAACCTAAAAGCAGAAGGTCGTATGTTGGCGGATATAACCTTCTACTTTTGAGTTTTCTTTTTTTTTCCATTTTTTTTTCCATTCTCATTTTCCCCGCTAAAAATCGTTCATATATCATTACAAGTTGTTGGTAAGAAATTTCATTTTTTTTTTTTATATCTATAGTTTAAATTATGCACTTATTTGGTGATTCCTGAGAAAAAAAAATGAACCATTTTATGATTCGTATGAAAGATTTTTTGAATTAATTATTTTGGGAAAAAATTCACGCCGTGCTGCCGAAAACTTTCCCACGGAAACAATAACGATGATAAAAAATGGTTATGTGACGCATACGACCTAACAAAATTAGATATCGTGATTTTTTCTTATCACAAATTAGAACCCCAAGGTCATATCCGGCAATGACTTATTTTGGAGGTTTTTCAAAATATTTTTACGTTTTTACTTTTAGCAATTCCAGAAAAACGTGTAATGTCGTTTACGACCATCTGGAATTAGTTTACGTGATCTCTTCTTAAGTTTTAGGTCCAAAAGGTCGAATAAGCCAGGGCCCACGACGTTCTTAACATTTTTGAACATATTTTTACGCGATTCGAGTAAATGCATAAAATTAAAAAAAATGATACGACCTTCCGATTTTAGCAATGAGAAAAAAAATCGTACAATGTTCTATAAGACACGCGATTATAATTGTAACTCACCTGCCATGAAACTGCGAGCTTATACTCGTGTTTTTTCGATTTGTCGGCTCGTCAGCGCCGCTGAGAGATTCGAAAGCGTTCTTCAGATACTTTTCCCTTTGACTAGCGACCTGATCGAAACCCTCGGAGCTCGCCTCCGAGAGCATCGAAAGTGGATTTCTCTCGGCGCTCGGTGTCGAAGCACCGCCCTCCGAGTCCGAATCGTCCTGACTTCCGGATGCCGTCAGCTCGCTCGTACGGCCATTCTCGGCTCTTGGCTTTTTGCTTCGCCTCTGAGATCTGTCAATTTCGATTTCAAACGTTAATCCTTGAAATTTTCAAAAAGTTTTTTAATCAGCTTTCTTTTTTTTTCAACATTATTCGTTTATCACACACGACTTTGTTCTGAAAAAAATTGTAAATATAATTATTCGTAAAAAATGTTTTCGAAATAATAGTTTCGCGTGAAATTTTTCAAAAAATCATTCGCCCAGCGGTTCCGGAAATGCGTTTAAAGAATTTCGTTGGTTTTTCGGATAATTTCGATAACTCGAAATTATGGGCATAAAAAAAAAGGGGAAAATACAAAAAATTATTTGAATTTGCAATGTTACAAATTAAAAAGAAATGTATATATATATATATACATATATCTTATTAGCGCGTAATATTTATGTTTTTCGTGGAAAACGCTCACCTTCGAAGTTCCTCGACGTCCATTGCATTGACTTTGAATTGATTCGATATCGTGTCCTCGGGCGGTGGATAATACATGAGACGATGATGCGATTTTTCCGAACCCGTTGTACCATTCTCACCCTCGGAATAATCCTCAACGTCACCGTCGTGCTCGGTACTCTCGTGATCCTAAATTTCATTTTTTTTTTTTTTTTTATTCCCCCCGGAGAGAGAAGGAAAAATAAAAACGATCGTATGGAATCGGATTTTACAGCGGCAAAAAAGAAGAAAGCGAAGAAACACGAATTGTACATTGAACATTGAAAAGCGTGAAATTCGATTGATACGGAGGTGCGTTCGAGCGATTAAGGGGATACTTTACCTCTAAAAAAAAAAACTTTTCCCCCATCCGCGCTAAAAATGTGAAAAAATTCACGCACGTAATGTTTTATACTAGAAAAGCGATCCAAGCTAGATCGATGATGAAATAAGAACCATTCTGAAGATAAAAATACATTTTTCAGTCCGAAAATTTGAATTCATCAAAAATCTATTCAAAAAATTCGAAAAAAAATTTGGAAGATTCCATATTGATTGATGCGGGGAGCTAATCTATTTTTTTTTATTTTTTATTTTGTTATTCGAGAAATGCTCTGTTTGCCCACGACAGAAATTATGAAATTTTTCGACATTTTTATGGAGGATATGTGATTAAGATTTTTCTTCTATGCCCGAAGAATAACAACGTGATTTCTACCGTAAAGGTCGAAAGATCGAAAAGTCCGTTTACATTTTGTCCGATGGAGCAATACGCAGCCCGGGAGATAATTTTTTCATATAATCAGATAAAATTCTATAAAATTTATATTTATATCTTTTTAATAATATTTTATTCAAATTTTATGAAATTGTGTGAAATTATTTCAGATTTTCGTATTATTTTATAAAATATCATAAATTTTTGTAAATCCATGCAATTTCATCAACTCAAATTCGAGATATAATTTTCTAGAATTTCATAGCTGATCATATGGAAACATTTTTTTTCCCCGGGAGAAGTCGACTCTGATTGAATATTATCAGGTTTTACGTTTCCGAATAAATTTTTGCGTAAGAGATAATTACTCAGATGCAAAGCTTACGTAAATAAAAAAATAAACGATCATCTTTTTATTTTTATAGATTAGCTCCCTGAATCAATCAACATAGAACCTTGAAAATTTACGTGCGCGTTTCAAAAAAACAGTTTAGAAAAAAAAAAAACACAAGCTTTAGATTTTCGATGAATTCAAATTTTTGGACCGAAAAATATTTTTATCTCCGGAATGGTTCTTGACTTATCATCGATCTGATGCGTACAAGTTTTTCAGTGTAAAACACTAGCTGAGTGAATTTTTTTTAGATTTTTCAGGCACGGATATGGAAAAAGTTGTTTTTCGGAGTATCCCCTTAAAATGAAGAATAATAAATTGAAAATAAGTCAAAAGCGATTGTGATTTCGTTACAAACGATGCGGTATCCAAGAGTCGTTGAATCATTACTATTATAATAATAATAATTATTTTATCGGCAATTAATTGACGAGTATACCTCGAACTTGAAACTGCCGAGGCTGCTGTCATCGGTGTGATGTCGACTCCTCGATTGACGCGTCAATTCCGTCATATTGCTACCTCTAGTTATTGTCACGCTACCAACCAACACCTACGTGGAACGAATCGTGCGCGATGAAAATAAAATCGTCGAAAAAAAGATGAAAAAAAAAAAAAAATAATGAAAAAAAAGCGTTATACGATGCACGTGAGTGCGTCCGAATGATGGAATTTGAATTTTAAAAAAAAAAAAAAAAAAAAAAAAATAGATGGTATTGCCAAGAAGCGAATTGAATATTTTTCATGCAAAATCGACGATCTCTCAAAAAAGGCCCCGGAGTCATCGAAAAATCATGAAAGTCAAACTGTGATGCGATTTCACACGAATCTTGAAACTTTGTTAAAAAAAAAAAAAAATACTCCTTCAACATTGAAACGAATACTATTATTTTCATTTTTCTCGAATATTATTCATTTTTTTTCTCACAAAGTCTCGAATATTATTTTATTTACGAGCATCGCGGTTTTTTTATTTATCACGACTTTCAGGCGATTCGATCCTCCGAAGCGACGATAAATTATATTAACGCGTTACAATTTTGTTAGTACCTCTTTCGTTTCTTCAGTCAATTCTCTGTAACTATCTGGGCATGGATGAAAAACTTCTTCTTCTTCCTATGAATAAAAAAAAAAAAAAAAAACAAGAAACGAAAAAAAAAATGTTATTGCGATGATGTCTTCATTGCGATCGGGTTATATTGTTAAATGATATATATTCATGAGAATGAGATTTTTCGGTGAATCGATTTTCACGCTGAATAATTGACCTTGCGGCGAATAGCGAGATTTACCCCAAAGCGAGAAAAAAATAATAATTATACAACGCGGTTACGACAAATATATAAATATACATTTATATATATATATATATATATTTATTTATATTTATAATATAATATTTATATATAATATAATATATATATATATATTATATATTATATATATATATATATATATATATATTATATAATATATATATATTTATAAATATAAATATATATATTTATATTTATAAGGATGTTGAAAAAAAAAATCGATTTTCCAACGGGCCAAAACTGAAATTTTTGGTGGAAAGTTTTGGTGGAAAAAAAATTTCCACCAAAGTTTTGGTGGAAAAAAAATTTATGACAAAAGATGAGAATTTTAGGTTTAGTGGAAGACCCGCTGCGTTTGATTTTTCATTTTTTTCCCCCTTTTTATCGAATTTATGATGAATAATTGCTGGTAAAAAATTTTATTCTGCGCTCAAAGCTGCCAGTGGATCAATTTGTGTCTTAAATGAGATGCTCTTAGAATTTCATCATTCTAATTCATGCTTAAATTCGGTATTCCATTTTTTTCAAAACTATTGTTCATAATAAGTGAAAAAAAAAAAAAAACCGTTTGCGTTATAGGCATCACTTTAAAAAATTAAGTAGCATCTTAAATAAACTCCTATTAAAAATTTATTCTGGGTGCCCGTCCCATTATAGCAGTTGACTCCCGTTCAGTAGCCAACTTGTCGACTATTGCAACAATGAAATTAAGGATGTATCGGACGTATATCCGGCAATTATTCGTCATAAATTCGATAAAAAGAAGAAAAATGAAAAATCAAATACGGCGGATCTTCCACTAAGACTCAATATTCTCATCTTTTGACTATTTAGCTATTTTTTTTAGGTGTGACCCGTTGGAAAATCGAATTTTTAATTTAAACACGTAAAATTTTCTTTTAAATACGAAAAATGAATTAGTAATTGCCATAATTATTCGTGGCTACGAGTGAAATAGACTCGTAAAAAGAAAAAAAAAGCAAGTCAACAAAAAAAAATAAATGAATAAACAATTTATCTACGAAAAAAAGAAAAAAGAAAAATCACAACAATAATTAATAAATGGTGGACTTGGAAAAAAAAAAAACGAGCACCGACCCTTTTCGTGAGAGGTGCATCGCGTCGATAATCGCTGCTGCATTTGGTCTCCGTGCCGCTGTCGATCGAGCTGTCCTTGGAGCCGCAGCCGCCAACTCCGACGCCACCGCCGTCCGACTCGTTGCCGCTTCTCGACGGTGGAAATGGAATTATCTCGTCGCTGTCGTAAACCGATTTAACGGTAATACCATCGCCCCGCTGAACCCTCTGGGCCCAGCGTCCCTTTGGCAGATCAACGCTCAGCGATCTCATGCCGGAATTCATCGTCGAGATATCGCTCGCGCTCGACGCCGTGTTTATTTGTTTTTTCGCCCACAGTGGCAATTGACCGACGCTGAAACGATAATCGATGCCGGAATTCGGTGCCGCTGATGGATTCGCGTTTGGATCCAAAAATTCGGCTGGCGGCGAGCCGAATGTCTCGTTGTCCAGCTGTACGGACGTTCCGTTTACACGCGACGATGGCCTTCTGAAAAATATGAAAAAAAAAAGAAAAAAAAAAATCCCCGATTTATTTTACAGACGAAGGTGTATTGTTTTTTTTTTATAACATTTTTCTTTTCTCTCGGATATTTTTTATAAAGAATTTCCAAAAAATAAGAAAATTTTTTCATGTGTGTGTGTGAGAATAAAAAGATCTATTCAGTTCCACCGTCATTAACATCAGCCACCATTTAATCATTTGTTTATATTTTTTTAATATATATATTTTTATTTTTTTATATATATAATATATATATATTACTTTTTTTTTTATATATATATATATTTTTTTTCCTCCAAATCTCCGAAGTAAATTGTTAAATTGAGAATGAGCAGTTTATTAAAATTTTGCAACTAAAATAAAAGCGATTCGTTTATCATTTCGTAGCAAAAGATGATACTTTGTTTATTTATAACTGAACTGTTTTTTTTTTTTTTATTTTCCTTTCTCGATTCAGTGACGAAGAATTTTCGTGGGGGAAAAAAAAAAATTTGAAATACTTACTTTCCGGCTCGCATTGCCTGCTGTGCCAGTCGTGCCTGCATCGTCACGACCATATCGTGCGGCACACGCCAGACGAATACGCAACCGTCGCCGCTAGCCGAGACGAGATGACGACAATCGTTACTGAAACGAAGACCCGTTACGAGCTCCGAGTGGCCGAGCATCGTTGCCATACACTCGCCGCTGTAATAATCGTACACGCAGAGGGTTTTGTCGGTGCACGATGTCGCGACGTATATACCGGATGCATCTGTCGAACGATCAAATTTAAACGTCAGACGAGCAGCTCCGAGAGTAGTGGAAAAAAAAAAAAAACAAAGCGCGCAAATTGGAAACTTGCGCAAATTGCAGAATTACCTCTGCGAGGAAATGATTTTCTTTTTTTTTTTTTTTTTTTTTTTTTTTTTTTCTCGTAGTTTTGTAAATGCGGAGATGGCTCGCGTGAACTTGACTTTCACGGTGGAAAAAGCTTTGGTCATGAGGAAGCGATTGTGCAATTTTCCAATTTGCACGCGCTTGTCTTCGAAATTCGATTTTTTTTTTTGCGAAATTTAATATCACATCTCCCAGGGTACTTGCTCATTTACTTTTTTTTTTTTTTTTTTCGCTTGATAATCTCAAATTTGCGACAGTCGGAGCGAGGATATTTTTTTGAAAGTTTCAAATTTTTTTTTATGAAATCCTTGAGCGATTCTTTGAAAATTCAAAGTTCCTGTCTCATGGCACATTTGAGCAGGAAGTTTTGACGGAATAATCTCAAATTTACGAACGCCAGGGCAATCACAGAGATTTTTTGAAAGCTGCGAAATTTTATGAAATTCGAACCCCATCGATCGATTCTTTGACAAATTTAATATGGAATATCCTTGCCCCATGGCGTATTTATAAAAAAAAAAAAAGATAAGAGTTTTGGTTTATCCTCAAATTTACGAAAGTTGGAGCAATCTCGGACATTTTTTTCGGGAAATTTCAAAATTTTATTAAATCTTAACCTCTCAAGCTTTTCTTGAAATATTCAATACCGAAAATTCTCATCCCCTAAGCCTATTCATTAAATTTGTATAAAAATTTGTATAAAAAGTTTAAGGCGAATATCCTTAAATTTACCAAAGTTAGCGCGATGACGGACATTTTTGAAAACATTCCAAGTCATCTGAAATCCAGAAATCCGTTATAACTTTTATTTGAAAATTTCACGAAAAAAGAAGAGCTTCATGTCTCAGTAGCTGAGCGGTAGCTCAAGCGGTTCACGAGATATTGCAATTTTAGCTTTTTTAAAAGTCCATCTCTGCACGAAAATATACGGACATTTTTTTTCCAGAAGTGTTTTTTTTTTTTTCAGTATTTCGGTGGATACCGAACACATTGGCATTGAAAACTCGAAAATATTTTGCTTTTTTCCACGAAAACAAAGTTTTCTCCACGAGGAAGCAAAATTAGAAAATTGGGACTCGAGTCATATCGATATGGTGCGATTTTTTGGAAAATTATCCTTGCGGGTAAAACAACTATTGCAGGATCAATTACCGTCGAAGTTGAAAAATTATTTTTGAATTTCAATAATTATTACCGATAGTAAGTTAACATCGAGTACCCGACATTTATCGCGAATAATTGAAATTAGATGCTGAGATTTACAGCGAAAATTAGACGAATTATCGATTATCCTTTTCAGTATTATTACTTGGATTGATTGAATTTTTTTTAAACTTCACAATGTCCCAAAAATTCACACAAGACATTGTGATTAATATATATATACATATATATACATATATATAACATAAGACATTGTGGTTAATTTGCTCCGTTAGGCCTAAGCGACTAAACTTTTCCGGTCCAATTTTCAGTTCGCAGATGACTTATCATGAATTTTTGGGGCTGCTGACTATGAAATTAGAAGCCCAATACCGAAAAAAAAAAAAAAACACATCTAGAAAATCGTTTCCGAATCAGAGGTAATTGGGAGTTTGAATGAAAAATTTTTTTTTTTCAATTATTGGGACGCATAATGTAGAGTAAGTAAAAATAATGAGGACGTATTTTTTATTTGTCGTTAAAAATGACAGATGCACATGTTACAGGCAATTTCACGGATTTTGATATATATATAGATATAGCGTAACATGTGTGACGTCATAATGTTTTCAATTTGTTATATCAACGGCAATTTTGATTCAAATAAAAAAAAATAAAAAATACGTCCTAAATATTTTTTTCCCAAACTACCGGATTATGAAATAAACAAAATTTCATTCAAACTCCCAATTGGCGAGTTTGATGCACTTGCACCGAATGCTCAACGAGTTTCGATATTTCCCTTACTATACTCACGCTCAATTCTGTCAAGGAGGCACGATCATTGCTACGTATCCAACTTTCGGATTTGAAATTTTTATATATTTTTGACGAATACTTTATGCGCCTATTGCCAAAATTTCAGCTATATTGACCGTTTAGTTTTTTTCATGATAAAATTGCAAGAGTTATTAAAACACGTCGTATCCAACTGCGCCCGTTGGAAAACTGAAATTTGACAGATCAGATATAATCGATATTTTAAAAAATTGAAAAATTACTCGTTAGCGTGTAATTTAAGCGCTCACAAAAAAGTTTCAATTTTCCGGTTGAAAATGGTCAAAACTCCGACTCTCTCTCTCTTGTTTCATGCGTGCCCCTCGCTCGCCGCGCTTATTCCCCGCTCGCAGAAATATTCCTACCTCATTAACAAGTATATTTTACAATCGGCACGATGAAATTATTATAATACTTACATTATAATAATTATAATATAATTATAATACTTTCTTTATGGACAAATTGTATCTACGAAGATCTAATATGTCGTTTAAGCGGTTCTTCGGGAAAATGTAACCGTTTTTTCACTCCTAAAATAATCTCCGATCAAAGCTTCGAATACTTCTCCCATAAGAGCCCGCGCGTTTAAGCGGCATATTTAACGTTTTTTTTTCTCCTCAACTGCGCGGTCAAAAAATCTGAAATAATTACGGTGTATTCCTAGCACCAGCCCTCAAATTTTAGAATCATTCTTAACGTTTTTCTCTGGGTTAAGAATCTCCTTAAAAAAATGAAACAAAACAATGGGAGGAGGAACGAAAAAAAAAAAAAAAAACGTCACAATCACCTAGGACAACTTTGATAAGTGAGCCATCCTCGCCGACCGAGCCCTTGAAGGTTTTACTGTGTTTTCCCGTTGTTACGTTGTAAACTCTGATGTTGCGATCTTGACAGGCGGTGAGAACGTGCTTTTGGCCCGAATCAACTTCCATGTCGTACAGGGTCGTTTTTCCCTGGGCATTGTGATCCCGAGCAAATTGGGGCGAACCTCCGGGCGTCTGAAATCATCGTATTACAAAAAAAAAAAGAAAAAAAAAAAAAAAACACAAAACCATTGTAAATGTTAATTAAAAAGTTAATTAGTTTTTCGTATTATTTTTTTTTTTCGCTGATTTCGGGTGGGGGGAAAAAATGTATTCTTACCGACTGAAGCTGTCGAAATATTATACTTTTGTCGGCGCCGCACGATACCATCTGTATCTGATCGGCTTGATTGTTCTGACTGAAGAAACGCACTGCCGTGATCGACGAGCTGTGATCGTCGAGGGTTTGCAAAAAATTGTAGCCCTGATCGACGCTGAATACGTGTATGAGGCGATCCCTCGAGGCGCTCGCCAATAGCCTCGGTGAGTCCATCGAGTAACGCGAGAATCTCGAGTATTCGAGGCAGAGTACCTCGGCGTCGTGTGCCTCAACGAGGCACAATTCTTCCAACGAATTTACATCGTGAATTCTTATGTTGCCAGATCTGAAAATTTTTTCCATCGTTTCGTTACGTACGAGGAAAATTTCGAAAAGTATATATATATATTAGACTGTTTCAAAATAAATCGATAATTTTTTTTTTTTTGCTTTACACAATCTTAAACTATACTTGGACATAAAAAAATAATCCTCGCGAAAGGACGGGCCGGTCCTTCAAGATTTAGAGGTATCTCATCGGACTTTTGTCTTTTTTTATTTCATTAATGGCTAATTCTTTTACAAACCGAACACCATTCCGACTGACACATTTTTTATTTGGCTGAAACTTTTTTTACGGGTTCTATGTCGAAAAAAAAGATACGCGTTCGAGGATTTTTTTTTTTTTTTTTTTTTTTTTTAATAGAGGGGGTTGAAAGTTTGAGATTTTCGTGATTTGTGCCTTGGAGACTCATTTTCAAAAATTCATAACTCCGGTTATTTTTAAGCTAGAGAAAACTTTTTTTTTTTTTTTCATTTTGAAGATAAAAGAGTGAATTTTGAGAAAAAAAAATATTTTCAAAAAAATTTATAAAAAATTTCATATTGTTACAAACAATTGAAATGTTTAAATCAATTTTTTAACCACGGCCCCCAAATTTTAACGATTTCTTAATACAATCATCGTATTCTACGTCAAATTTTCCATAAAAAACGTATTTTTTATTAATGGAGAAATTATGTTTACCGGTAGAGATAAATTAATTTATCTAGCGCGGCACGTCGTATCGGCGCGCGGGTACCTTTGCACGCCTGTTTTTCTAACCCCACATCGTTTTTCTCAATAAAACATTAATGATTATTCAACTCTTAGTCCAATTTGTCAATCGAGTACAAATTATTATTATTAGCAAACAGGACTTTATGATTAATTGAACAAAATAAAAACATGTTAGCAAATTAAAAAACAATTAATTACGATTTTTATAAAAATTTTCTTAAAAACGTTATTTATCAGTAATTAATTATCTCTTACTTAATTGTAGGAGAAAGTACAAAGTAGGAAGTACCTTAAAAGGAAAGTAGGAGATTATTAATATTGATTTTTGTTTTTTTTTTGTTTTTTTTTGCATTTATCGACGTATATATCGACCGATAATTGTTGCTGCGATCATCAAGATCGTTTTTTCTAGTATATTCGGTATTTATACATAAGTTTGGAATATATTCATCATTTTAGGACTAGAAAAACGTTTGTTCCATCCATGCAAATTAATTATTCACGTATTAACGAAATAAAAATGACAAAAGTCCGATGAGACACCTCTAAATCTTGAAGGACCGGCCCTTCCTTTCGCGAGGATTATTTTTTGATGTCCAAGTATAGTTTAAGATTGTGTAAAGAAAAAAAAAAAATTATCGATTTATTTTGAAACAGTCTAATATATATATATGGGGGATTTCACATTTGGAATTTGTCTAAAATATATTTTGTTTTTTGTTCCACATTTTTGGGTATCAAACACATCCCTAGGAGGATTTTTCGATCTTCGTTCAATCAGGACGGCCCATCAAAGTTTCTCATAAAATGTGACATTCGCAGGGTCAATTTTCGAGCCGAAGGAATGATAATTTGTAAAAAAAAAAAAACTGAAAGAACAAAAGCTGCTAGTTTTTTCACCGAATTTTGAGAAAACAAAAATATGGCAATATCGCAGAATCACGTGGGAAGAAAATAACCACTTTACTTTCGCCTACTGAAAGTAAGCTATTTTTTTTATTTAAAAAACTCAAATATATAACGATTTCTCAAATAATTACGCAACTTTTGAGCCTAATCTGAGCGTGGTCCGAGCCAATTTTCGATTTTAGTTCAGGGTTATTGATTTTTCGTTGGTTTCTTTTTCGTACCATTTAGCTGGAAACAAATAAAAAAAGAGACTTTATTAAGTTTGAACGAGTTTTGTTGTTCGAAGTCTCTTTTTTTAAATTTGTTTCCAGCTAAATTATACGAAAAATCAATAAACCTGAACGAAAATCATGCAATAAAATTGAAGATCGGCTCGGAGGACGTTCAGATTAGGCTGAAAAGTTGCGTAATTTTTTGAGAAATCGTTGAGTTTTTAAGAAAAAAAAGTGACGCAGTTTCAGTAGGAGAAAATAAAGTGGTTATTTTCTTTCCACGTAATTCTGCGATATTGCCGCATATCTTTTTTTTTTTCGCAAGTAGCCGAAAAAATTAGCAGTTCTTGTTTTTTGAGTTTTTTTTTTAAGAATTCTCATTCCATTTGCTCGAAAAGTGGGCCTGAATGTCCTCTTTAGGCAAAACTTTGATGGGCTGTCCTGACTGAACGAAGATCGAAAAATTCTCCTAGGGATGTGCGTTAATACAAAAATCCGCGAGAAAAAAAAAATATATTTTAAACAAATTTCAAATACAAAAGTCTATGAGCTCTCGATTTTTTGTGAAATTCCTCATATATGCATATTTTTTTTTCCATTCCTCAACAATGTGGTTGCCAAAAAAAAATGGTTAACATTTCGCAATTTCAAATATTCCGAGCGAATAATCTTGGCAATTTTTCTTTTTTTATTTTTGCATCGCCAATACGAAAAAGAGGTGAAAGATCGTCATTACTGTTTTCGAATTGAAAAAAAAATATTACCTGTCACCGGATGCAAGATGTTTGCCATCGGGACTGACCCTTATCGACCTGACACCGTTTCGTCCGTCATAAGAAACATCGCTCTTTTCCGTAGTACCAGCCGCGGCGAGATCGAGGTCTTTCAAGTAGGTCAATTCGGGATCGACGTACAAGACTTTGAGTAATTCCTGAGCCAGCCAAAGTAACGGTACAAGCTTTGATTAATGAAAAGCTCGTATCGTAAAGCATCATATATTGAACCGCATAAATCGGGCGTTTTCGAGCCAACATTCAACGACGCTGCTCCGATTTTATTTTTTCTCAAAGAAATCCCGAGATTTCGGTAGAATTTGAAATCTTTAAGGTTTACGTGAGAATTTCACGGATAAGGTCGAATCTAATTTTCCAACAATATTAAAAAAAAAAAAAAATTGAAATCCATTGAATTTTCAGAATTTAATTAAAATTGTTCTCACAGCATTCATTAAAAAAAAAAATTTATTATGCGAAATCATCTTTAGCGGTATTTTGAAGTTAAGAGGGTCCTCGAAAAGTGTTACGGTTCTTTTGAAAGCTGAGTAAAGAAGTAAAAAGTGTCCTTAAAGAGCGGTTGCAGTCTTTTTGGAGAAATTGAGTAAAAAAGTGAAAAGTTTCCTCAGAAAGCGTTTACGATTCTATTGGGACTTTGAATAATCAGAGCGAAGGAGGATTCCCTAGAAGAACTTGGAATAATCAGGATCTGAGAATATAATATATATAATACATACACATATATATAGTATATATAATATATATTATATAATAATATATAATATATAATATATATAATATAATATATATATATATATATAATATATATATAATATATATATATATATATATATATATATATATATATAATATATATAATACATACACATAAAATTTTAGGCGAGTACGCTAAAAATTTTTTTTGTTTTTTTTTCCACGCAGCATCGTTGAAAGTGTACGTACGTTGCTATATATGTTTCTCTTGTAGAGCGTATCTTCGGGAGCCAAGTCCTTCTGCAGATTCCACACGCGTATCGTGTCGTCGCTCGAGCAAGTTACGAAACTACCAGGTGGCATGGAATTTGCCGAATCCGCGCCTGTCGGATACATCTCGACGCCCCATATGCAGGCCGAATGATAAAGAAACGAGTGAGACTTTCCAACTCTCCGTATGTCCCTAACGTCCCAAACATATATACTGTGATCATTGTAAACGCACGTGAGCTTGTTGTTGCGCTCGTCGAATGCCAGAGCTATGGCGTCCGGGTATCTCGCGTTCGTCGGATGCTGCGACATGTGACTAAATAAATAAATAAATAAATAAATAAATGAATGCTCGTTAAAAAAAAAAAAAAAATTGCATTTGCATCGAAAAATTGCCACAATGCTACGTGATTATTTTTTTTTCTTTTTACGAAATTATTAATAATGATCTTTCATTCTGATATAACTTTTTTACAAAATTTGATCCCAGTCATAGAAAAATCATTTTTATTTCTCTGAATATCTTTTTGGAATTATAATTTTAAAAAATTTACTCAAAATTAATCAGTTCGTGGGTGGTGAATTTTTTTTTCAAATTCATCATTCTACCGTTACGCAATAATTTCCACAAAGATGAGGGGGTACATGGTTCAAGTATTCTGGAGCAATTTTTTTCCCTCAGTTTTACAGATCAATATGAAAACTAAATGAATAATTACATAAATACTCATTAAAAAGTTACAGTTACATGGAAAAATTGCCATAATACTACGTGATTATTTCTTCTTTTTACGAAATTATTAATAATGATTTTTCATTCTGATATAACTTTTTTACAAAATTTCTCACAGCAGACTTTGATCCCAGTCATAGAAAAATCATTTTTATTTCTCTGAATATCTGTTTGGAACTATAATTAAAAAAAAATTACTCAAAATTCATCAGTTCGTGGGTGGTGAATTTTTTTTTTCAAATTCATCATTCTACCGTTACGCAATAATTTCCACAAAGATATATATATAGTTCAAGTGTATATAGTTCATATACACTTATATATATATATATAGAAAATTATATATACAGAAAAAAAATTGCTCCATAATTCTTGAACTATATACACTTATATATATATATATATATATATATATATAAGTGTATATAGTTCAAGAATTATGGAGCAATTTTTTTTTCTTCTCATTTTTACGGATTAATATGAAAAATAAATAAATAAATAAATAAATACATAAATACTCATTAAAAAAATTAAATTTACATCGAAAAATTGCCATAATACTACATGATTATTTTTTTCTTTTTACGAAATTATTAATAATCATCTTTCATTCTGATATAACTTTTTTACAAAATTTATCACAGTAGACTTTGATCTCAGTCATAGGAAAATGATTTTTATTTCTCTGCATATCTGTTTGAAATTATAATTAAAAAAAAAAAAAAATACTCAAAATTCATCATTCGACCGTTACGCAATAATTTCCACAAAGATGAGGGCGTATATAGTTCAAGTATTATGGAGCAATTTTATTTTATTTTTTCCTCATTTTCACAGATCCATGTAAAAAAAAAAAATACTCATTTAGAAAGTTCCATTTACATGGAAAAATTGCCACAATACTACATGATTATTTTTTTCTTTTTACGAATTTATTAATAATGATCTTTCATTCTGATATAACTTTTTTACAAAATTTCTCACAGCAGACTTTGATCCCAGTCATAGAAAAATCATTTTTTCTCTTAATATCCGTTTGGAATTATAATTTAAAAAAATTACTCAAAATTCATCCGTTCGTGGGTAGTGAGTTTTTTTTAAATTCATCATTCTACAATAATTTCCACAAAGATAAGGAGGTATATAGTTCAAGTATTATGAAGCAATTTTATTTTTTTTCCCCCATTTTCACAGATCTATATGAAAAAAAAAAGAAAAAAACTTACTTTATGGACAATCCTTGAGCAACGTCTACCCCCAGATAATGGGTACGAGGAAGGGTCGTTACGAATTGCAAGCTCGATGGACTGAAGCATCTAACTATACCCTCGGCGCAGCCTATGAAGATGTACTTCTCACCGACTGAGATACAATTTGCACTGCTCGTCTGTAAAAATAATAATAAAAAAAAAACCAAAAAAATCATGAAAAACATTGCAACGAGTATTAAAATAAAACAAAAAAACGTGAAAATCATTGCAAAAGGAAAGAAAAAATTAAAAAAAAACTCACTCTCAGCTCGACCCACTTGTCTAGGAGTCTGCGGTTGTTGAATTCGCATAGCAGGCCAGTTTTCGTAATGGCGTAAGTTGAATCTGCCATTTCGCCTCTGCCGCAGGCAACGTCGACGAAATCGTTGTTCCTTTGCTCACCGAGTATGGCTGATCGGCCCATCAAAGGCACCGGTTCTTTGTACTACAAAAATACGAGAGAAAGAGTGAGGAACAGAGGGGGAAAAAAAAAAAAAAAAACGTATAAATAGTCGCTCGATCACGTGTTGGCCAGTCTCGTTGCTCAAGTTTGCACTTCAAAGTGCACTCTCGAGCTGCTCGAACGAGATTTCTCTGGGATCGCATATTGAATGCAACGAGAGTGCACAGATTTTTTTTTCTTTTTTTTTTTTTTTCATCACAATTCTGATCATTGGAAATATAATTATTTTTTTTTTTTTTTGAAAAGCCAAAATTATAGCTTCTTGCTCATATAGAGGAAGCAATTTGTGGATTTCCAATTTTTGTTTTTGGTCCCAATGTAATTTTTTCAAAAAAAAAAAATTAGGAATTTATGGCAGTAAAAGTAAAAAAAAAAAATGTGAAGAAAGAAATCGAGTGCTCACCTTGGCACTGCGGGAGTACTCGAGGTACCAAAATTTCACGTGCCTGTTTCCCACCGTAACGAAGTAATTGCCATTCTCGGCGAACGACACGGCCTTTACTTTGCTCGATACTTTGTTGGAGGCGACTTTAACGTTGCTCCTCCAGTCCCATACGTTGACGATCATGTCGTGCTGCGAGCCCACCGAGACCACGTACTTGTTGCTCGGTGAGAATGCCTCGAATACAAAGCAGAAAAGAAACGAATTTTTTTTTTTTTTCTTAATGCATGAATAAAAAAATTTCGAGTGAGCAAAGACAGGAAAAAATGGACGATACAATTGAAAATTAATACAAATTGTATTAATTGTATTCTATCAATTATATTTCTACTAATTATTTTGTGAAATTGAAAAATTCAAAATACCGTAAAATAAAAAATTCCGAAGCAATTTAAACGAAAATTGGACTGAACAAAGGCGGTTACATGGTCTACCTGTGTACCGAATTTCAGTTTGTTTGCTCAAGTAGTTTTCCAGACAGGCTGATTTAAATTTTTCGAACATGCATACACGCCCGCAGACATTTTTTTTTTTTTATAAACATGATTTCTCGATGTTCTGGCGACATTTTGAGCGTACTGGCGAAAAAATCTCGATTTTTTTTTTTCGCCCATAAAATCGAAGCGTCCTCTACGAGGAAGCAAAAATGAAAACCGTAAAACTTCCTTAAAAATTCGAAACGGATATCGGTTCTTTTTTACCGTCGTTATGAGGTCAGTAAAAATAAAATATAAATTAAAAAAAAAAATCAACGTTTAAAGGGATGCACGGAGGAGGCATGCACACGAGAGAGTCGCGGTTGGTAAAAGAACGGCTTTGACGTTTTGTACTTTCGAAAGAGCTGTTTGACCACCGCTCGTGTGGGCTAATATCGGTACGCGAAGTACCGTTGGACACACGACGTGATTTAGTATCTCGCGAGATATGAACGCTCCATTATTCGTGTATACATGTATACATATATGTATATATATATATATATATATATATTTCTTCACTCGGTGTTGCAGCTCGCACGCCAACCGAATAATTTTAGGTCGATTAAAAATTCGATCTTGAGTGAAAACTGGTCCGAAGGAACGATTCATCTCCGATGATCAGGAACGCTTTATATTGCTATTTTTTTTTTTTCTTCTTTTTTTTCGTGCTCTTTCTTTTACGTCCCGTTAATAACTCGGTCAATTTTACTCATCGCGCGATATATCACGTGAAAGTCGTGAAAGGCTACTGTATAGACAGATCTTATAGAAAGGATACGATTAAAATGTTCCACTTATTTCCGAGTATGCAATTATCAATTGTCTATACGTAAATAGTAACAATTATTATCATTAAAGCTCGTAATTTATTACGAAAATGATAAAAATTCATGCATTAAAAATTACGTATAACGAGGACGATAATAATAATAATAATAATAATAATAATAATAAATATTATGCCGAATTCGTAACGTGTAAATTTATAAATATTGTATCTTTGTGTATATAGGACATTCCGTATCGATTGGATAACGATTTCTTTTTTTATGCCATTTTCAGATAAAGATTCTTTTTTATAACAATTACTTTTTAATGCTAATCAACATTACCATTAGTTTTTATCATTTTAAAATAATTAACAAATTTTAATTAATAAAAATACGAAAAAAAATATATAATATGCATATTAATTTTCTTTGAAATAATACTAATTATATTATTTGTGACTAATTAACAAATTGATCAGAGCATAACGATGAAGAGCTCGGAAAAAATTTCTTTTCCCACGTTATCACGATTCGAAGGAACAAAACGTCCAAGCAACGAATCGAATTTAACGATCGAAAATTAAATTTTTTTTTCTTGAAAAATCGCCACGTAAGACCGAACCTTTTTTACTCTCAAATTCCGTGTCTGATTTTTTTTTTTTTTGTACGTACGAATGAAATTTTTTCGTTCGAATGCACGAATCTTTGTCGGAGAATGAACTTTTGATTTTATTTATTTTTTTTTCCCCACAATTTGTATATCATTATATCGGCCATCGATATGGTATTTGTTTTATGTATTTATTTATTATTGACTTACCACGCAATTAATGCCGTATTTGTGACCGGTAAATTCGGCAATTTGCACGGCATTGTGAGGATCCGAGATGTCCCATACCCGAACGTTCGGCATGTGTCCGCATTCACCGGTAGCAAGGAGTCTCCCGTCCCCGGCGAGGGCGAGAGACGTCACGGTTTTTCGGCATCCGTTCAACACGTGAGACTGCGTGTTTTTACGCGGATTAAAGAGTACCACCGTGCAACTGAAAAACGGTGAAAATTTTGCCTGTTTTTTTTTCCTACGATCTTACGGTGGGGAAGTTTGTTTTTTTTTTACACCATTATCAAACGAACCATCATAACGATTATTATGATGATTATAATACGGAGCATTGTATGCCAACGGTCGTTAATAATCATCGTCATTGTATATTTCACATTTACGACTTTACCGCTATCGTTTCGGCCTCAAAGATGATTTTTTTTTGCTACCACGGAAAAAAAAAAAAACAGCCTATTATAATTTTCGCGAAGTACAAAGTATAAAATTGTGGCTCATTATATAGCGTGTATATGTGATAATTTGAATTAGGAGTATTATAAGCTTCTTGCTTCGGAGCTAGAAGGATATCTCGTAATCCGGTGAATCCCGGAACGTCATACGGGCAAAGCCTTTCATTTCCGCCGGAAGTGTGCGTGAATAGTTTGCAAAATGAGAAAAACGATGAGAAGGAAAAAAAAAAAACGAAATTCTCGTTGCAATCAAGGCGAGTCAGATATTATAATTCGATGAGGCATGAGTCGAGATTTTTTTTTTCTCAATAAAGGAAAAATTGTTTCATTCGATAACGAAAATTGCTCAATTTTGTTTATCGTTGAAAGAAAAAAAAAAAAATTAGTGGATTCGAATTCAATTAGCCGTGGATAAGAAACAAATTTTTGCTAATCGAATGTATACGAATATTTTATGCCATTGTTTTATTTTGTGTAAATAAAACTTATTTTGCGAAAATAAATCTGCACTGCGACGCGCGTTTTATTTTTTATTTTATTTTATTTTTAATATTATTCATTGCGGTATCGTACGAGTAACGCATGCTGAAAGCTTGGCTTTCTCCGTGAGACCGGAGACGTCGTCTCTCGTCACGGTATTCGAGCGAGAAATCCACAGTAGAGAGTCATTACACCGACAAAACGTAGATTCATTTCATTCGAACGAACTTCATTTCAATGAAAAAAAAAAAAAAAAAAATTGTATAATTTTCGAATATTCGATCAATATTCAAGTTGTCAATTGCCTCGTATAAATTTTGCCATATTATCAGATTAGTTTGATTTCGAAAAAAAATGTAATTTCAGTGGAGTAAAATGTAAGCAAAAACAGTTCCATGTTTTTTTTTTTCCATCTCTGTCTTTGCAATTGTTATACTTATTTTTTTAAATTTTTTCTCGATCCACAACACCGGATTGTATATATACGCTTGAGAATAGGAACCGAAGAAGCAACGCGTATAAGCGGCGGCATTTATTGTTACGTAAATTACGTTCGACGTGCGACTCTTCGGGGTTCTCCATTCTCGTCGAGACTACCATTTATGCCCGACGACTTCCGGTTACTTAACTTTCAGACTCCGAGAGAGCACGCGGAGGAGGACACGCGCTGACATTGAGAATAAACGCGTGCACCGAGACCACTTTGACACTCATCTCGGTTCAATGACCTCTTCGTCCTTTTTATACGCGAACGGACGTTTCCGTTTTACCGAGACCGGACACCATTGAATATCGTGAAATTTCATGCAATGTCTTGGAAAGCCGAATTTATCGAAAAATAAACAAAAAAAAAAAAATATATATATATATATATATATTTTTTTTTATTTTTGCCGATCGTTTCAATTACAAAATCGTTAATTAATCGAGCAAATCCATATAGTTAAGAAAAAAATTTAATCGCTAATTTTTTTCATTGCCCATCGAATCATTTTTTCTTTAAATTTCTGTCTATAATCGTAATTTAAGAAACGGTAATTAATGTCAATCGAATTTCGGGATTGAAAAAAAAAAAAAATTTGACTCGGCATTTGTTATATGAGAGGGGGAAAAAAAAGACCGGTGTACCTATGTCAGCGTATCACGCGCGTTCAAACGGTATGGCCGATGGAAAACGAGAGTTCCCCTTTTTGCCTCCTCTCGTCGCTACTCGACTGGGTTACATCCTTAATGGCTATGCTACGACGCAATCACGGTCGTTCCACTCTCGCGAATATACCCGCGAGAGTAGGCAAAAACATCGACATACGACCGGCGAATTATGTTTTACCTCGAATACAAGACGCAATTTTGATACATTCTCGCGAGAGTGCGAATTGCGAGTGTAACGGGAATTTACGATTGAAGGAAGATATTATACATGGAGATAATGTGCGGTCGAATCGTGAAGAAAAAAAAAGACTGAGCAATCCGATGGTGTGCGTAAAGATATGGGAATCATTCGAATGAAAAACCAATTCACGATATTTATATTTTTATATTTTTTTATTTAAAAAAAAATATCGCTAATAATTCCAGGTTTTTCTTGATTAATCGAAGAAACGTTATAATTCGTATTTTTTTTTCAACAATACATCACAATTGGATCGATATTAATAATTTTTCGATATTCGACGTGTATATATTTGTCCGCATAAACTTTTGTTAAACTCGCGAGGAAAAATATTTTTAGAGTGTTCCAAAACGAAAAATGAAATCTTTGGGCTGAGAATCGCGCGGTTGTCGCGGTATGTCCGGTTGTTCTTCCGTATATCAACATGAAATTTAGCTATAGTAGTAGTAGCATGTAGCTATAGTGAAGTCTTATGGAAATATGTCCTGTCGAAACGTTTTCCAAAAAAAGGTTTTTTTTTTCGTTTACTTTAAGAGACCGAAATGTATGTCATAAAAAAAATTATTCTGGCGAGTGGGATGTCGTATCATAAGGGTTTAATTTAAGGATTGCCTAAATATTGTAAAAAAAAAAATTCGTGCTATTTTGAACAATATTCATCAAAATGGTCATTTTTACTACCCCATCCCTCTTTAATTTTGTAAAAAAAATGTGAAATAACTTCGATATATGAAGTCACATGAGAAATCTTAAAGGAAAATGTCATACTTGTTATTTTTTTTTTTGAGATTTACGAGATTTTATGAAAATACTTGGTACCTGGATGACAGTGCCGATCGTAAACGTGTATACTCAGGGAAATAGCACGAAAACCTCGGTGTATAAAGTACAATCAAACTTGACCTATTTTTTTTTGTCGTATGCAAGAAGTATTTTTCCTATTTTTCTTTCTTTTGTAAAATTAATCGTTATTTTAGGAACGATTACGATGAAAACGATCAATATTTGATAACTGCAATATTGAGGACTGCACAATTTATCGCTATGCCTAATATATAGGGTAGACGTATACCAGTTGTGGCCACTTTAAGCATTTTTGAACATTCATTTACAAGCAGTGTGTTCACATTATTGCAAATTCAAAATTGCAAGAGTGATCGATGTAACCTAAAAGGTACACAGAATCGAATTGTTATCATTTAAACCTTTTTCTAATCGTGATAAATAAGAAAATAGGAAATTATCTTGTAGCTGTCTTTTTCACCATTTGTGGCCACAATTGTACTACTTTTGGTCATCCGAAATAACAGTTGCGGCCACCGAGCTTTGAATTGTGATTGGCCATAACTGGCCACACAAATAGAACAATCGCATTTATAATGTACCACTTTTGGCCACCGCGTATTTTTCAGGTATTTTACCTGATATATCAGTTTTTTGTGATTCCAATCCGCAAAATGAGTTTTAACTGATAAAATATACATTTTTTATGGGGCGGAATGACTTTGGACAATGAGAGACCGTAGTCTTCTCAACTTCTGACAAGAAAACTACACAAACAGCGCTCAGCTTTGACACATTTCGTCATATTTCGTTGAAATAAATTAGCAAATATTCAATAAAGCAATCGATATTGGTGCGGAAACATCTTGAATATTGAAATATTACGCTCGATGAAGTGAACATAGCCTTGAAACTTTGAGAAATTCGAGGGAAATGCGGAGTGTCCACAAACGGTACAGTGGCCACAACTGGTGCGTCTATACCCTAAATGGGAAAAAAATGCAAAATTACTTACAAATAATCATTCGTAATTGCAATGATCACTCTAATGACGCCAGCGTCATTATTCGCTTACAAAAAAGCTCTGTTAGACTCTAAAATTGTAGCTACAGGACCTTTAAAAACATTCTGGCTATTTTTTTTTATTCTCCCATTTATTTTTTGCTTGTTAATTCACAGATCATTGGTTCAATTGAGAGATTCTTTGATACGAGAAAATCAGTCGATGTTGTCACGGAAAGTGTATAAAATAGGTAGACATATTCCCGCGATTATTATTCCAGGATCGACCTGCTGGCCTTTGAACTACGTAAATTGCTCGACGACGTTGAAAGAGCCCGGAGGGCACGAGCCAGTGTTGGCTGCATATGGATACCGGATGTTTTATGCACTTCGTGTATTCGCACACAAGACCATAGCAAAGTCATCATATATTACTTCAGTATACACGTGTACATCTAAACATGTAATAGAAAATATGATAAAAGATGTACATATGGGATGTTCTACCACAAATCGACTTCCCCCAGCTCTTGAAATTTTCACAAGCAGCTTCGAACGTCGTAAAAAGTTTCACGAAAATACTTCACAAATCCGTTGTTGCAGTATGTACTTTTTTTTTTATACATACAAAATTTGATTATTATTCATGAAAAATTAATGATGATGAAATTTCAATTTAAAAATAAGAAACGAACAGTGTCCTATAGTGTGAGTGAAAGTCTATCTGTAGTAGAATGCCCCATATACGCGTATAATAATAGCTTCGTTACTTTTTGTAAATTTTCACACCTCCGCGGAGTCTTTTTCGTTCTCTCATATTTTTCCATTCATTTTTCGTGCATCATAAATAAGTACAGTTCAAACTTGGGACCGGCTATTTACCGGTCTGCACGGTATGTGCCAGTTCTACTGGGTCGAAAGGGCGCATAGACTCCAGCAAGAACGGTGCCTCCTTCACACGGCCCCGTTCTCGAGCAAAGTCTTCTCCTTCTACTCGTCGTTTTTTTTTATTCATTTTTTTTTTTTTATGTATCGGGAGTGTCACTCGAAGAAAACGCTTCTAAGCACAGAGTGTGCCTCCATTCGAGCCAAGAAGCGAAACGGGGTCGAAGATTTTTAGTCCCTTTAAAGATTTTCTTTTTTTTTTTTCAAGAGAGTCATGCACAAGTGGAACATGTTCCAATATGGAATAAAGAATGTAAGAAAAAAATAATGAAAAAATGTTAACGAAGTACGTGGCATCTTGGGCAAATTAAACTATAATAAGAACATGCATGTCTGATCAGGACCATTTTAGGGCTGCCTGTTCAAGGCCATTTCAGAGCACGCCTGATCAGGGCCATTTCAGGGTTGCCTGATTATGGGAATTTTAGAGCACGCCTGATCAGGGCCATTTCAGGGCTGTCTGGTTATGGCCATTTTAGAGCACGCCCTGATCAGGGCCTGATCACCGTTAGGCAAGCCTGACCAGATTTATACCCGGGTAAATCCTTGTATATATGTATATCTGTTGAAAAACGAAGATTCGCTGAGTGATAAAGCAAAGACGATAAAAAATTCGCCATTGGAGAATAGAATTAATATAATTGGGTAAGAAAAAATTTGAGCATAAAATATCTCCCACGGAAAAATAATAATATATGCTCCAAGGTATATAACATAAATGAAATATTTTTATCATGTACAATTTCGCACATTGTTGGGAAATATTTTTAAAAAATAACTACTCTATATTTTCATGTATACGAAATTTTTTGTCAGAACATGTGTCACATAGTGAAATATATTTTCTCGTATATTTCGAATAGACATTTTTTTTCTGTCGGGGATTTACCTATCTAAAATTATCTCTCACGACATTTTCTCTCTCTCTCTCTCTCTCTCTCTCTCTCTCTCTCTCTCTCTCTCTTTCTCTCTCTCTCTAATCGTACGAATAAAAAAAGAAATACAAGGCATTAAATCCGCGTTGCAATTAAAAAAGAAAAATAGAAAATAAATAAATTAAATATATACATATTGGTAAAGGAAAAAAAAAAGTTGTATTGTTCGTCGTTGTGTACATAGGGAAAGTTTTACGAAGAATAACCGTGTGATAAAAATGGAAGTGATAAAAATGGAGAAAATAGAATAAATGAGAAACGGTTCCGGGTCATTGTTACACGATATTCGGATGAATATAACTGACAAGTGGAATTCGTCGAGTCATTGATCACACGAATTGCACTTTTTACGTATCCAGATGGATGTATATCGAGAACGAGGATGAAGAAAAGCGAGGTATGATATTAAGACGGAGCGCGAGAAAGGATTGGGCTTGGTTCCAGGGAGAATTGTCAAGGAAACTCGCAGGCTATTATAAACCGGGCTGGGCGTGTAACGCTGAATTATTCATAGATTTGCGATAGTCGAGGGACGAATCAATCTCTCACGAAGGTTAATGCCTCATCGGATATTCTCTTCCTGCCTGTTTCGCGAAAAAAAAGTCTTCCTATTATGTTTCAAATCTCCGATCCAAGAGATCTCAGCTCCTCGACACATCCATACTTTCGAAATTATTTTTATTACAATAATAATAAATAATAACAGCCAGGTTCGTAGTTTCAATGCAATTTATCCTGAATTGTAGATTTAGATTTAAAATTAAAAATAAACGTTTGTCTTAATTTTATAATGAAAGGAAATATCGAAATTTTCTTCGTAAAACAAAAAGTCTGTTCGTTCCCATATGATTTTCTCACGATGAAAAGAAAACAAGAAAAAAATAGTAAATTTCCAAAAAAAAAAAAGTTAAAAATCGCCGAGAAAAGGTGAAATTTCATCGTCTATATCAGCAAAGTGGCTGTTCATTAATTTGATCGTCTAACTGGTTGAATTTTTTTTTTTTTTTAATTATGAATAAAAGAAATATTGATTTTATGCTTTATTGAATGGAAAGAAAAATTACTGCATATGGGCTTGTCCAGGCATCGAGCAATCAATTAAACCGTCGAGTTTGGCAGGAGCGAATAATAATCCTCGTATTTTGTCCTCGGGACAAAAGGACTCTATTATACACGAAGAACTCTCTCGAGGTCTTTTATCCTTCCATCGTAACCGTCTCATTAATTTTTACTCACTGTGCTGCGGTTATTTATGAACTTTCGCGAATTCGACCTCGTTATCGCAGAGTTTGTTATAAGCATAATATATACACGGAAATCCTTCGAAACTACAGGATATAAAGCGAGGAGGCTGCTTTTCTATCGTTCGACTTCAATTTCCCGACTCGACGGATCCTGACACGGATTCGAACGTTATTTCTATAAAAGCCACGATCCGCAGTCGATTGCAGAATGCCTTTCTATGAATTTACGAGACGATTTTCGTGCAAGCAGTTGAATAAAAAAAAAAAAATTTAACGTCAATTTCTTTTCATGCAACAAAACAGACTATTTCAAAAAAATAATTAAAAAATTGGCTAGTACGGGCCGAATAAAGCCCATGAGAGATGAATTACATGATTCCACAAGAATTTCATCACATCGTGGCATAATGGAAAATCTTAAAGAAATAAATAGTGCCGAAGAAATTCGGAAAATTTACTCCAACAATAATAATGCAAAGAAAGTGTCGATAAAGCACTAAAAAAAAAATTGATTGTCAAATATTCAGATCTTTTATTCCGATGAATTGTAATGGCTGATCTTTTTGGATATTGTTGATTTTTTTTTTTTAATGAATCAGTCTACATTTTTGAACCGTTAATTGTTAAAATTATTAAAAATAAAAAACAAAATATATATATATAATGTGTCTTTTCATTTTTACTAGTATATTTTCACATTTTTCCACAAATATTTCGAATTGAATGTATTCTTGAATTATAAAAAGAAACCTTGAACACAAAGTGTATGATCAGAGCTGGGCAAAGTATACCTGAAAGTTCATCAAGTACAGAGTAAGTACAAAGTACTTCAAGTACTGAGTACTTGAAATACGTCAAGTATCAAGTATCAAATACTTTTAAAGTTTTCAGGTATACATCTCATAAATTCCAGTACGTTTGATTTCTTACGTAATACTCTTTAAACGCATTTGATTTTGATTCGAGTACTTTTTGTATCAAAACATATTTTTACATTGTGCAATTCACTCAGGTTAGGCAGATTGGAACAGAAATATTTAAACGGAGAATTCGAAATAATGAAAAAAAAAACTAGCATTGACGATTGTAATCAAGATTTATTTAGCTTCAGGTTTGAAAAAGAAAAAATAAAGAACATAATACACGGATTGTTAAAAACGGAGCCATGCATTGACATTTCTTACAATTTCTTACAATCTTAACCAAAAGATGGCGCAGAACGTTCCTCAATTATTTACTCAACGGCGTTATACATGCAATCATTATCAAAACGTATTCAAAACTACTGCATACTTTTGGTACTTCAATAAGTACTTGAAAATTTAAGTGCAATATACTTGAAATAATTTTTAAGTACTTTGTACTTCAAGTACTGTACTTCTAGTTTCCAGTACATCGCAAGTACTGGGTACTTGAAGTACTGCTCAGCTCTGTATATGATTTATGAATCGAGTAGCTCAAAGCTTCAATTAGCATTTTACTTGTTCATTTTTCGACTCCCTCGAGTATATTTCGTTATCGATTCTCACCTGCGATATACACGAGTTTGCTTATTATGCAATTTTTCGTATTTATGAAGCATTAAATATGAGCGAAAAACCGCGGCGCATCGTACCACCCCACGGATCTATAATCGACGGTATTACGAGCTCAATGTTTAAACTTGTAAGTTATTATCATCGTCTTTATGATTTGCAATATAATTATTATTTTACATATGAGACATTTTGGGCGAATCGAACACTTCTTTTCGGCCTGGATAAATTTCAGAATACTTTTACACTTGAAAACGTTAAAATAAAAACTGAGAAATTGATGTTTTGGTTCTGCATTTGGAGTTTTATATGCGCAGAACGTAACTCACAATAAAAGCTTCTAAAACAAATTGAGAGATAAATCCATTAGGTAGTTTTACGAAAAAAAAAAAAAATTTTTACTCCATTCTTTATATACAAATTTAGTTGAAAAATATTTAAATTTGCATTAAAGAAAGTGCAGCAAAGCCTCAATTGAGCCATTGAAAAACGATATTAAAAAAAATTCACATAACTTTTTATAAATATTCAATATTATATCGGTATCGCGCAGGGAGTCTTACGAATTTTTTTGCAGCTAGTTGGCACCCACTTAACATAAATATTTGTGATTAAAACTTTTTTTAGAACGCGTATAGCAGTCTTGTGAAAAAATAATTATCAACCGAAGAAGTATCGGGAAGAATCTCGCGTGCTATTTAAATTGGAAACAAGCCGAGCGTACAGGCACGTCTTCTATAATTTTGGAATTCGAAGCTGGCTCCTTTGCGCCGATTTTTATTAATTTATATGAAATCAAAGTAGACAGCGTTAAAATTCACCCCTATCAAGGGCGACCCTGAAGTGTACAGCGGGAGATAATGATATAGTACCTAACGATTGTACTGGTCGGAATTCGGGCTAATAAAATTGAAATTAGCCCTGGCGAGAGTGTAATCGAACAATATATCGCGCGTATATAACTCCTGTCGGGGGTAACGCCACATGGGCACGGGATGTCTATCTGTTGAAATTGAACCACGTTGTTAGAAAACGAGCGTATATCGCGTACGAGAAAATTCAATAGCTAAAGAAAGAGAGAGTGGAAGAAAGACGTGAAGATTATAAAAGATAATTCACGATGCTTTCCTCGCACACAACTGTTCATGTTCTATTACGTTTCAACGTCGGTACATAAAAATACATTAGCAGCAGCGGGGAAAAGAGACTCTTGAATCTTCTTCACGGTGCATTCGCGAAACGAGTATATATATATAATATATATATACCCAACTGTATCGCGACTTTTAAACCGCGTGTACAAGTTGAACGAGACGTTTACATCCTCATTCTCTCGCAAAACTGGTATTTCGCGAAGCGAAGATTCTCCCCTTTGGTAATAATATCGCATAGGGGCAGCACCGAGAGACGATGCAGACACGGAACCACTCTTATCTCTTATCTGTGGTATTATGTGCCCGAGAGAATAACATAAAAGCGATTTTTTTTACCCCAAAAGTAAATTCTCATCTCGTGAATTTATTGTCCTTGCCTATCGCTTCGTGTCAAATGTCATTTTTTCCATTATCTTTTTATATCAGAGATCAGTGTCAATGAAAAATTGTTTTGAAAAAATCTCGAATAAGGGATTTTTTTTTAGAATTATATTCATATACACGGAGAGAATTAGAAAGTAATTTTTACCGTAAATTTCATGGTAAAAATTACCGTGATATATTTGAATGTCGTGACAAGTTGGAAAAACGTATTAATTCATAAACGGTAAGTATTTTTTAGCTTGCGAAATGGAAAACTTTAAATAATTTAGCGTAATTTTTACTGTATAAGAACGCTACGCCATCCTAATGTAAAACGTATGGAGGGGAATTTTTAGTAAGCAGCCCAGGGTAACATTTTTTGCGCAGCTCGGTAAAATTTACCGTGCGATACTTTTTCATAGATATTTTTGAAGGCATCGAGTAAAAGAATGCACGGTAAAATTTCACTGGTATATCACATAGTTTTTAAATTTGTGTTCTCCATATTTTACGAGACATCAAAATTTGCTTAGGCAATCCAGTAAAATTTCCTATTTCAACGAAGAAATATTACTTAATTTTCATGAGAATTTGTGCTGTTCTAAATAATAATCTAATCTTAAAAATGGTAGGGTTGTCACCTGGTTACTGCGCTACTGCACACGGTAATTTTTCAAGTTTAATTCTCTCCGTGTATTAATGAAAACATATCTATACATGCAATATGTTTTTACTGGAATACTGGAGATTTTTGGGTCGATCGCATTGGTCGAGAGTCGTTGTCATAGATTGCCCGAAATATATTTCAATATAGATTGTCGCTTCAAGTAAATTGCACACGTATACGACTTTTGCTGACCAATGACAATGGCCATGTCTATAATTGGGTGACTCGACGGAGGGTTAGATTTGACGAGAATAGCGGGTAATCTATGTTTTTTTTTATTTTCGTAAAAAGGAATTCTCGAAAATACACGTGTGACATTATGCGGATGCAGCACAAGATGTATTTTATCGACAAGTACAGGATTTACGAGCGCAACGTTCGAGGCAAATGGAAATATCGTCGATACAATAAAATGGGTTCAATGAACTTTCAGGTGCGAAGTTGCCATACGAGATGATGATTGTCGAGAAAATTGTACCGAAAAAATTATTACGATCGCTTTTAGATGTTTTTTTTTTTTTTTTACCGAATCAGCTGTTACGAAAAATAGTAATCGTTTGAAAATTATTGTGTCAACGCAAAAAGTGCAGAATTTTTAAAAATGTTTTTTTCGCATTTCCGTGCTAATATAATGATATTCTTGCTGAAAAAAA
Organism: Rhorus exstirpatorius; assembly: GCA_963564615.1. Taxonomy (NCBI): domain Eukaryota; kingdom Metazoa; phylum Arthropoda; class Insecta; order Hymenoptera; family Ichneumonidae; genus Rhorus; species Rhorus exstirpatorius. Next base: position 41,142,831 of record OY751317.1, on the reverse strand, counting down.
TGTCGTGGCTTTCGCGAACGAGATTCTTTCGTGACACAAGCATCTTGATGCACAAAACATCCTAAAAAAAAGTCGTTTTTTTTTTATTTTATTTGAGAAAACAATCGAATTGTCTCGTTATGGGCCATAGATCGAGATAGTCCATCTGCGATCGCGGAGAGATCGATGATACTGGTACGATTGAAAAAGTGTGTGTTGTACATGCACGTGTACATGAACAAGCCGTATACTTGAAGCTGCTGTTATCGGAGAAGGTGTGTATGCCCGGGCGACACGCCGACTCCTCTCTTTACGAGGGGACCGAAGGTCCGTTCACCTTTCTCTCTATCCTCTACATCTTGTATCCGGTCTTAAAGTTCTTTCTCTCTCTCTCTCTCTCTCTCTCTCTCTCTCTCTCTCTCTCTCTCTCGCAATATACTATTGCTCTGAAACTCATGACGACCCATTTCCGCGAGTGCCACATACTATGGCGTTGCCTTGGGATCTTTACACATCAACGACGACGATCGCGTCTTTCCCGATCGTCTCTGCGAGAGAGACCTTGCACGATTACTTTTCACTCCTTCTCGTCTCTCTTCTCAATGGATTCTTCTCATTAATCCGATTCCCACAACCAAGTATGGACCCATAAATATATATAAATATACATAGATAGTAACGAAATTTTTGCAGTTTCCGATGAAACGTGAAACTATGCCGAAGGAAGAAAAACCGTAAGGACCATAAGAAGAGTCGAAAATTTTGGAAGAATTGGTGTTTTTTTTTAAATCGAAAGCGATTGTAAATATGACAATGAACGGATTGGAACGAAAAATTGTTGTTTTTTTTTTAAATCCTGTGAGCTACAGGCGTACCGAATATTATTCAAACGAAACATTTAATAATTACCAATATCATGGAAGCATCAATTAAGTACGTGTGTTCCGGGTAAAAATATTTGCAAAAAGATGGCAGTACCATTGAATTTTTTTTCAAAATTAAATTATAATAAAAAAAAAGATTCAGTTTCTCCTCTGGCCGGATTTTTTCGGACCGACGATTGTTTTTTCAGACAACCATCCGTAATTATAAATAAAATTCCATAAGCTCGTTTGGCTTGATCGGGAATTCGCGTAATTGGTCTCTCGTATAGTCAACGAGACACAGCTCATTGTTTATACGATATACCGTCTTTGCGCACTCGTAATTAAAAAAAAAAAGGATGCTCGCCTTTTTTGCCGACTAAAGATTCTGAACTTTTCCATTCGTGTGACCTCTGTACCGGTATAGCGACTTTTCCGTACACATATATATATATATACGAGTAGTTCAATGTCAACTCGATACGCTCATTTCGATGATCGCGGTTGTGATAATTTTTTTTTTTTTTTCACGCCATTGCACAAAGCGGAACTAAGTTATTTGATAAAATCTCTATTTCGTCGTTATGCTTTCGTAAGATTTCGTTTAAATCCATGCAAAAAGTTGTATTTTTTTTTTCGTTTCCCGCCTAGCCAAAAGTTTATCAAAGCAGCGATGAAGAAATTTTTTTTTTTCTTCTAAAATACAAAATTATTTTTCGAGTTGGAAGAAAAATATGCAAAAAAAAAAACCGATCAAGCATGAACTTGCCTAACGCTTGAGGGTTTCGTACCATTCTCCGATAATTCTGAGTCAAGAAATTTATAATAGCTCTAGGTACTCGGTATTTTCATAAAATCCCAAAAATCAATGACAATTTCCATATCGCAATGGTTTTCCTTCAAATTCAGACCATTCAGAATTATTTCGGAATTCCGAAAATTTCGGATCGTTGACGATAAAGATCGAAAAAAAAAATATAAAACACTTTTGCAAATCTCAATGTTAGCCCTTTCAAGCGATATAAGATGGAAAAAAAAATCATTTTTCGTTACATGACACGGGAGACATTTGCAAAATATCACGCACTCTCTCTGTGGCTGCGTGTGCGAAATTTCATGTTTGTACAAAAGGTTAATCGATTTTTTGGAGTCGGACACCTTTTGTGACAGAAGTACAGGAGGATAATATGTTGGCATAGAATGTCCCATGTGTATCTTTGAAGTGGCAGCTGTGAGGCTGCTTCGGTGCAAACACGCACACATACATACATAGACAAGACTCTTTTCACCGCGACGATAAAACGGAAGTAATCTCCTCATCGCACTTTCGCCATTCTTTCATTCACATACGGCGGTTGCATATATATATATATATATATATATATACACATATATGTGTATATATAAGTGTGTAAATATACATAGAGTACCTTTTCGTCTCTACCAGGCCATGCGAAAAAAGGTGAAACATTTTATGTACTATGGATATGCGTTTCTCTGCATATAAACTGCTCGTATAATAAACGTCACGAGATCCAGTGCCGGGTTCGCAGGATATTTTTATATTTTCCCTTTTCAAATTACCAATCGCGTCGTAAAAATGAAGGGGGAAAAAAAAAATTGCGTTCTCTCGTCGGATCATCGCGGCTGATAATTTCCCCGTTACGAATTAATCCTTGCCACTTTTTTTTCACGCTAAATCCACAAGATTTAACCGCAGAGATAATTTCAATGACGATCATGATTGAAAAAAAAAAAAAGAAAAAATTGCAATCGTTCAATGAAGAAAGACGTCATATAATGGAAAGTTAGCCCCGGGTTACGCACGAATGTGTAATATAGTCGAGTACAATGAATGAAAAAAAAAAAAAGAAAAAAGAGAAATGTATTGCTACCAGTTTCATGTATATTTTGGTATGAATGGACTTACCCAGCGGGATATGCGACCAGCTCGCTCGTAGCGTCGCAATCGAGGGCTGCATTGCTCGAAACTGTTACTCCAAGTACGCGCTCCAACTTTATCTGGAAAAAAAAAAAAAAAAAAAAAAAAAAAAAAAAAAAAAAAACAATTCGTATTTTTTTTGTTTCACAGCGAAGCGTATTCGAAATCAGTTGCCTCGATAACCTATACCGTTTGTCAATTTTCATTGATTCGCTCCAATTTTCACACTGATATAAATATATTAACTGGACGGCGGAGGATATAGCTAATATGCTCAGTGCGAGTGCCGCTTAGAAGACCAGCCACGGTCATATTTTCTGACAAAAGCACGTGAATCTGTCAGACAATTGAATTGAATTGACAAGTGAATTGAATTCTCGCGCGCCTTTTGTCTTTTTTTTATGAAAAAATGGCGTCGCTTCGCGGTTCAATTGGGGATCACATCCGAAGCCCTATCCTCCATCCGAGTGAATTTTCAATTGTCATAACATTCAATTTGTCTCATTGTACGTCTCCGAGTTAAATATGAAATACAAAAGCCGTTGCAGTTGCGTTATAAAAAAAAAATCAATTCAAACAGGGCCTCTGGCCGGTAGTCGAGTGACAAACAAGAATTGCAGGAATAGTGTCAATTTTGTTGTAGAATGAATTGTCTAGAATATTTTTAAAACGACTATAATTTACCAAGATTTCAACTGCAAATGAGTATATTTTTTTTTATTCATTAATTTTTTATTCATTTTTCCAATTATCCACAGCATCCTCAGTTCTTGAGACCCACCCAGAGTGTTGTCCGCACTTCCCTACACTGTACTTTAGTATATCGAATTTGCCCGAGGGCACAGGGAAACTGTGGAAAACCTGTCCAATACAACAGTTGGCTATCATTTTTTTTTTCCCTTTATCGATCATGCCTTTACTCAACTTTTGAGTCAACGAGTAATTAAAAAAAAAATGTCTCATTGACGCACAATAAATAATTCCAAACGATATCAATATATTCGTAAAAGGATTTAACATTTATCAGCGCATTTTACGATGTGATTTCTATTCGTCATCTTTTTCACAAGTTCTCGAATCATATAGAACCTGCTGATGGTTCGCGGCTCTCGTCAAGTTTCATGGCACGTTCGGTGTTCGCAAACACGTTGCGCCTTTGCGATTAAATTAGCCAAGAGATAACTGGTAAGTATACACACACACACACACACACACACAAATTATACGCACAGAGCTTTGAGGACACTTGGAAGTCTCGTTAGCGCGACAGGGAATTTCTGCGCAATAGACACGGAGATACAGGTTTTTTTTGTTGTTGTTTTCTAGCTACGCGAAAGAACAACATTGAGTGGAATCGCATGCATAGCTAGAATGGCTTCTAATGACTTCTAATGGCACTGACGAAATTTACATATAAACGCGAGCACGAGAAAGCGATTAAAGTTTTTTTTTTTTCTTTCTCTCGATCTCGTTTCCGTTTTGTTTCGCGGAAAATTGAGGTAAAAGCCGCGCGGCTCCATCCAGAAGAGAAAGGACCGTGTGTGTCGCGAAGAAGAATTGCTTTGTCATTGTGTTTTAATTGTATCGTGAAACCAGTATAGCCGCGAAAGATTAATTCAAATGGTGCACGCACATTTCATTCATGACTACTCATGAACATCTCGTTTCATCGAAATATAACTTCGAATAAATTAGAAGTTAATATATGCTGCGTTAGAATGAAGATTTATTTGAATCGAAGCAATTTACTTCCGTGTCTTGTAATTTTTTTTTTTTTTCGCTAAAATAAGTATCATTTAAACGAGAGTCATTGTCATGACGAAAAATATTGGTCCAAATACCTAGCCAGAAAAAAATATTCATGGACCAATCAAACCAATTTGTCGTGCCTGATAAATAATTGAAAATAAATAAATAAATAAATAAAGCAGCATATCCTTCTACGGATTATACTTGGACTCTCGTTGTTCGAAGAAACAAAAAATAATGTTCACGAAGAGTTTGAACGAACCGACGTATAGAGCTTCGATGAAAGTCGATCTCTGGCGATCGGCAATCATAATTCAGCGGCATTATATTTCAGGACAGTGGGCGTTATAGCGCAAAAGAGGAGAGACGGACGACCCGGTTAAACAGTCTGGATTGATCCAGGATTCCGAGAATCAAAGAGGAGAATGCAAGTGCGGCAATTCAGGTTGTTTTTTTTCTTTTTTTTTCTCTTCAACGTCAAAACGTGTCGACTCTAATCGAGGAAAGTCGCAATCGCCCGTGCAAAGATCTCGTCTTGTGTCGTCACCTCGATGCGCCATTGCTGCCTCGAAGTTGATTGAGGATTATATCGCGAATGAACGCGAGAGAGAGAGAGAGAGAGAGAGAGAGCGGTCGCGGCTCTTTATGCGAAGGAACATTGTCGATTAAAACGAGACGGGAAAAAACTTGGCTTTCTATAGAAGTGTGTTCCTCGATCGAGGCGGTTGCGACTCTGCGCCTGCTGACTTTTCCCCAAAGGATTTGATAAACTATATATAATATAATATATATCTCAAGAATAAGAGCGGTATAATGGTAGCGCCAGTCACTTACTATGATTAATGAACGCTGAAGTTAATAATTAATTTTAATACTTCTTGGCTTAATATCACAATTGTCATAGTTATTATTATTTTTTAATTGTCATTATAGTTACTGTTCATAATTTCATGAATTCATAATGATGAACATATGTAGAAATGTTAGGGCACCATTTTTTTCCAACTCCGCTTTTTGAACCACGATCGATCGATATAACGATCGTGATAGCGGTCACGTGTGCATACGCTTGTTCTTCTTCTATATATATATATATATGCATGTATCTTTCGAGATTCGCGGCGGAAATGTGCAGATTTATCTCTCACTTTATCGCACTTCGTATTATTCAAATCGAGGCCCCGCGCGTAGGTAGGAGCGTACATTAACGTTTACGCTGCGTTATAAAATGCAGCATATGCTGCACACAGTAATGACTATAGGAGAACGACGATGGATATAGCAGAAACACTAGAAAATTTTACGAGATATTGCGCTGACGGAGCATTCGCAAGACGTGGAAGTAGTCACGTACAGTCATTGGTCAGCCCTAACACTTGACCCACTGTCTTTCTAAAGTGATGTGCATAAAATCGATACGAGTGATTTACTTTAGGCTTAAGAATTATTAACGGCGATTAGCTAACAATTATAAAAGAAAACTGTGATGCAATTGCAGCTATGAAATCGTGGAACATTGTCACAGTACTCGGAGAAAAGGCGAAGATAAAATATTTTCATCATTGATATATTTTTGTCGCAGCTCAATTTATCGATGCCGATATATATTGCATCACTTTCAAGCTCTCGCAAGTTTCGAACTACATCGATCGATCAAATGCGTTCCGAAAGCTCTCATTCTTTCGGTAGAAAGATTTTTCCGGGTTTTCAATCTACGAATTTCTAATTGAAGCTCTTGATTTGATACTTCGACTTGTATTAATTTTTTCATTATTTATGCTTCGCGTGCAATGATATTTTAGGAAGTTTGCTCCGTAACGTCTGCCCCAACGGGAGAAAATATTTTTCTAATTATTCACATACAGGATTTTTTATCGAAATTGAAATATTATGATTTCGATAACGTATAAAAAGAAGGCCATATCTCAAGTGGCCAATGACTGTGCCACTCGAACTATTGTGACATGCTCGTCACTCTCGATCGGAGCTTGTGCACAGCTTCGATTCGATATGCACGCGTCATTTTTACTGAAATGTTTCGCGCGAACAGAAGTCACAGCATCACGTAGGAAGCAAGCATTACATTTATAAACAGTTATACAATTTTTATGCATATATATATAGACATACAGTAACATGTTGGGTATACATGATTTGCGATCTGGGTACGCACAAACGTTAGGAAAATAAATTTTATGTCCCATTGTAACAAGGATAACGAGATTCCTGACGAAAAAAAGCGATAACGGATTTTATTCTTAAATGACACGGGCATTTTCGATAAAATGAAGAAAAATCAAATGAATAAATGACAATAAACGAATGATTTTGTTTTTCGTGACTTGTATTAATTTATTAAAAAAAAAAAAAAAAAAAAAAAAAAAAAAAAAAAAAAAAAAAAAAGAAATCTTGAAAATATTATTACGCTGATATCGTACATAAAAAAAAAAAAAATGCATCGCAGCATTTCTCTTGCATGTCATTCAATAAAGCGTCGTCGCTGATCCGTGAGATAATGTTCTGCGATAAAGCAATAAAGCTTCTCGCCTCTTCACCATGCATTGTATATAATAATAAACTTGCGATCGAAACAAATGCGAGGCATTTTCGAGAAGGCTTTTTTGTGGCAAGGGTCAACTCGGATGCTGGCATATTCGCTTCCCACTCGCGGATTATAGCTCGAGCTACCGGGATCGAGGCACAAGAATATCTTCTCTTTGTTCATATAGAAAGCATGTACATATATATAAACTTCGCGAGTGTACATTATTTATCCCGAAAAAAAAAAAATATATATATAGCTCCGATATAAAAAATCGGCAGTTATTAATTTTGCGTTATATTTGTCTTACAATGAAGAAGGATTAGATCAAGAATAACATTTTTTTTTGACGAGAAAATTTCATGAGAAATTATCAATATATCCGCAGGAATGTGAAAATCCGAGTTGGGGGAGCATCATTCAAATTAAAAACTCAATTGAAAAATTTGTTTTATCACAAAATAATTATAAATAAATTTATGTGAGATTAATGAGAAAGTCGATAAGCCTGACGTTTCTTTAAATGTTTTTTTTTTTTCTTTAACTTTTCAACCTTAAAAACAACGGATCAAAATGCCCCTGGCGCATATACCTGGGAGAAAAATAACTTTATGCTGTAACTGTAGCACTTGGTATGAAACAAACTGTAAGTTGCGCATTACATTGTTGAATTATTCAATGATTTTTGCATTGTTTGCCGATTCATCTAGCCCTCACCCCTTTCAACTCGCGTTAAAATGAGAATAATTCTCACTGCTCTTGCGTACTCGTTTTGCATTATGATTATTACTATGCATAAATGTAGATCAAAAACATTGAATACCAGTGAGAAATTCGTGAACAAGTACAAAAGGTATGGCAATATATAGTTTTAATGATACGCGGCCATATGAATCCGACGAGAAAATTCCCACTGGTGGTAATTTAAAAAAGCATCTGCATAAATCTGTCATTTAGCGTCAAGCAATAAATAATTATAAATAATTGGTACGAAAAGAAATTTTAAAAATGTAACTGTTTCCACTAATACTCATTAATTTTGAATAATTATTATTCAAGAATGAATATTCATATTTTATTTCGAGAACGATTCTTCGCAATTTCAAATATCCTTTCGGTTCACTGGATAATTATGTTTAATAATCTTTCGAAAATTATTTTTCATGACTAAGAGAAAATTCGGAAAAGTTGAAGGTGAAGTGAGTCGATGGGATTGGGTTGAATTTTTTTTTCTTTTTCAAATTAGGACAACATTTTTGGTTGTTCCAAACATATTTTATGTTCAACTGCGAATCCAATAACTAGAAGCACCGAAAAATGTCATTTCAGTCACTATCCACTTTTTTCCTTCTTTCAAGCAAAAAAAAAAAAAAAGTATATAGGGTAGACGTACCAGTTGTGGCCACTGTACCGTTTGTGGCAACTCTACATACATTCAAAATGCGATAGTTCTGTTTGTGGCCAGCTTATGGCCACAAATAGAGCACACTTATACCATTTCAGTAATACGTTTATTACGTAAATTAACTATTTTTAACTCGAATCTGCCGTCGCTGGTTGTCCAATACTGCACTTATCGTTCGTATAACACATCCGTATCCCAATTCAAAGCTTGGTGGCCACAACTGGTACTTCGGACGACCAAAAGTAGTGCAATTGTGGCCACAAATGGTGAAAATAACGACTACGAGATAATTTCCCATTTTCTTATTTATCATGAACAGAAAAGTTTTCAAATGATAACAATTCGATTCTGTGTACCTTTTAGGTTATATCGATCACTTTTCCAGTTCAGAATTTGCAACAATGTGAACATTTTTCGTAAATGAATGTTCAAAAATGCTTAAAGTGGCCACAACTGGTATGTCTACCCTATATATGATCGTTGTCGACAATGCCCCACTGGTATGTAGAAAAATAACAACGATATGTACACGATATGCACCTGCAGATAGTCCACCTACGCTTCGCGATCTCGTACACTCGCTTCCTGACGATCGGAGAGAGGTGCACTTTTTGCACATAATGCACAGCATTGCACGATGTATGCAGAGTGTTACGAAGACCGGTAGGTTCGCAACCGATTACGCGAGTGGGTGTGCCCTGCTTACGCTGCTGTTTACTCATAATTACATGTATATGTACCCGGCCACGTCGAGTCGCTCTGTTATTATATATTCCCCATCGACATTATAACTTTTATAACACAAGCTCCACAAGACTCAGAAATTATGCCCACGTTGAGGAGAAAACCTCTGTCGTACATTTATCCCAGTCATATGGAAAAAATGAAACAAAAAAAAAAACAATTTTTTTGTGAATAGTCTTGAGAAAAAAAGTCAAATACAAGAAATTTATCAAAATCGAAAGGAATTAATTGATAAAATTAATTAGTAATAATTTATTGGCATAAAAATGTACGTTTATATTTATGTGAGAGGGTTAAAAGTCATTTTAATCGATAGTATAATAGAGTGAATCGACCAATGAACCGACGAGAGAGAAAAATCACCGGTGAACAGTGAACGTCCCTGTTAAAATCTCTACGTAATATACATATGGAAACAATTTTCGTGAATTTGTCTATTTATCGAAACCTGTCAATTCACCGATCGAGTCGCCCTGTAAAAACGCGCAAAACCTGCTCACCTCTATATAACGTCTTCATAATTGCCAAACAGTCGTCAAAGATTTGTGTCCCGTCGCGTTAGAGTGTGTGTGTGTGTGTGTGTGAGATGATGAGAGATTCAGCGGGGGTAAAATAAACGAGCGGCCATGAAACCGGTCGCGCATTTTTATAGCGATGATACTATGACAGCATCGGGGAACAGAACCCACATATGCAAAGATGATGGTCGAGAGACGGCCTTGCCCCCACTCAACCGACATATATACACGCGAGTTCGCGTAACTTTGACGGGAATTGTCTTTTTTATTCTCTTTGTCTCTCTATTAAATGCGCGTCTTTGGTCTAAGGAGTGGCGGATATCTCGTTAAACGTTTTCCATATCTCATAGTTGAAAAGCGAATCTTCCTCTCGTATAGAGTTTCGCTCTCTATATATATTAATATCATCGCCAATGTAATCCATTTTCAAGCTAATCAAACTTTTTTCACGGCATTGACAAATTACTTTCGTGTATTTTCGATGCATGCAAATTTAAAAATGCGACGTTTAGATTTTTTTTCAGTCGCTTTCTATGTTCGTATTATCAAAGGTGTCATTTTTTCGAATTTTCGTGTCCATCGACGGTGAAAAAATAAAAACGTTGAAATTTAGTATTTTCGCGTTATTGTTTATCTTCTTCGCGTCCTTATGGTGAAATATTCGTTTTGCACAAAAGATTTTTTTTTTTCTTAATTTCATGCTAGAAACTTTGAGATTTTTCATATAGTCATCATATGACTATCTGTTCATTGTTTAAAAATTATTCGACAACTATTATAGTTAATTCACAGAGAATTTCATAACGAAACAGAGTAAGCTATGGATAATTCAACCTACATCCTCCCGCTCCTCCTGTTAGCATGGATTTTTTTGATAAACAAAACAAAAATTTACTTTCTGAGAAATAGGAAGAACCTAAACGATCTCTATCCGAATTAGTATAGACGTAACAGTTGTGGCCACTCCGCATTTCCCTCGAATTTCTCAAAGTTTCAAGGCTATGTTCACTTCATTGAGCGTAATATTTCGATATTCAAGATGTTTCCGCACCAATATCGATTACTTAAGGCGGCCCATCAGTGACAACACTAGTCAAAAATCGTGACGTGAAAAAAAATCATAAACCTATCATAATATTTTCTAAATACTCTGTCTAAATAAAATTTATGAATTTCGATGACGTTTCCCGTGATATTTTATTCATAATTTATTATAAATAATATAAATAAAGTCTCAACTGACAAAAGTATTTAACGCTGTCAGAGCGATCAAGTCAAAAACGATAGCTGATATTCATATGTTTCCTCGCGTGCAGAATGACAGACATATATATTGTATCCGAGATTTGCACACACGATGACTTTCGCGATTAAATTTCTCGGGAAAATCCCTGGCAAGACACAATTTTTTAAATACCATTGGAAAGTTCACGATTTCATCTTTCAATACTCAAAATTTGAATAAGAACTCTCGTCTTTATCAAAAGGTATCATGTCACTTCCGGTGAAAATGGAATCAACTGCCATAAGACCCATGCTAAATTAGGTAATTTTAAATTACTCGTTCGCAATAATTTGCCTGGCAACATACCCTGAAATTTTGAGAGAGCGTTCATTGCATCTTCTTTATTCATTTCCCGAAGTTTCATTCGTATCGCCGGTTTTTTAATTCACTGATGAGCCACCTTAATTGAATATCTGCTAATTTATTTCAACGAAATATGACGAAATGTGTCAAAGCTGAGCGCGGTTTGTGTAGTTTTCTTGTCAGAAGTGTTAAGGGATCCCGAGGTGAGAAGACTACGGTCTCTCATTATCCAAAGTCATTCCGCCCCATAAAAAATGTATATTTTGTCAGTTAAAGCTCATTTTGCGGGTTGGAATTACAGAAAACTGACATATCAGGTAAAATACCTGAAAAATACGCGGTGGCCAAAAGTGGTACATTCAAAATGCGATTGTTCTATTTGTGGCCAGCTTATGGCCAATCCCATTCCAAAGCTTGGTGGCCACAACTGCGTACTTCGGATGACAAAAAGTAGTAAAATTGTGGCCACAAACGGTGAAAATGACAGCTACAAGATAATTTCCCATGTATCATGATCTGAAAAGGTTTTAAACGATAACAAGTCGATTCTGTGTATACCTTTTTGGTTATATCGATCATTTTTTCATTTCTGAATTTCCAATAACGTGAACACTGTTCGCAAATTAATGTACGAAAATACTTAAAGTGACCACAACTGGTACGTCTACCCTAACTGTTTCATCTTTTTCCATGAAAACTATATATATATATATATACATTCAACGGATCATACCCAGAGGATAATTACGAAGTTTGCTTCTGAAAATATTGTAGGAATATAATTAAAAATAGCCATCCTTCCAAAGATTTTGCAACCTCGTGAATTTATTAGAATTTAAAATCCTCAACATTTTATCTCAATTGTCATGATTTTTTTTTTTTTTACTGAAATCATTTAAGAGTTAATCATTCGATTTCTCTAGAAAATTATCGACAAAGATTCCTGGAATCGTTAAGAACTTCAACTATGCGACACATTAATTTAAACAAAATTAATATCATCATATCTTGCACTGATCCATGTACTTTACCCGAGAACATTATTATCGTTAGGGAAGTGAAAAGCGAAACCAATGTAGTTGAAGAAAACGAAGGGGAAAAAAAAACATTTCTCACTCGCATAAATTTTATTCAATGACTCTCGGGAAATGTTTAATCAACGGCTGGCCCAATGGTTTGCATACACATGGATATACACGCTCTCGATCTCTCTTGAGATTGGACACGTGGATCACTAATATACGCGAAAGACTTCGCTACTTACCTCCAACGGGTACGAAAACAATTTATCACGCGTTGGCGCGCGGGCTCACTGTATATATGTGACTAACACACATTTTAATAGTCTCACACACACACACACACGCACATGATGTGTGGTCCGAGAGACATAATGAGCGACAGAAGAAGGATCATGAAAATAAGTATGTTGTTGGAGCAAGCATTGTATATCATATATAAACGATTCAAGAATACACACAGATAATGGATAAATCCAATAAAGATTTATTGGCTAATTCGAATTTTTCAAAAATAATCATCTGCCAATCGTTACTTTTGAATTTTTTTTTAATATTAAAAAAATCACTCACATACTTAAAAGAACTTTTTTTTTTGTAATAATGAAATATTTAAAAAATCGATTGTGATCGCGGACGTTGGTCAAGCTAACACGATATACCCCATATATTAAGTTTCTGTATGTTCTTATACTATGGGTATACATACATATATATGTACACGTATAGACTCGAGACGTGCTTTCAAGACGCATTCGGTTAATTGCGTAGGCACGTGCCAAACATGGAGATGGATATAATCCACGAGAGGCACACAGCCTCGCAGTCATACACAGCATGTGTAGCATACCAGCAAAAGTAAGCCTGCGTAGAAATCGTGAAACCCATACCCCAGGAATCTGCGGTAAGCAATTTATAACGGTAGCATTGATGAAAAAAAAAAGTATGTATGGCCACCATAAATATATTGGCAACGACCAGAGGACAATTAATAATGGGAGATATTTAATTAGGAGGACTGTAATTGTCGTCTCGATATTATTACGAGTCCATATTTCTCAAGGAATGTTGAATCAGTTGGGTGCGGTATATCGGACGCTGCAGGGGTGGTAATGAACGGTCTTTATGAATGAAAAGTACCCTCATATCGCGTACATATACAACGCGCATATTCATCCGGACATTTTTTTCTTCCCGAAATATAAGTTTTTCCCTGCTTGGCAAATATTGAATATCTTGAGAAAAATTAAATCCACGAAAGCACGACTTCCTCTGTGAAAATGAGTTGAAAAGCGGCTGGAAAAAACTCGTACTGTCATAGCAGTCTCTATTATATACCGGAGATTCTACCAGCAGAGCGAAAACGCGACATCACAACAGTGCTAATATATGACGTAATTTTGAGGTACGAGAGGTCCCCGCGGAGGTAAGAGACAAGGTCTCTATGGCCATAGAGCGAGGCATATATTATATGCGCAGCTCGTTTTTTTTTTCTCTCTCAATCCCCTATCTCGCGCTATTTCGTACTCTTGCGCAACCGGATAGGCATCATGTATGCGAGAAAATCGTCTCATCTCGTTTGGTAGTTGAGAAAAAAAAAAATTTTTAATGGAAGGACTCAATTTTTGTTTTAAATCTGCGTCCCGTAAGAACGCGTTAATAACAACTGCAAGGGAGAATAGTTTTTTTTAACCCCAGAAATATGCACACGAATACTCTGCCAGGGCATCGGTAAATTGCAAAAGCGATGGGGAAAAAAAAAATTCCTTTCGCGCACGTACCAAATCGAGTATGCGATATAATTTAAGACCTGTACACGATCGTAATTTATCGGAGCATAAAACTATGAAGCATTGCACGAAGAAATTATTTTTTTTTTTCTTCCAAACAGTTCTAGCTGGCAGTCTTTCGCCTTGTAATTTCATTCGCCGATGCTCCCCAAAAAGAAAATCCCAAATCTTTCAAAACTATTTATATCAAAGTGACTCAAAGTTTCTGATAGGAGAATTTCGTACAGTGCAAAACAATGGGAAATAATGGATAAAGCAACTGATCAATTGTTATTGCAAGAATCATGAAAATTTTCGACATTTTTTCAAATTCGAAATGTTCAGAACAATTTTTTTTTACGTTCGGTTAAAAAATTGTGTTGCTCAAAGTTGTGCAAAAAAAAAAAGAGTGATCTTTCACATCAGATTCGATTCCTTTTATATTTCATATTTCGGAAAAATTCGTGATTCATGCTTGTCGCATTATATCGCCTTCTCCCAAAGCGTTATAATGTCACGTTAAAGACTCTCGTAAAAGATAATAAATGTTTATCAACAAACGAGACCCGGAAAGAAAAGTGGAAAAAAAAAAACGAAGCACATCGACTTTAACAACGTTTTCAGAGCACACACGGCACGAGAATAACCGTGAAAAGATGTATGTAGAAGAAAAATTTGTGCATTCGATGCACGTACTATCGTATATATATACAAAGCCAGCGCATCGCTATCTTTTACCTATACACACATGGTAAATTACTTCGGTGCTCTTGTATATATATGCTGTACGTTTTACATTGAAAACGCTCAAGGAGGACTCTCGAGACGCGTAATAACACTCAAGGGTAATATTTAAGTACTACATACGATAATACGTGTCTTCGTCATAATTCTCGCCTCTCCTGCGCGACATGTTAATGCTCGAAGACACACACACACGCGCGCGTACCAAAAGAGCACGAGAAATATGAGAATAATTTCACGAGAGACACAAGCGCGTCAGGCTTTTTTTTTCTTCAGAGTTCTAGAATTACGGATTTGCCGAGATCAAATGGGATATTAAGCGCAAGGTATTCAGTGATAATTTCTTTTTCTTCGCGCCCATCATGCGCGCAATAATAAGGCGTATGATATTATTTATACGTATATGAAAACGAAAATATCTAGCTTTGGTATATAAAATTGCGTGCAGCCTCGTTACGACGGAATTGCCGTAAAGTATACGAGATAAAAAAATGCACAAGATTCACGAAAGATAAAGCCCAGCTTATTCGTATAATATGCCTGTAATACCTAATGTGTATTACGAGTGCGCTTGCATATATATGTCAAACTGTACTTTCCCAGGGAGAAATTGACATTCCCCCCCCCCCCCCCCTTCAAAATACCGTCTGGAAGATTCGAGGCACACGTATTCGCATGATTAGCTGAATTTCGAGCTATTAATTTGAATACAATGAAAATATTATTGTACCATTTTACGGATACTTTTTTATACGATTTTAAATTGGAATTTGGAAATAACATTTTTTTTTAAATTAAATCTACAGCTCCATACTCAAAATGGTGACTTGAAACTATCATCAGCTGATGTGAAAATTTCGAAGCGAGGAAAAATCGTGTCTTCGTTGTAGCACAGGAAAATTTTATCAAAGATATAGGATTCCCTGAAACCTTCTTTCTTTCTTTCTATATAACGCAAGAATTCCTAAACGTGATGGAAAAGAAAGCAGGATACAAAATAATTGACCACTCTATCATGCATAAAAAGTTACTCATATATACATCGAAATTGGTAAAAAAAAAATATGAATTCGAGGAGTTCGAGATGCTTAAAAAAAAAAGGAAAGTTATGCTTGAATTTACAGGATGCTGAACCACCGTACGAAAATGATCATGGAATTGGGCAACTTTCGATCAAAATTTTTGACACCCACGCATATATATATGTCGTATATTCTCACCCACTTTGTGCTACCCAGCTGTGTATACATACTTGTGAAGAAAATATATTTATATTACATTGTTTTTTCAACGTATTGACATGTTAACTGACGTTTTATCGACGAGTTACGTATGTCCGAGGATATTTATGTTTCAGTGTGACATCAAAAAATAAATTTATAGATAAAGAGAGAGGCGTATTGCTACGTTTCGCCATCTCTCGCAAAAGAGGCTGCTGCCGAGTAGAGTATAACCATGTGTCGCGACAGTTCCACACACACACACACACACACACATGCGTATCTATGCGAAGTATGTGGGTCAAATGTTATGTATTCCATGGAGTACGGGATAACAATACGAGAGCCGTAACGGGGCATATTGTGTATATACTTATGGGGAATTTCATGCCAAATAGATCTCTGCCTATGATTTTTACAACTTTGATTTTTTATCTTTACGATTAACGTGCGTGTTGCGTGGTGTTGCAAAATAAAAAAAATTAAAATTTCCATAAATTTTCATAATTGGACAATTCGTTTCTGACTTTCTCACGCTAATTTTTTCACTCAACGCACAAGCCCGCGGGGGCCACATCGACAGGAATATAGTTAAAAAAAAAAATTCAACTTTTTTCCTACTCGATAGTAAAAAAAAAAAAATGATTTCATATCAGGGGTATTAAAGATCGGTATTATACGAAGAACAACTTTGTGAGAAATAACCAAATTTTTCTGAGTATTTAATCTCGTGGATTAATTGTTTTTTTTTTTTTTCATTTCAGGATGATTACTATCATGATTTTGATTTCTACTTGTGCGGCGTTCCTTGCATTCTGAATTTTTAAAATTTAGTTTGTTCAAAGAAACGAACGAATATATTTCGAATTTCTCTGCAGAACGAGCATTTGCAGGAACTTTGTAGAAAAAAAATGTTTGTGAAAAACAAAAAAAAAAACGAAGAACTGCAAATTAATTATTTTTTTCCATCTTCGCTAATCGTAAAAAAAAATGACGAGTGTCACATTCTCCCTTCATTTGGCATGGAATACCGCATAATTACGATCAGCATGTGATTATATTATAACGACAAAATCTTTGTGAAGTGTGCATTGCCAGTAATTTTCGTTCTCGTAGTTTTGCCTGTGACTATATATATTGCCATACTATCACGAGGCCTACGAGACTAAACTATAGTCTCGAGCCGGGAGACTCCCGCGGTTCTCCGCGCATGCAGCCGGAAACTTTCGCTTTGAATTTACAAGTCTCCCGACGCCCGATACGCTTCGAATATAATTGCCAGCAACAAAAAATACCTTCACCGCAGACTTCCGGGTGTGTAAGCGTGAAAAACTGGATACATATCGGTATTATTATCATTTTTTTTTTTTTTTTTTTCAATAAATAAAACGTTCGCAATGGACACATTTTTGTTGGCATTGATCTTTGTTTTTCGTTTTGTTCCGTTATGATTTTGAGTTATTTGATCGTGACAGCTAAATCGGATTGAGAGTGCGAACTTTGCGTGTTGAAAAGCCATTGGCAAGCAGCAGCCACGAGGTCGTCTCTATGGATAATCGATCTAACAAACTCTCGTATCGATGTTGGAAAGTGCCGACGAATCGCCCTGCGGGTCGCGAGAGGGCATGCATATATCCAAGCCGTTATAGGATCTCGGAGAGGCACAGAGCGAGAGGGAACACCACACCCTGGTATATACAGTTACATCGCGGGTGCGTTGTACATGCTTTCCGGAGCCAGTACATATACACACGTGTATGGGGAATTCATCGTGAAATTGGCCTTCCCGCGTGACCATTACGTTTTTTTTTCTCTTATTTTCTTGCATGCTATCTGGAACGTTGCGGGGCATTGAAAAAACGCTCTTAAATTATGTTCAGAGATTTTTTTGAAAAATCGATTCGGCAGTTATTCAAATTAAAAAAAAAAAAACGTTACAAGCAACACTTTACAAATGGAAAATTTGTAATTAATTATCTAACACGATAGTTCTGACGAATTTATCTCAAAAAAAAAGTACAAGTCTCCAATTGATATTCATCGCGATCATTGCAAAATTTTATTGGACTATAGCACGCACTACATTCAAAATGTCAAATATCCTTGAGCACGAAATAATTCCAAAAATATTGAACAACGAAAATTACGAGGTGAAAATATTTAAAAACCTGATTTTCCTGGAGTATACGTAAACTCGATGCGAGCTCATCTTCCGAGACTTGAAAGAATGAAAATTACTAAACTAAACCACTGGAAAAAGCGATTGTTTCGACGACGAATTTCACCTTCGAGAATACGATGATCGGAATTTTTCTAACGAAGATTATAAAGCGAGATTATAATTCATCGTGGAAAGTCCCAAATATATAATATTAACGTGTATACTGGGTATATATTTAATACCATATACGTATCCGTTTCATACCATAGTTCGCCATTCCTAATTCGCGTGTAAGTGCGATACGCGTATTAGTCAACGCATTCAATTAATTGATTGCAGTATTATATGCTACGAGAAAATCATGCAGCCGCTGCATTGCAGCGTGATTAACGAAGAGAGACGGAGAGCACAGATGTGATTAAACTTGTCAACCAAGAAGACATATACGTTCCTATACGTATAAGTATACATAAATATCCATATCTCTGCAGTACGGAGCGGCTGCTACTTTGTACTTCCCGACTGTGCTTGCTATTACGAGACGCGGTTGAATGCAAATTTTCCTGTCCCATTGAGATTTCTTTTTTTTTTTTTTTTTTTACTATTTTGCGCAGCACAGATACACGCTTTATCCGTGAAAATTAAAGGCTCACGTTTACGGATTTCTCGTTTTATTTTTGTCGTCTTCGTGGATACCTTGAGCTCGTTCATATATTATCATGTTTAATGCGAAGATAATGTAGTTGAGGCGATTTATATTGTTTTTTTTTTTTTTTTTTTTTCAACTGTTACGACGTAAAAGCATAGTCCTCAATTAAAATTACGTTGACTCAATATTTAAAGATATATATCGTCGAGACAAGATTTTATCGGAGTATAATGTGCGAAAAATTTCATACAACTCGAGACGGGAAAAGTTGTAAAAAAAAAAGATCGCGATTAATCCGAATTTAACTCTATCGTGATACGGGTAAAAATATATAGCGTTTTTTAATGGCCAGTAAATGTTTTATTTTTACTCTCACTTGTCGCTTACGCCAGGTCGCATATATTTCAGTTTGATATGCTTTATACATATACGGGACGCTCTGTATCAACTTCCGGGAATAATAACAATAATTTAACGAGTAGGCTATTTTTCATAATTTTTTTCAGGATGAAAAAAAAGTCCTTGGCAACGTTTTGTTTAACAGAAGCGTGTTATTTAATAAATTTGGTGATGAATTATATCATGTTTTTTTTTTTGCTTTTTGAAAGTTTGCACAAGTTAGAAAAAAAAAGTGATTGCAAATTTCATGGTTGTTACGCATTATTGAGTCAGAAATTCCCTGACTTTTCCAGGTTTTCCTTGCACACAGGTTTTGCAAATATTCCAGGGAGATTTAGGGTCAAATAAAGAACGCGTGCATGGAAACACGAGCATGTTTACAAACTATATGGGACGGATTATATAGACATACAAATTGCAATGAATCGTTTTTGTAAAAAGAAGAAAAAAAAAAAAACATTTTAACCCACTTGTGAAAAACTTTGAGGGAATTCTCAATTCGATCCTTATGTTGGAAAATAAATATTGAACTTAGATAACATAATTTTTTTTAAGTTCAAATACATGAAAATGTTAAATATTAAAAAATAAAAAAAAACTGAAATACAAAAAATAATTTAAGAACTGTAAAGTAAAAAATAAATACATTAAATGCAAATATCGAACCTGTTCTTTATTATAAACGGAAATTTTTATGTCGGTGCCAATCAATGAAAAATAAATATAAACCCTTATCTAAAATAATAATTGTGTAGTTGCGTATCGACAAATCGAATGCAGAAGCGTAGCTTTAGAGCTTTAGAGTAAATTAGTTTTTAGTTTTTGAAATTTTCATTGTTTGGCAATGACGTAACTTTTGTTGTATATAATGAAGAATAATATAAATATTAAAAATATACAAAAACATTTATTTTTATACTGTTCAATTTTTTTTTTTCAAGATGGTTTCATTTTTCGTAATTCTGGCAAAAAGTAAATTCTGGAAAAAATTCCAGAGAATTTTCCTAAATTCCCTGACTTTTCTCTGATTATTCCAGGTGGACAGAAATTCTTTGAGTTTTCCCAGTTTTTCCTGTTTTTCCATACGCTCAACAACCATGAAATTAATTCCACAGAGAAAAATTAAAAAATCATTACATCGTGTAAATATAGTCGATTATAAACACCGGTTGGATATTATTTTGTTTTCTCTCAAAGAAAAAGAAGAATATTAGCCTCGCACGATTTTCGATGATCGGCACATGTTCTCTTTTGAGGTCATACACGATAATAATAATTGATTCAATCTCGTATCACGAGTATAATATTCTATCTATGAAAACGCAAATGTACAGGTAGAAATTTTAATCTGGCTGTTCGGGTGCTCGAGAGGTCGTCGATGCACAAGCTCATAGCTGTAACGAAGCACGGAATAATTAGCAAACGAGAGAGCTGTAATTGCGATCGGTATATACATATGTGTACTATCATCTCTCGTCGCGCTCTCTCTCGCGGCAATGCGTGTGCGACCATCTCTATGTATTTATCCGTGTATGTGCCATTATTAGCGCGAGTATAAACTGCGAGAAGGTATGCATGCACACAGGTCTTTTGCCAGTAACGGAAGATACTAATTATCGTTCGCGCTTGAGTGGTAGATGTACGCATGAAATTTCTATACAGCAGGCTGTTCGTATTTTAGTTGTTTCACCTGAAAATGCCAGCTAGGACATGTAGAACGGGGAAGGATCTGACTGAAAATTCTTATTTTTCAATCATAAACACACTCTTTTTTTTGACTTAACAAAGCTTCGAGTAAACCTGATCACGTGTGACTAAAATTGAGTTATTATTTTTTTTGTTGTTGTATTCAGAGTAACGAGTAGAGCAATTAAAGAACAAACAAATTGGCAATTTAATTAAAATCATTTTATACGAAAAGACGAGATTGCGTATTCATGATTATCGAAAAGATCAGGATATACAAAATTGTATAATTTACTTTACGCTAACACGAATACAAATGATCGCAAATTCCGTTGGTCATGGAGACTCGACCATTTCACGCGAGCGCGCTGATTAGCATTGCAAACCTTTATACAGCAACGAAACATTTATTGATATATATGGCGGCGATATGAAAATGCTTCGCGACTTTCTCGGGTTTCTCTTGATTTTTTGGTTTCTTATCTTAACGATATTTTTAAAGCTTCACGGGTCGCAAAAAAATGAAAATGCGTTACACCCCTTATGTATACAGAGCGAGGTGGAACGAGAGGAAGATATAGTCGAAATCACACAGCGACGATTCTATTCAGTGAGACCTCTCTTTCGGAAGAGTTGTGTGTTTTTCGTGCAACGGATATATATATATATATTCCACACTTTCATATTCTGCAGAAAGAGAGGAAGCGAATCCACGCTGTTGTGCGAAACAATCAAAGTATATCATTACGAGAAATTCAACAACGCAAAAGGGAAGGATCATTAATCGCATATCCGTATAGTAATCAAACCGAGACGCGATAAAATGCCGCTCGAGTGAAAACATTTCAATTCGAGGCTTGACCCTCGCCCATATACATATTCTTTGTAATTTCGTTCAAACAAAGATATTGCGAAGAAGATTCTGAATTTTTTTTCCGAATTACTCGGAGAATGTTAATTTTGAAAGAAAAAGACGAAGAAAATATTTTCTCAATAAATCAATTCAATAATATGTCCTCAATATAAATTAAGTATTAACGATGAATTAATAAAACAATAAAATGATCAAAATTTTTATGTATTTTTTTTTAACTATCAAACAATAAGCTTTGCCTTTTGGCTCGAAAAAATTAGAAGATAAAGTGATTAGTTACATAGATATGTTTTCGTGCAGAGTCATTCACGTTAGCCTCAAGTTTCGAGATGTGCAGAATTTCTTTTATCATTATATTTTGTAAAGAAAAAATTTCTGTTATCTTTATATTTTGTAACGACAACAGAAATTCTGCAAAAATTTTGGGCAAAGCTTATTGTTTGATAGTTAAAAAAAAAATAGATAAAATTTTTTATTATTTTATTGTTTCATTAATTCATCGTTAATACTTAATTTATTTACATTGAGGACAAATTATTCAATCGATGTATTGAGAAAAATATTTTCTTCGTCTTTTCTTTCAAAATTAACATTCTCCGAGTAATTCGGAAAAAAATTCACAATCTTCTTCGCAATATCTTTACAAAATATAATGATAACAGAAATTCTGCACATCTCGAAACTTGAGGCTAACGTGAATGGCTCTGCACGAAAACATATCTATATAACTATATCACTTTATCTTCTAATTTTTGCGAGCCAATCTCCTATAATAAATTGAAGAAAAAAAGAAAGATCGATCGACAATCGGTAAGCGAATCGCTTGAGTAACGAAATTAAATGCACTGATATCATGAGGAAGGATAAATTGTGTGTATACGACTGCAATTACTGAAGCGAGGGAAAGATTCTCGAACTGATTGCTAATTGCGTTCGCGTAATACGAACGCACGGGTAGCAAATGTGCCGCTTCTGCTGCAGTTATATTATATCTCTGCAAAAAATTCCAGTAGTATCACACCGTATAGATATTATACGTGTGCATATACATTAATCGCTATGTGTACAGCATATAGTAATTTACTGACGAGTAGCGCAATTCGCACGCGAGGCGATAGACTCGAACGCAAGAGATGTATAACGAAAAAAGAAGAAAATAAAATGTAACTTGGTTTGTACATGAAGTACACATCTATATAAAATATCACTCTAGGGCAAGGAGTTTGTGCCATATTGGTGTTGGTGCAATGGTAGTAAAAAGGGGGATACGCGGTGTTCATTTCGATAGGCGTGCGCGTTCATTTCGTCCCGGATAAACGACTTCTAATCGCCGAGTAACAGTTCAACCGGGTTGCACCGGTACAAAAAGGATTGCTGAAGAGCGAGAAAACCGTTAAGGTTTATCTTTTATCTTGCACAAGAAGAAAGAAGCAGAAGCAGAAAGAGAGAGAGAGAGAGAGAGAGAGAGAGAGAGAGAGAGAGAGAGAGAGAGAGAGAAGAGAGAGAGAGAGTTCATTAACAAAACAATACGACCTGAAGCTCTTGGGAGTTAAGCCGCAATTAAGCTCGTTTTATATCTCTCGAGGTGCATCAGCAGTTGTACGAGACATCTGATATTATAAAAGGCATTAGCCTCAATTGCGTAATTTTTATTGGGAGCGAGAAAATCAAATTAATTTAATGGACACCGTAAATTTACCAAATTGAATACACAAATAAGAAATGTATAGGGAGCTTGGAAGTAGCGAATTTAAAAATGGAACGATACGTACACACGACTCTTGTTCGGTAAAAATCTCATTGCTCCATTTTCTCTCTGAAGATTCGCAATTCTGTCAAAAGAAGACCGTTACATTGTCCTCCTCTTTTAAAAAAAATTAAAGACCATTTTTTTTCACATTCGAAATGCCATTCATCTCGGAAAAAAAAAAGATTGAATTTTAAAGGTAACTATTTGCCTTGTTCATCGAAAAAAAATAAGCAATCTTTCGGAATTTATTTTATAAAAACTATTCGATAGGTTGTGATTTTTATTCGCCAGGTATATTTATTAAACTTTTCTCCTATCGATTGTAACTTTCTGACTAAAAATATTCTCAATTCTGAAGAATAGAGAGAAAGAGAGAGAGAGAGAGAGAGAGAAATAATGAAATGTTATTGAAGTGTGTCTCTCAGCAAAGACAGTTTTTTTCTTCCGAAGAATGCAACAAACTGCTGAAAAATTTGAAGAAAAATCGTACATTGTTTTTTTTTCTTTCTTTTAATAGTTTATGCAATAGCTTGCATATTGAGTCCATTGAGGAACTGCTGACAGCGAGAGTATATGCGATTTGTCAAGACATTGGCAATCCCCTTATCCTAAGACTCTGCAGCCCTACAGAATATTCGTAATCCAATTATAGCAAAAAGAAAACGTCATTTTTTTAAATTAAAAAGTAATAACTTTTCTCCTCAGGGTGTGCTCTTTGGGTTAAATAAAAAACTCTTATCGTGCAATGTCGAAAAAAAAAAGTGGAAAAATATTTTTATACGAGTGCGTCTGAAAAGCGTAATTATTTCACCCGAGGAATATTTATTTGAATTATATATATATTTTTTCGATATACGAATGATGCATATGCACATTCGTGGGTATAAAAGATCACGTGCAACATGGCTGTCACAGCGTCAAGTGCCATAAATTATCTTTACGAGTCAAAGAAACAAAACAAATATATATATTAAGGTGCACGTGCAAATAGTAAATATGCGATCTAGCATCGTACGGCGCATATATACAGATGCTAATTTATTATTCAAGCTCACCCAAGTGTCGCATAGATCTGAAATTGTAATATACAGCAAGACCTCCCTTTTATTCAACTTCATACCCATTTTTGTCTCCCTCGTGCGTTCGAACAGCACCGAACCTATTTGCATAGTTTGATACAGTCGTCTAACGGGTCTTGCGCTTTGTTCTCATATCGCGCGAACACACGTACGACTCGAGCTAAATGCGACGACGAAAAGAATTTTGCGAGTAAAAATTACTTATTAGCGATTGTATGGCAATTCTACGCTCGTTGCCCATAGCTCTCTTCATGAAACGCGTCACCAAATTTTTTTTTTTTTTCAAACGCAAATTAATGCCATGCGAACAAGAGTAAGCTCTGCCAATAGTAATTTCTTAAAGTGATTTTAGAAATTTAAAGATTTTTAATTTTCTAATAAAAAAAAAATTTAACGATTCATTTGTTAAATCTTATTTTAACAAATTTTTGTTCAATTTTTCTTGTGTGCTGTTTTACACGTTTCGTCTATCTTCATGTATACTCTCATTTTTGAGGTTAACAATTTTTTTTTTTTGTTTTCTGCAACGAATATTATCCTCTTATCTTCCTCAGCGTGAATGAAAAGAAGAAAAAAATGGAACGATCAAATACGTGTCGTTGGCAGACTTTCAAAATTTGGGCTTCGATGCGCTTCGCGAAATCGTGACATTGCTAGCTCGCGACGAAGAGCACACAACGGCGTTAAATGCATACAGGGAATTAAACATACTATATACTAGCGGGCCAAATGTATATGCACAAATAAGTGGAACATCGACTCCGCGCTGCGGTAGCTCAGCATAATAGTGGGTTAAACGAGATATCGTTATCTCGCTAGGTATATACGCCTATTCGTTTATACGTGCCTGGCGACGAGTACGGATATCTAGCTACATGTTTAATCGAATGCCGACACCTATATATGCCACAAAGTTTTTGCGTCGAAAATAATTTTTTTCTACGACCTTTTCAATTTTAGTAATCGATGCATATATATATATATATATATGTCGGATCGCAGAAAAATTTAGGCTTCGGGTGACTAGACTGGGATTCAGCCTAAATTTTTCTGCGATCCTACATATATTTTAACTTCTCGATGCTTTAGGCACTCGCATCCTTTTATCTCTGTGTGCATTCGTGTTCGGAAAACGGTAATGCAAATATACTGCCGAGAGAGGACCCAATTTTTGTTTCTTTCTTTCTCTCTCTCTCTCTCTCTCTCTCTCTCTCTTCCACGCGATGTCCGACATAAAACGAGCAGATGGATTTACCTCTACCACTATATATATACGAGTAACCAGTGATCAGGTTTTGAGTTGCAAATACTATGGGATTACGGTAAACTATTGGCGATTAATCGCATTGATCGAAGAATCAATATCGTAAAGACGAATTGGAGTTAATGTATGATAGATAGGTTTAATTAATCTACGAAGGATGAAGCTGAGAATTATTTTGGTGTAAAAAAAAGCATTCCATTGAATAATCGTTGTAGTACACGCATTCAAGAGTTGATAATTTTATCGGAAATTTTGGAAAAAAATAAGTAGTCACAGCTGTTCGCGTCAGACGTATACCAGAGACAAGTATTTCTCATAATATTTCCCAAAAAAAAAAAAAATTTGCAATACCTAGACTCGAAGCTCCCCTAAAACTGATGAGATTCGAGAAAAATGCGTCCATCGTCGAAATACCCGAACAATCATTGATTCACAATTATAAATGAATTAGAGAGGAAAAAAAATAAAATTCTAAGCTACAACTTGTACGTACATCATAAGCTGGAATATTTTCCTTGTCGCGTACGATTAACGAACCGTTTCTCGGTCCGATCAGAGCCATTTTTCTCTTCGATTTTCCTGCAGTTGACTTTCCCTGCTCGATGCTGGACCGAGTCTTGGAGACTTTGGCACTCACTCACAAATACACAAACCTGTTCCCTCTCACTCTTCTCACCAAATATCTTCCGTCGTAGACATTTCTTTCTCCGACCGCGCTCGCTTTTTGTTCCCCGCTTCTCGAGGATACCGCGATTCAATGCCTTCGCGAGAGCCAGACTGGTGTACACGCGACACTTGCCAAAAGGCGAATTTGTTGTATACAATGCGTGTACAAGATTGAGGAAAAATGCGCTGGCACAGCGATAAATCGATGCTCCGGGTATGAAACCGACAAGTAGTTTAAGTTTCGTGCTTGGTCAGACGAATCTTCAGTGCCAGAAATTCAAGACGCGCAATTGTTTTAATCAATTTTAACGATTTATTGGAAAACTTGTTAAACCGTTTTGATCGCATCAATCATTTCATTCGCTCTTTATTTCTCTCTCGCTTTACGTTAATTTATCGTTCGATAATTATTGTTATTATTATTATTTTTAATGCAGACTATTAATTAATAGTTACGTGACGAAAGAGTAAGAATTTTATGCTGCAATTTTCATGTGAAATTTCGCAATTTAAGCGGAATAACATTGAACTTGAATTTATCAAGAATTTAATGTCTTGATTTATATTAAATTATACTTTAATAAATTGCTTTAAAAGGAAACAACACTGCAAAATTTTTCGAACAAGTACATGCCACGTTTAAGCTAAAAAATTATTTTTTTCAACTTAGGTCAAGCAATCGTTGAAAAAATTATTCCAAAAAAATCGCAAACATTGGAAGAATGAAATATATACATTATCAATGAATCACAAATTAATTCACCAATCATATTATTGAATTTACCAATACGGATGAAAAACAAAAGATTAATTTTTTTTTTAAAGCTTCGTTTTACACGCAGAAAAGCATTTATTTAATTTCAACAAATCTGCCGCTTGATATGGCCGAAATGAATGTTCATAAATAATATTCGACGGTGCGAATAATGTCTAAACAATAATTTCACCATGTCTTAATTATAGAATGACCAACGTCGAATGAGGAATTTTCTCAGTGTAAATAGTCGTCAAAAAAAAAAATATATTCGAATAATCACGAGGAGGAAGCTTACAAGTAAATATCCTGTTTTGTCACGAAATATGGATAGATGGAAATTGGATATGGAAGAAAATTTTGGCAAAATTTTCCTTTGATTGAAGGGCTTTCCGAGAGGCTGGCTTTTTCGATTGTTGGGTAAACGTATCGCTCGATAGAGAAAATATATATCAACGTGAAGAAAGGGACCCTGTGCGAGCAGGCAAAGGACGTTCACCCGAGGCGTATATACGGATGATTAAAAATCGAGAAAGAAGGCTCACGGAACGAGAGAGATCGATCGACATTGACATTGGCGTGAGTTTAAATGATACGCAACCGTATATATTTTGTATCTATAGGATCTGTATCGATGAACCAGCCGCTCCCATCTCACTGTGATCCAGTTGTGAAACTCGATTTAAAGTTATTGCCTTTCGTAGCACGAGGAGAAAGGAAAATCCTCTCTATATATATATATGTTATATAAATATATATACATGAACGCGATTTTATTTTTCTGTACCGTATTTGTCGAGCAAAATCAATGTGTATGGCGTTGTGTTCAATCTGTCGATTGCAAATGAGTAAACTTTTGTATTTATACAACGTGAGAGAAAGCGATTTATTCGATCAGACGAAATTTATTTCAAATGAATCCTCTATATCTGGCAATGGTAGACGTCTTTGCAATGACAAAAATAAACAAATAAAATTATTTATAAAATTTGAATAAACCTTTCGAACGTGTTTCAACATCGACCGTGAAGAGCCAAGAGAAATTGGTATATATAGACTGTCAATATTTATATATGGTATTGGCTTTCAGTGAAACTACAAAGAGCCGAAAGTACAAAGTGAATGAATCGATAGAGGTCATCGAACTATAAATTCGTGCTTATGATCAATGAAATTACTTCCAAACGATTTGTGCATGAGCACGGACCCGGAAAAAAACGAATAAAATATCCTTGCTGAGGCTTGCTTCATTATTCGTATCGAATTTTTTAAATTACTTATTACTCACTTTTATACTATCGATTAATTAATTACTCCTTAACAATTTAATAAATGGTCAGTACTGGAGTTTTGTTCTTTTTTTTTTCCCCCAATTACTCGAAGAAATTTCTCGATTCGAATGAACTTAATGAATTAATCGGAGCAAATTAACGCTGGCAATGGATGAATTTTCATTCTCTATCGAATTACGCGCTACCATACAACACGGAAGCCGAACAAGAATATCATGTTGCGCACACACGTTGGAAAAACGAGAGCCGTAGGGATATCGGTGCATATATGTATAGGTGCAATGGTACGGAGTACATCGAGTACTGTGTTATACATATATATTCATATGTATAATACTGTCGCTCTCAAAATCCGAAACAGAGCAGCCTCTCTATCGTCAGACACTTCCGGTCTCGCGCACGATCGAGCGCAGTGAATCAATTTATCTCGTCTCGCACTTTCATCCGCGAATTAAAACGAAAAATGAGAGAGAAAGAGAGAGAGAGAGAGCGATAAAAAAAATTGATAAAAAAGCTTTGAATAAAATCTAATTTTTTCACACTTCACTTTCAGGCAAGATTTTCTTTTACCTCAAATCACTATGCGAAGACAAAATTTTTCGACACTTTTTTTTTTCGATCGCACAAAACTTTTCGTAGATTTTTTTATTTTTTTTTATTTTTTATACTTCTCGCTGATTCGTGTTTTCTCGACACTCGTTTTCTGCCTTTCTTTTCGTTTCTTTCAATTCACAGTACGAGTGTCGATAGTAGAGAAATAATTGTAGTGATAAATCAAGATAGGCAGCTCGATCGTTCGTTAATAAATTTCGGGTGAATTTTTTTAAAACGCAGAAACGTCGAGGAAAAAAAAAGTAATGGAGAAGGGCAACGGCTGACGGCCAGCACCGTACTGATTGCCGAGGTGCGCGCTCACGCTGTTGTCCATGACGTTGGAGCTTTACCCCACTCTCTCTCTCTCTCTCTCTCTCTTGCTCATACATCATGTTTCATGACGAGACACCTGCGCGTATCCGTGAAACGCCCTGTGGGTCTCCCTCTGTCGTATTACCCTACTTTATAGTTTAATTTCACGAAATAATGAAAAGAAAAAAAAACATTCAAGAACTGCAGTAATGTGAGGTGTGAATGTGTTTGAAATAAAAGGGAAAAATTTACGGATTTTCATTTGAGACGAATAAATTGATGAGACGGAGAATGGTACAGGGAAAAAAGTGTAACTTTTAGATGGGAAAATTTTGGTTGAAATCGACTTTTCATTTGACCCAAAGTTTATGCATTACTTCAACGGATTACTCGATCATTTCAAGTGTCCCATCTGACAGGTGATCCCTAAAGGGACAACCCCCGTCCTCTAAAGATTAAGAAGAACACGAAAAAACGACCGAATGAAAATTGAAGAAGTTAAAGAAATTGGAGAATTATTATTATTATTTTTTTCAATTGACTCTCGCGCACTCCATTAAGGAGGTTCACCAGGTAGAGCAAAATGCACAGAAAAATCTGAATTTTTTTATCAGATATTCACTACTAGTGTAGAAATGTGCCTGAATTATTTGGGAATTTTAACCTAAATCATTCACATGAAAATTTAGTTTCTAACGAGGCTCTTTAAACACGTGAATTTGCGATCTTTTCTCCTTTATAACTCCGGAGAAAATGTAGAGATTTTAAAAAAATATTATTTCAATGCAGTATAGGTGAATAAAGCAGAATGACAAAAATCAGATCGATTGTGTGCTCATAGTTTATGAAAACTATTCAATGAGCCCACATAATTCATAGTTATTCGCAGTAAAGGGATGTAAAGAGGGGATAAACCATGCATGGCAATAACGCTGTAGAGCCGGAGCAGTTAGGTTAGGTTGAGCGCGCAGTTTTCTTGACAGCTCGACTCTGTTCTCTGTGGTGCCTGTGGCTATGACACTTTTGACGGTACCAATCGTAAGAATTACGCGCCTCGTTGCCAGACTTCTTTGCGAATTATGTACAATATAAAATCGAATTTCTTTCATTTATATCAATGTAAAATAACTTTTATCGATCCTAAACTGTCAGCAAAAGGGTTGAGTATTCGTTTATCGTTACTTTATTCATCTCAATTCCATGATTTTTCGATTAATGATAAATTATTTACACAGTTCATGTATAAGCATAGGTCTTCACTTCCAGCAAACCTTAGTGAACCTCCTTAATCCACTATTTATATATCACAACAATGATAATTTACTGATTCACAGATGATTTTCGTTCGAATGAAAATACATTTGATACAATTTTCTATCTTATCTTTTTTTATTTCCCAAAAATTTCCGTTCAGGAGACACCGCGTAATTACGATGACTCGAGCTATATACGATAAGTACGAAGAATTTTTGTCTCTGTGCACACTGAACGAAAGTAAAAGTAAACAAATTGTCGTAATACACGAATCGATTGTACGTAAAAATAACACGCGCAACATTTCCTTACGAATTTCTACGTGTGAAGTATAGTTGAGAAGGATCAGGCAAGAATGTTTTTATAAATTTTTTAAAAAATGAATTATAAAATCGAGAGCTCTCGGTCCTGTATAAATGCGTATATATATGAGCGAGTGTGGGTTGGCAATTGCGCCGTGAATTTCTGCACACGACCGAGGCGAGAGAGAAACAAATTCAGCTTCACCAAATATCCACCCACATCTCATTTTTATTTCGATATTGCAGTGTCCATGTACCCGACGCGAGAGCGTATCTTTCCTACGGGTCACCGCGAATCGTGGGTGTCTCTCGAATTCTCGAGAATGTTTTTCGAACAGAAAAAAAAAAAAAAAACAGACGTATAGCCGATGCAATAATATTAAAACTGGATTCGATCATTACGACATTCCGATGAATTCGTAATTTTCGCTTTTCTCATCCGTTCTCGTCTATACAATATGATTGTATATTGACTCGGTTTGATATTCAATGAGGGTCGAATTTGTTTTAAACGATGACTCTCGATTTATCGATGGTCGAGTTACGTAAAAGCATATTATAATTTAGGAAGCGCCATCATTTTGAAAATTATTACAGCTGTTCACTTCAATTGCATCGAAGAAATGAAATTTTTATTTTTATTCGACAGTGATTTTTTTTTATTGCCATTCCGAATAAATAAATTGTATAAGAGAGAAAATTTATAACAAATGAGCGTTCATTCGATTCCAGCAAAGTTTATTATTACCATTGTTTTTTTTTTTTCTTTATTTTTCTGAAGCAGCAGCTTTTTTTTTGCGCCGGGAATGAAAAATTTGATTTCTTTTTTTTTCGATTATCTTTATCATCATTTACGGAGGAAGTTTCGCGGCAGCGGGTTCTCGATGAGACGCGATCGAATCTAACGGTGGCCATTCTCTCACCTCTGTGCGCGCTATACGCGAAGTGGAAAGAACGCGTGTGTAGTATATAATTATAATCGAAGGTGCGGCCACGTCGTGGCTAAGTAACGATCGACCTGTGTGCGCTATCGCGACCCCTCCCCCCATATATATACACACGTAATAAGGACTAAAAGGTTCAGCAACCCTCGGAGAACGCGTGCCGTTCAACGCAGGGAGAAAACACATATGTTGCCATATAGCGAGCACGGTGCAAGAGCCGTGTATGCATAAAGTTGCCAGCTGTTTTATATACAACGTTGTGAGAGAGAGAGCTTGAACACATTTTTTTTTGTTTTTCAATTCCTCAATAAGAAATGCAAAAATCGAAATAAGAATTATTCACAATTAGGGGAGATTAGGTCAAAGTGGAAATTATAATTTTTTTATTTTTTTCGAGCGACTGGTTAGGTGTCATTAAAGAGTAAAATTTGAAAATATCCTGGTTAATTTGGCGAATCTGATAATTCGAATAATTTTGTATAATTATTATTTTTGAAAGAATCTCCGAATTTTTTTATGAATAATTATTGATTTGATTAAAAAAAATATATATTTTTTTTTAAATTCGATTTCATTTGATCAGACGCTTATTAAGGAGGTTCCTAACCCAGAGAAAAACGGTAAGAATGATTCTGAAATTTGAGGGGAGGTTTGTGCTGATACTAGGAATACACCGTAATTATGTCAGATTTTTCGATCACGTAGTTGAGGAGAAAAAAAAAACATTAAATATGCCGCTTATACGCGTGCTCTAATTGGAGAAGTATTCGAAGCTAATGATTGGAGATTATTTTAGGAGTGAAAAAACGGTAACATTTCCCCGAAGAACCGTTTAAACGACAGATTTAGACCTTCATAGATATAAAATTTGCCCACAAAGAACGTTTTTCACCGTGCCGATTGTGAAATGTACTTGTAAACAGAATTGAGCGTGAGTAATGGCAAATTAATAAAATGAAAATGTATTTGGTGAAAAAAAAAAATGCCGAACGCAACCTGGCCCCGCACGTCACCCGCGCCGCGCTATAACGTGCCCCTTGCCGCACCCAGCATATATGTTAAGAACCTCCTTAATCCGTGGTTCCGATTCCTTGACCCTTCGGGTATGTATGTGTATGCGGGTGACGTGACTATACCTATATATATATATACGAGCGCGTTGGCGAGCGGCACGATAATTAAATTGCTAATAGCCACAAGAGGCTTGAGATATTTCGCAAATCTCAAGATATTCCGTTCGATGCGCGATGCCAATAATTTCATGCTCACGTAATGGAATATTTTTATTTCATTTCCGAAATTTTGTGAATGGGAAAAAAATGCATTTAGAATTTTAGAAATTAACCGAATAAAAGGGCAGAGAGTACACTTCGATCAGCTGCCTGGACTAAAAGCTCCGATTTTTCATTAAGCTCCCCAAATATAAGCGTTACTATAACTGAGTATCTATTTTTCTCGTTCTATCAATCTTTAAGCGAAAGTGGGGAAGTTGAAACGATCCTAGAATGAAAGAAATTATTCTAAATTTTTTTTTTTTTATTGCGTGCGAACGAAATAGGAATAAGTTAATTGAAGATAATGTTTGAAAAAAAATCTTCATTAGTATGTATAGTTTGCGTTCTTGACGTTAAAACTCGGGTTTGGGAAAGGAAACTATCGAATATACCGTTAGCCAATGTGGTACAGGAAATCACGTGGTCTCTACACTTGTCTGTCTGTATACTTGTCCGTATTAGAGACAGTCGACAGTTCGAATGAATACAAAGAAATATATATTGCTTCGTTAGACACAATCGATGAATTTGAAAAAAAATTCATCGACTAATCATTGAAAAATTAAGATTCGATTAATTGAAAATTCAAATTTTGCTTCAAACGTAAAAACAAAAAATGTATTTTTCAATTTATTTATTCATTTTCATATTAAACTCATTATTATTCTTGATTATCCGTGTGCTACACGTTACGCGAGATTAACCCTTAACCCCGAAATATTTTTTCGCTACCCTTATCCCCGAAACCTGTGTCATTTTTGTCCGGCTCGTTTTTCACTAACTTGATCTATTATAAAAAAAATCTACAAAAATTCATATACCATCCTCGAACCTTCCGCTACAATCCTATGAAAAAAAAAATCTGAAATAATCTTTCGCATTATATCTTTATATTGCAAGTATATTGCACCGGATGCTCGAAAAATTCGAATCAGCTGGGACAAAAATGACCCAGAATTCAGGATTAAGGGTTAATGTATAATCGCAAAAATAAATAATTTATTTTATTCGGAGCAAGGTTATATGATAACCTTGCGATTCGCAAAGTATTACGAGCAGTCTCATCGGGGGTCATTTGAATTCGGGCCTCTGCCCAATTGCCCGCAAAATTAATAATTAATCGTCAAGGATCACTCATAAAGTCTCGACTCGCCTCTTGAGAATATAAGAGTACATTCATCATCTTCGACGGTTGGCACGCGGTTATTTTTATTTAAATTTACGTCGAAGACAGTGTGTGTGTGTGTGTGTGTAGCTCGAACGAAAATGAGAGATAGACGCGGTGTGTACTGATTCGCGAAGAATATGAGGCACAATCGGCCCACACGTTTTAATTTACACACAATCGAATATTTTTCGAATGGAGTGGGAGAAATGAGAGTGCGTGGGTGAGAAGACGCAATGAATGAAGAGGCAGAGATCGTGCGTTTCGTTGTAATATATATATATATATATATATATATATATATATATAGAATGCTTAACGTTTAATCAAGCTCTGACTTTGACCTCGATCATTTTTCTGTTTTTTTTCCTACCCAATTTGTAGAAAGCAAAAATATCACATTTTTTTCTCTTTCGATAATTGGCACATTCGTTATTAATTATGCATGTTCTAGTAGCATGAAAAAAAAAAGTTTTTTTTTTAAATCTTTAACTGAGAAAGATTTATTCATGAGATGTTCCAAGGCAAAGTCGACTCGAGTCATTTTTTTCGCTCGTTTTTAATGCTACAGGTGCCTCATTTCTGAATTTTAATTCGTAACTTTCTACCGAAAAAAAGTGGTCAATCATTGCGAAAAAAATGATTAATTACTGCGAATGTAAAACTGAGATCAATTTGGTACATAAATTTTTATGTATACGAGGAAAAAAAAGATTTTTTGAGGATCGCGTGTACGTAATTTTACGAACGCGAAGTCGATAAAATTCAAGCACAGCTTTCTGTGGTTCGATGGTGGATGATAAAAAAAAAACGAAATCCAAGAGAGAAAAATCGGTTTTTAACGCCATTCATCAATGATAACGTTATAAATGATTTATTATCGAGGCTAAATGATCGCACACATATGCGGTAACCCGCGAATCGAGCCTCCCCCGCGGCTGTCACTCTATATATTTATATACTCGCGGAGCTCATTTGAGCTGCGCAAGTAGATAAGTCCGTATGTGCACGGACGAACGAGCTTCTCGATATGACGGAGGAGGGCGACTGCAAACGGTGTGGTGCGTTATACCGACGACAGCCCGTCGTGTTATATCGCAAAGCCGACCGATCTGTGCGGCAAACCTTTCACATCGGCGGCTTCTTCGCCGATGAGAAAGCAAACTGATTTATCGACGAACCACCTGATTCAGCGGCAAATGTTGCGGGCATTGGGAATCATCGGGCAATGGGATTCACCATAAAATGGGAAAAAATTGTATTTTGATTTTTCATAGCTTTGTGATGGTGAAAAAAAAGAATTCGATATTTTATGAGGCATTTCGATACCACTTATATATCTGATCAAGAGATCTACAGAAAATGATGTTGAAATTTGCATCGTTGGAATGCATGAATGCAACGAAAATACGTTTAAAAAAAAAAACCATTTCTAGTATTTTTTTGAAGTCGAAAATCGTTTAAACCTTTTTTTCGGTTTTTTTTTTTTTTTTTTTTTTTTTTTTTTCGCGACCCGGGGCCTAAATATGACAGTAAAGCGTTGACAGTACTGGAAATTATTTTTATTTTATTTAAAAAACTTATTTTCGTTGGATTCCAACGATGCAAACTTCAACATCAATACAGAAAAGCCCAATGCTTTTTTGCAGGATTGCAACTGTGGCTCGCTAAATTTTTTGTTTTTGAAATTTTTATTGTTTAGTTTTTGAAATTTTCATTGTTAGTTTTTGAAATTTTCATTGTTTGGCACTGACGTAACTTTTGTTGTATATAATAAAGAATAATATAAATATTAAAAAAATAAAAAAATATTTATTTTTATACTTTTCAGTTTTTTTTTTTTTTAAGTTGGATTCATTTTTTGTAATTCCGGCAAAAAGTAAATTCCGGAAAAAATTCCAGAGAATTTTCTAAATTCCCTGACTTTTCCCTGATTATTCTAGGAGGAAAGTAATTCCCTGAGTTTTCCCGGTTTTCCCTGTTTTCCATATGCGCAACAACCATGCAATTTTCACGCTTTTCTTCTGGATTTTTTTTTTTTTTTTTTTTCTAGAAATATCACTTGCAACAGACATATTTTATTACTACCTGAAAAGTTTTATCCAAAAATATACTCGTGATACGAGTTCGCGTTTTACGAACCACTCTTTAAGTAAAAATAAAAAAATAAATTATCTTCACGTGTGTATACTTAAATGATCCTAAATTTTATGAAAATGAAAAAAAAAGTCTCACAGCTGTGCGGGACAGGCTAATTAAAAAAATTGTGTCTCCGATACACTCGAAGGGTCATTCGTCTGTGACTATTCTTCGATGAATTTTCCGTCAGTCAAGTCGGACGTACGTTATTTTTTTTTCCCCATTTTTCTTTCTTTTTTGAGTTGGCGAGACCACAGACAAGAAAATTCCTCGATCACCGAGGACCTCAAAGAGATCGATGGTAAAAATTTTCCGTCGAACCATTTCATAAAGTTTCTCGAATATTTTGACCAAAATATCGCAATTAATCAATCGTCATTTTCTCTCACATAATAATTTACGGATAGGTTATTTGGATTCAGTTTTTTCCTTTTTTTTTTCGAATGACACGTCTCGTAAATCTTCGCTAACAAATGGAGCAGATTTTATCGCTTAATCCATCCGCCATCTCGTAAATGCACGTTGCACACGTTAATGAGAAGAGCGTGCATATTTATATGCATATACATTTCGACGTAACACACGCGTATACCGCATAAGGCAGAAATCGCTTGGCCAAAGGAATAACACACGTTTCGTATATATACGCCATGATATAAATGTGTATCATAAATTTTATACAAATGCGATAAAATGTTAATAAAAAAAAACGTTTCATTTTCGCGGAATTTCTTCACTCCACGATTGAGAGATTAAAATCGACACACTCCAGCTGTTATTAATACACCATTAATTGTACGCGGCTATATTTTTTTATATTTTTAATTATTTACGAGCAAACTGGAGAGTGAAATATTTTAAACACTCAATCGGATAATTAATTTATCCTAATTTACGTATTTATTTGTGCATTTTTTTTTTCATTGTATCAACGTTCTTCAACATCGTAAAGAAATTTCTTTCGGACGATTGTTGCCATGAAACAACTATAGGGAAAAATTTGAGGGGTCCTTAAGCCCAACGATTTTTTAAAACAGAAATTTTTTTATTCGTTGACGTGTTTTTTTTTTTTCTTTTAATTTTTCATGAAGCCACAAGATGAATTTTTTATTTTTTTGAGAAATAAACATTTGCATGTGGGAATTGTTTAATTGGTAAATATTTTAGACGTAATTATAGTGATTTCTTTCAATATATTTGGGATTGATATAATTTTTTTTTCCGTGTCGTTAAATCGATGATTAATTAAAAAAATCAATGATTTTTGGGATTAAAAAGAAATTATAATTAAAAAAATCAATGATTTTTGGGATTAAAAAGAAATTAGTTTTTGCTTTCCAGCAGCGTCAATGCGTGAAGCCTTTTGCCTCGTTGATCGGAAAAATTGATAATTATTTTTTTCGTTAAAAAGTTCGTTCTGTGCTTTCAGAAATTATTGTTCACAGAATATCGATTTCTCTGTTTCAAACAAGTTAGCGAGCGCACTTGAGGCAAAACCGTGTATAATCGTCCAGTTTGAGGGGCTTTTTCGAATTTTCTTGTTTTTTTTTTTCGTCAAAAGTCTCTTATTTTAGCACCAAAAACGATAATCAGAGGATGGAGCTCGAAAAATATATCACATTCATATATTTTTATTAGCTTTTTTCGCAAAA
This sequence comes from Rhorus exstirpatorius, assembly GCA_963564615.1. NCBI lineage: Eukaryota > Metazoa > Arthropoda > Insecta > Hymenoptera > Ichneumonidae > Rhorus > Rhorus exstirpatorius. The sequence goes on along the minus strand of OY751317.1, from coordinate 41,104,539 downwards.
AAGAAAGAAAAATAAAACATGAAAATTCGTAAAAGCTCTCTCGGATTAGACAATCACCTGAAATTCCTATGGATAAGGAAAAATTATAATGGATAACTCACCCTATCCTGTATCCTGACATTCTCCTGGCCTCTCTTGAGGCTCGGGGTTCGCAGGACTTTACTCGTTAGCGGAGGCTCCATCATCTCGCTATCGCACTCGTCCTTTTGCACTGTCACTTCCCATCGCTCAATCCATTAATACTGTAACCAGATACGTGTAACACGAAAAAAAAAAAATATATATATATATATATATCAGGGCTAGCACCTTTCCCTTTCACGGAATTAATGATATTTTTTCTTTCGATCAATATCAATTATCGCAAATCATCAAACTAATAATTATCGCAAAACAATTACCTTCGAAATTTTCAACTTTAGCAATTTTGTGAATAAAAATCTCGACTCTTTGGTTCTTTGAAAATCAAATTCTTTCCTTGCATTTATCAATGCGACAAATGACAAATATTTTTTTCGCTAAAATACAAAGGGCCACTAAATTATACCAATAATCCATAAATAAAGTTGTAAGAGCTTTTGAAAATTGAATTTCGGAATAAATTACAACGATATTTCTTTTATATTTTTCTCGTAAGAAATTCTATTGGAACAACAACATTGAATTAGTTTAATGATCCGCATATGAAGAGAGAAAAAAATGTGACAAAAAAGATTTCAATCAAGATGGATAACCCAAGAAGTTGAATTCGTATGCTGAGAGTGACAAAACACTGGGGACATGTATATTGTCTCGGTTGGACGGTGAGAGAGAAAGTGTTGAGATTTGTATTATCCATACATCGCGAGGGCATAAGAGAGACGCGATCGTGGGAGATTTCATCTACCTATGCATAATGCATATGTGTACACAGATAATACGAGAGACACGGTTTAATCGTTCGCGAGGTTAAACCATTTTTCGTCCGACTATAACGGTTTGGTCTCCGATTCCATAACCGTATATAGTATTATGTTATTATAACGGAATATAATGGACCTACCGGGCTAGGTAAAGTTCCGTGAGATTTCTAAGACTACGAACTCGACACCACTCGGTGTTATCCCGGTCATTATTGTTACTTTTTTAAATAAAATAATTTTTTTTTCAAATTTTACATTTTATTCGAAAAAAGTTCAATTTGGAGTTCTGTTGAATCGATGAGAATACATATTCACCCAAATATCTTACGATAAAAAAAAATGCATTTTTTCCCGATGTTCCGAATACTGTTTATTTATTTTTATAATTTTATCCTGATTCAATGTCCTTGAACTGACTTTTGTTTGTAACTCCATACGGAAAATGTAAAAAGCTCTTTCGTAGGTAAATCGCGAAATTTTCTATTCATATGAGAATAGAGTTGGCCTCGAATGCGAGAAGGGAAAAATAAATTGTGAGAGACCCGGGATTACAAAAGTATACGAGTCAACGAATAATTTTGAACGATAGTAGCTTTTTTTTCTCAACGAGATTTAATAAATGGCGCGTATATCCACGCATACAAAGACATTTATAATGCGTTCTGTCAGAAGGGTGCTTGGTTATTCGATATAGGGCTTCCCCGCGTGTGTCACACACGAATGAAAGGGGTTATTGTGAAGTTGAAACCAGTGTTGGAGGAAGGCCGAACGACGAAGGAGCGACGAGTTTCGTCGACGCGAAATCGATATTAGGTCACGAAAGCTCCCCCCCCCCCTTCCTCCTATAATAACCGATGAGTGACGTAATCACAGCTTTCCGCCAAAACCCACCTGGAAGCGAGTTCGGTGGAGCGATATTAATTCCTAAATCCAGATTGCAAATGTGCGCGACGATGCGTTAGCCCCAGAGCACCGCATGTCGTGCAGCAGGGATAACCATTGCCAAATATCGAAGATCGATGAAATTTGCTACACCGAGAATCGAATCACCGCATGCCTGGGCTGGAGCAGCTCAGGCTTTTGGGGAATATTAGCCTCGAGCTCTTCGTTATTACGTATGGTGGATCATGAAAATTTGACTCTGCGATAGATTCAACCGATTCCGAACTAAAGTTAGGGCAAATGATTGTAAATTACGACCGAAAATAATCATCGGAGGGGAGAACATACGATTTATTATTGATGAAAGCAAAAGAAGATTGAACCTAGAAGTACAGACGTGTATTTCGATAACAAAGTGTAGACATTGAGCCTCGCCCAGACCCGGGAATCTATGGGTGCTCCACAATTATATAGAGAGAATTAAAAATATATTTAAAATATTCCATAACAAATGAATACAGTAGAGCCTCGATTATCCGAACCCGTCGGGACCGGGCCCTAGTTCGGATTATCGAAAGTTCGGATAATAGAAATGCGTTGTCGTAGATAGCGGTCGCTTACATATTGCATGTGGGAAAAATAAGAAAAACGGGCAGATATTTTGAGCGATTTAACGTTATGCTTGTATATTTCAATTATATATTTAAAACAAAACAGTAATATATGCCTTCATAAAAATTTAGTGTTTAATTTCAGGCTTTTTTTTTATCATAAATTGCTGAATCTTTGGCTGCCGTATGGAAGCTACGCGTTTTTTTGCGGTTTATTCGTTCAAAAAGAAATTGATATTACGGACGTACAACAAATTATCTCGGAATCATGTTTATTTTATTTTTTCTTCAACCAATCTAAAATATATATTTTTTCATACGTTTGTAACGCTCTCGGGTAATATTCGTAGTATTCACTTTTTAACGACAAAGTCGCTTGGATAAATTATTATTGAACAGAAGAAAAAAAAAAAAACAAGAATCAGAAGTCTTGCATGGAACACGACGATGCCATTGTATTTATCTCTAATAGCAAATTTTTATAAATTATTCAGCCAAGTTTTATTCCGTGTGAATTTAAAATTTTATCAACGATACGTATCTTTGTAGCAATTCTTAATGACCCCTTGCCAAATTAATTTGTCTTCGAGCATAACGAAGCTCGTTTTTTTTTTTTTTCGTTTGAGAGTACTTCCGTCGAGCGAACGTCGAAAACGTCGGACGAGCAGCATTTCGAACGAAAAACAAACAAAAAAAAGGCATTTTTATTGTAAAAAAAAAAAATCGCGCCATGGTTCGGATAATAGAACGTTCGGATAAAGCAAGTATACGTTCGGATAACGGAGGGTTCGGATAGTGGGAGTTCGGATAATCGAGGTTCTACTGTATCTTTAATTTGCTCGAACATAACCAGCAATTTTTATCCCAAGGGAAGTTAAATATATGGAAAAATATAAATGCCGTCATGGCCTTGTGTTTTGTCCATCGAACGGGATTGGACACCTTCATAAAGACATTAAGGGGTGAGGGCTAGTCACAGCACTTTCAAAAAATCGTTATTTTTTTTGGAATTTTCTCAAAGCACATCATTCCAAAAGTATTCTCTGAATTATGGTGCCGGAATAGATGATTCAATTTAAGTTCAAAAATATTTTTTTTATTTGCATGTAAATTGTACTCAAAACTTTAAACGCGTTTTTCTCGAAAGCACGTTTCAAATTCGGTGATCACACTGTAACTCCAGAACGGCTTGACCGATCGTTTTAAAATTTGTATCACTTATTCTGTACATAATTGTCCCCTGAATGAACGAAGGATTTTTATCGGCGGTGAATAGTTTTTTTTTTTTAATAACTGAAAATATGAGTGAAATTTTGGTCAATAAACAAGCTTTGCTTTGAACATCCGCCATTTTGTAAAAATTAGAAATTTTCATTAACCCTTCGTCCATCCTGGGCCCCAATATGATTTACCAATTATCCTCGTTAATTTTTTTTTATTTCAGATGATCCAGTGATGAGCAGCAGTGATCAACGCGAAAAACCTTTTTTTTTCCTGGACCCCTCGCAGACTGACTGCATCTCGCTTATTTATCATTATTTTTCAATTAAAACTTTACTGTAGCTACTAGAAATATTGATTATTCAGATGGGAAAACATTTTTCACTAAATAATAAAACCTGTTTAAAAAAAATCCCGAAAAAAGTGTTTTTTTTTCGTCGTTACAAGTAAAATTATTTAAGGTTCGCCTGTGCTCAAATGCAAGCATTAAGCATCTGATGCTTCACAGCTGAGAGACTCGCACTAAATAATAAGCCATAAACCTTTTTATTTAATTTTTTTTTTTTCAACCAATCAGCTGTCTCTTAAAAAACCCGAGAGTTTTCCTTGTCAAATCACACAAGATAAATTTTAGTCTGGAAAAAAACACTTAGATCGAACAGTCGTCTTTGGACATCGTAGTATACACGCGCTGCTTCGTCTTTGTATAACTTAACACTATCGCAACGTCATAATATCTAGACACATTAATTAAGTCCGCGTAACATAAGAACTTAAATTCAACTTCATTCTGACATTCAAACTTCATCGAACCTTTCATTTAACAAGCGTAAGTTATTGCTTCATTAAATATCAATTTATTGTGTTACGTATTCTTCGTTTACCTAACAATTTCTTTCATAATTGGAGATTAATTCATCTCGCTACGGCATATACGGAACTGCATTATCCTCAAAGTTTATTTATGCCTTATAAACATGATTGGTCTAAATGAACTACCGCGCGGATCCCAAAGTGGATTAATATTTTTTTTTAAAGCTGGAAAGATTCGTATTAAAGTTCGCGGGTAAATTGTTTCATTTTTGTTTTATGCGTGCGGCATATAGGACCGTAATTTGCATAATTTATTGCAGATAAAGTAAATATATATATATATTTTATATGCTAGACAATAAACTGGGCCCTTTCTTCATCTTCCTGTACGGTTAAATGTCTCTTGGATGGAATTTGTCGTCGCGCGCTTCAATGCACGATAGACCGACTATTTTCGTTGCAACGCCCGACCACGCAACGGGTAAAGCCCGGAACGAAGAAGTGAGTGACCCCCCGGAGATAAATTTTCACTGGGTGAATGCGCGAATGAAAGAAAAGGAAAAAAAAAATAATAAAGAAATTACTACGTTTATGTACTGCGAGAGTTGTATATTTGTAAGGTGCATTTCATGTCAACTCGATCAACGCATCTTACCTCAGCAATCATTTCTGATCTGATTAATTATTTTTTATTATTTAGGGATTGCTTATATCGCAAGAAAATTGATGATATTTTTATGTCGCACGCACGAGATGACGATAATTTTGAGCCAGTTTCGAGCGAATGTATACGTATAATTCGTTTAATTAAAAGTAAAATTTTATCCGTTTCATATCATGTTGTCCGCTGATAGCAGGTTAGGCGCAAAAGGGCGCATGTCCCGCTATGCTGTTTTTAACAGAGCAATCCATAAAAAATTCATCTGAAATATTATTTTCCTTTCAAACGGTTCAATCCTTCGACGAATAATATAGAGGCCCGAATAAAAAAAGCTTCTGAATACATTTGCCTAAATTTTCTGTCATTAAAACACGGAAGGAATCATTTTTCGTTTGGTAAGTGATGTAAAAAAACATGGCAAACCATTTGAAAACAAATTATTGGACAATAATGAAAAAAAAAGTATAACAATCGAGAAAAATAATGGAACTTATTTGCACGTTGCTCAGAATCAGAGCTTGACCGAGTTAACACGGAATGCCCCATATTTATGTAACGGCTATTACGTGGTTGAGCGCAAAACCGCGAGGAACGCGGACTCAAAGCAGATAACTTCCCGAGTGTCGTAGAAACCGCGAATACAAGAGGCTAGTAAAGTCCCATGATTTAGCTGCAGATGTGCATACATCCAATTATCAATGTAGTACATAAAAACGTCTCGGTACGAGGAATTCTACTTTGATGAAACATTTTAAAAATATACATACGTGAGATATTCAAGCGTGACAGTCACGACGGATTTGTACGGCGAATATGATGAGAAGTATACAGTCGCGTTAATCGCGTAAGGCAAACATTTATTGCATATTGCACTTTCAAGGCGAAACACCGATGAAAGTCAATTTCGCGAACCTGGCTCGATCGATGTCTACGTACAAATCGTTTAATTTCTAGAAAATTACCTGCAATTTATCGCCACGAACCGCTATAGCGTATATATATTGGCGCGATTTTTAGAAAATCACATTTTCGTAATGTTCCCATCTCGATTAAATCCAAGAGGATATTGTATACATTAAACGATGCACCAATGAATAATTAAACGATAATATTCGTTATTTTCCAAATGACAGAAATTTCTGTCAAGTCACAATATAACCGAATGAATTAAGCTGCTACTTAAGGATGTATGAGCACAAGGTGGCGGGAAATAAGCGGAAACGTAGGCGCGGGTGAGCGCGGTGAGCGAGGGGCACGCATGAAACAAGAGAGAGTCGGACCGCTCATTATCCGACACACGCGAAAAATTTCCTTAAAATCGATAATTGTATGTCAAAAGGTTCGTTAACCCCCATTTTTTATGGAACGTATGTAATCGTGATAGTTTTCGGAACATTTAACAGTTTTAATATTGATCGTATCTGATCGTGAAAGATACGAATTTCTGTTTCAAAGTTGCGTCAGCCCAAAATTCGTATATGGCGTGGGATAAATATCTTGATTTCACGAATTAATTACTCGCGTAAAGAGTCGTTGACCCACTTTGAAATTTTGCAGGTTTTATCCTATACACTTCTGCTACACCATATAAAAAATTCAGATTTTTATATGATCGTGAAGCTAGTGCTCATACATCCTTAAATGATCGAAGAAGAACATTTCTGGGTAAATTTATAAAACATCTCATTGAGTGCAAGAAATAAACTACCGCACCTGTATGAGATTTTTTACAAATTATTTATTGAAAAAAAAGGTGCAAACGGAAATGACCTCGCGAGTAATATGGCATGAAACTATATGGTTATATGCTATATGTTTGTGTACATATATGGATGGTCAATGATTAGGCGTGCACATTTCGCAGTCCAGTCCACTCTCATTAACGTCACATTCCTGCGTGAAAATTTATGCAAACAATTTTTCAAATTTCAGTATACTCGATTGACCTGACTGTACCGCTTAAGTTTTCCCAAGACGAGGCTGACAGACGACGAGTCTTTGGGGTGAGTATTTAGGCCGATATATATGCGAACGACGAGAGGAATATATGTGCTGACCGCGGCCATTATTTATATCGGCAAGCATAAAATTGCATCTTTCTCCTCCGCTGTCCGGACAGTAAAATCACGAGAAAGATGAGAGAAATCGTTGATACACGAGAGAGCAGCTTGCACATGTGTATACGGCCTTAAAATCCGCGCGTTGATGGCGTTTGCCCATTAATATACCTAATGGCGCGATACACCCTGTGCTGGCTGTACACGATACACAGGGATCTTCTCTCTCGGATCTGTTAGGAGGATCCAGGCGTATGGAACTATGCCAAAATTGCTTTTCCAAAAGTGGAGCAAAACGAGCACGTGGACAAAGCTCTCTCTCTCTCTCTCTCTCTCTCTCTCTCTCTCTTTCTCTTCCTATGTTATATTCTCCCGCATGTATGCACACACGAGACGACACATTTATAGTTGCAGATATGATCTATGTGACCCACCCAGAGTTCGTAATTACCGTCAATCATTTGTAAGAGGGAGGGGCCACAACGTGGCATACAATCACAGCTCAATACACCAAATATCATTGAAAATCTATCATTTGGAGCAATCGCAGTGAAATATAACATCGAAGGATTTTTTTGAATGCTTCGAACAAGCCATTTATCATCGAGATGTAAAATAAACTGACAATGGAGATTGCACAGTTGGAATGTTTCGTTATACGAGATTTAAATATATATGACAGAAGTAAAGATTTAGCAATGAGGTACGATATGTTTTATTAGTCTTCGATCGAAGACGTCATCGAAAATACCGATTTGTGTAAGTGAAAGAAGTTTTATTTTAGCTTAATGAAACATCAAACGTGTACAGTCGCATCAGGATTATAGAGTATCGAGCCATCAAGTATTGTTTTGATACTTTTTCAGATAGAATGCAGTAACGGAGTGTAATATTTCTGTAAAAATGTCTAAAGATCGATTTTTTTTTTAACCAAATGCCAAGAGATCATGTACGTGCAATTGCATTGGAGTTTTATTTTCATGATTTTTCGTTGACTCGAGCCTCGAAATTCCTTTGATGCATGAACACTCTCTCCTGGCAAGCAACGAAATGCAAAAACTTTTTGGCAAGATCGAGACTAAAATTTTCACCGAAAACTTCGAAAGAAAATCGACACGTTCACAGTGGAATATCATCGCGACACATAAATATATGTACCCCCGAGAGGAGCTCTCTGAAATGATATCGGACATCGTGCATCGCGTGCCGCGCTGTCTCCCTTAATCATTATGGCCACCTAATTATTCCTTTGCATGCATGCATATACAAATCGAAAGCCATATATTTTCCACGGGCTCGTCCACCGATATACGTCCCGGAGACGCGATTAACTTTGGCCTTGGAGCTTTCGCGAACTCACTTCATACGTCATTGGACTTCGTCATTCAATAATATACATTGATATATGCATCCATGAAAATTGCACTGCGGATATAAACGTCATTCTTTGATATACTTGAGACTCAGCGCTCGTTGCAACGCAAAATACCCCCCCCCCCCCCCCCCAATTCTAATTTTCAACCATAAATTTTGGACATTAGGAGAAACAGATGTGCGTTCATGGAAATGAATTATTACTCGTATATACGAAACGAAGTGTATTTGACTGAAAATAGGTTCGTTCACATCGAAGCACTTTACTTGAATTGAAACACATTTTTTTAAATCCAATAAAATGTACTTTTTAGGGTGTGTCGAAAATGGACTTTTGTTTTTCTTCGCTCCTACCACTCAAAACTTTAGTTTTGGACATTAAAGAGGTCCTCGTTCAAGGAGGACGCTGTAGCTTGAAGTTTAGAGGTCGCTCAACGAGGATTTAGGTTTCCCATCTAATTAACACGTAAAAAATATTGTTTTTCGTTCAAAATGATGTCGGGCAATCAAAAAATTGGCGATGTTCGTGTTTCTTGGCTTATTTCAAAGCATGACTCATCCCCTAAACGATGATAAGTCGTTTTTCGACTTACCTTGTTCCAATTTTTTTTTCAAGCCACTTTTCGACCACTATAATCACACTTTTTCAAGTTTACAAAGTCTCCAAGGTATCAATGAGTCCAAAATGAATTGCTACAAGTATTGATTGTTGATTCGAATATAAACAATCAATTCCAAAAATTGTTTATTCATATTCGAAGCGCCCTTCTTGAACGAGGACCTCTTTAATGTCAAGACCTAAAAAGTTTTGAGTGGTAGGAGCGAAGAAAAAAAAAAAGTCCATTTTCGACACACCCTAGTACTTTTATGAAAATGAATATCCGTTAATTGATATTCATTAATATTTTAATCGATAAATATTTGAATAAATTTCATTAGACGGGAACAAAATTCATTTGATTTAATCGAAATTTACATATGCTGGTTTATCGCTGCGTATGAATTTTAAGCGAGGAGATTCCTCTTTTGCGCAAACATCAAAACTTCCTTTCGAACTTTCTCTCGATAATTTGGCAATCAATCGAACAAAAATGTATTCAAGGAGGTTCTTAACCCAGAGAAAAACGGTAAGAATGATTCTAAAATTTGAGGGGAGGTTCGTGCTGATACTAGGAACACACCGTAATTATTTCAGATTTTTTGACCACGTAGTTGAGGAGAAAAAAAAACATTAAATATACGTGGGCTCTTATATATGGGAGAAGTATTCGAAGCTATGATTGGCGATTATTTTGGGAGTGAAAAAACGGTAACATTTCCCCGAAAAACCGCTTAAACGGATAGATTAGACCTTCATAGATAATAATTTGACCATAAGGAAAGTTTTTCACCGTGACGATTGTGAAATATACTTGTAAACATAATTAAGCGTGAGTATAATGGCAAATTAATAAAATGAAAACGTATTTGGTGAAACAAATGCCGAACGCAATCTACCCCGCACGTCGCCCGCGCGCCGCGCTATGTACGTTCCCCTTGCCACATCCAAGTATATGTTAAAAGAACTTCCTTAAGGGGGGGGGGGGGGGGGGGGGGGGTAGGGTTTTGAGGGTTCAAAAAAAAGTGATTTTTTTTTATTGCATATTATGAAAGTATAGTAACTCAAGAATGTTGTCTGTTAATAGGAAGTCAATGATTCTATGTGAGTAAAATAAAAAATAAATAGCTTACTAAGTTTTATCAGGGTCTTTTCGCTACGAAAAACTTTAAACGCGTTTTTCTCAAATCGATGTTTTTTGAGTCGGTGCACTCTGTATCTCAAAATCTATTCAACCGATCGTTCTCAAATTTTTTACAGTATTTCCTTACATAATTTATGAGGTAACCCTGTTGAGATTTTTTCGTTTTTTATTTTATTTTTTTTATTATTAACAACAATAGTCATGAATTTAGGCCAAAAATCGGTATTTTCACTTTCAAGTCTTGTAAAAAGTTCAAAAATTAAAAAAAAAATGGAAAAACTCGACAGAGATACCTAGAGGGACATAAAAATTAAAGGAAAAACTTTGGTTATTTCATTTCAAATGATCCAGTGCTGAGGTATGACGTGCACCGCAAAATGTATTTTTTCCGAGGCGCCTGCGAAGAATTGCTGCCATTCGGTCAATTTTCAATATTTTTCAACCAATATTTCACAGAATATAGTTCAATTACTACTCTTTAATGTACAATAATCAGAAATAAATTTACTTTCACCGTACGCCCAAAAAAAAATCTGTAAAAACCTGTTTTTTTCTGCCTTCAAAACCCTACCCCCCCCCCCCCCCCTTAAGATAAATTCCCGGCAGAATAACTGTCAATAGTTAGCCGTGAAAAAAAATATTGACATTCGCTATAAAAGAATAATTATTCATCCCGTCATAAAATGATTTACAATGATATTTTTTTTATTCGAACGAACTGACACAAGACAATTTGTCTTAGATCATTGCGGCCTCGACCTTGATAATTCCACTCCCAAAGTTTCGCATGGAAGTTTCGAGTACATATATTCTCATAGACTATTCTGATCTTCCAGTAACGTTACAGCGATGCGCTGCATATATATATATATGCATATGAACTGCACGTCCTTCTTAGCAAATGGTGCATCACCAAAGTGTCTGGTCTATTCTATTCTAAAATGGGCGTGCAGACGGGACCGTGCTATAAGAATATCATTCTTATTATTACTATATGTGAATATATGGTCTCTCTTTCGTACCGGATTTTTCAGCATAGCCACTTATTCGATTCACCAGGCCAAGTAATCACTCGTAATATTCATTTGGAACTCACGCATCAACGAAAGTTCCGCGCGCTTCAAACTCGACGTATCCCGATCTATTCGCGACTTACAGTCGTAATTTTTTTTTTTCTTCTTCTTTTGCTTGTCTATAATTTTTTATTATTTCTTCGTCGTACCGTAATAATTTTTCATATTAACGTCAACGTCCGGGGTCAAATGACCGATACAGTTGATTGTTCCTCACTCGAACATTAAGGAAAAAAAAGTCAATTTCAGTAAAAAAGACGTGAATGCACAACTTGTACAATTCTTATGATCTTCGACGATTTGAAATAAATTATGATTTCCATTTTTTTTTTTCAATTGTCTTCACGTGAAAAATTGAATTGGAAACAAAAAAAAAAGTTATTAAATCAAACTTTATTGCGAATGGAGAGCTTGGACGTTGGAGTTTCAGAGTTTTGTTTAATCTTGACATCATCATGAGCTACGAAGACTCGGCTCGCGCGACAGATTCTAATCCTACGAAATGATAAAGCATATACTTTTCCAGCGGTTTCAACTGACGCGTAAATCCACAGTCTCATACCAGCAGTGTTATATTATATAATGTATAACACTGCTGGTCCAGGAAGCCCAAAACATCGAATTTATATATATCTCACGTATAAATCTCAAATCGTCGACCAAATCGTTCGTGAAGAATTTTGGCGCCGCTAACAGAACTCTCTGAATGTTCATGAAACATATCGGGTCATATATGTATAGTCGGTTATAAATCATCGTCGAGATCGAACGGAGAGAGAAGTAAATTGCAAAAATAAACGGCATAGACGATCTCGCGTGTACCGTGAATATATTGAAGCATCGCGAACCGGTTACACGAAACTTGAACAAGCACGATATAGAAAAAAAAAAAAAAAAAAAAACGATGAAATAAAAAAACAATAGTTACAGTGAAACGCTTCAAGAGTGTACTGGCTCGAAATGTCTCCGGTCGATGCTGCCTTATCACGAAGTAAAGCACAGCTGGGAGAAGAGATTTTTGTTTTAAAGACTTTAAATTGATATTGTATATAGCGACTATTAAATGTATCAGGGCAATTATACATTTTTTAAAAATCTATAGAAAAAACATCGAAGTTATCGTCAGTGCGTCACAGGTATAATCCTTGAATCGAGAAGCACCAATCTCCCGTTTAAATGAAGGAAAAGAAAAGTAAAATGAAAAAGAGGGTTAAGAACTTTGAATTGGAGGGTACGTAGAACGATCGTCCATTCGAGTAGTTACCGTTATCAGAGCACTTGTCCAATAACTTTTCAAATTAAAAGTTTACCACTCCGATCGCATTACCCAAACAATTCATAGAAAGTTAAGCTCGTCTTTTTACTTCCCTTGACATTTACTATCCAATGTGTATTTCATTATATTATATATGTACTACATTTCGTTCTGTGAAAAAGAATGAACCGAGGAAGACATCGATGATTTGTCACGGGACTTTGGGGATTTTTTGTTCAAAGATATTTCGCAAAGGATTTGGGTTTTGGGGTTATATTACGTCGTTGCAATGTTTTTTCATGCAAGCGCACTTTTGTGCGCAGGATCATGTCGACTCAATGCTACGAATGATCCGTGTAATCATTCGTTTTAGAAGAGTTGCGGGAGATGATCGTTATAACGGGGAAGATTATCAGAGAAAAGCGCTTAGTCATCAAAACGAGATTAGTTTTATAGCCGCAAGACTAGATCATTGGTCTATGCTTTGAATGCAGTTGAAAGTGCAAGGAAAGATCCATATGAATATGCTATCTGATCTCATCTTGTCACTATTCGCCCCTTCTTTTGCCTCCATCATTTTGCAATTAATAAACTTTCGTTCCTCCTGCCGAGCCCGCATACATTTATAAACATATTATAAATACATTTATACAGTGAAATAGGCGCCGGTATCAGGTAAAATACCTACTGCACGGGCACACAGTGTGTTGGGAGGATACCCCATCGTTGGAGAATCGGGAGCGTGAGAATGACGATGACCTACCACCGACGGGCGAACGCGAACACCCGAGCGAACGAGTGAACCAACATAGTCGTGTGTGTGTCTATACACTAGGACCTCGATTTAACGGCCAGTGGCGGGACCGGCTCCGCATCGCACCTTGTTAAATCGAGGATGTGCATGCCCCGCCCATGTTGTATCTGCGCATCGGCACTCCGTGCTACGGGCCTGATCGGGGAAACTTTAAGCGTCCCCCACCATCTCCCACCATGCGAAAAACCGATCGATAAATGCGACATGGTGGGGACTGTCTATTAAATCGAGGGCCATTAAATCGAGGTCCTAGTGTACATGCAAGAGTAAAATATGAATCTTGACTTGGCGAAGTGGTACGGGCTGACTGGAGAATCCGAGAGTCATTCTTCGATTATCCAAGAGCACGGAAATTATTTCGTCAACAACAGCAGAGGGGCATTCGTCTTAAGGGGTGAGGTCTAATCAACATTTTCAAAAAATCGGTTTTTTTTTTAATTTTCTCAAAATACAGCATTCCAAAAGTATTCTCTGAATTGTGGTGCCGGAATAGCAATGTAAGTCAAAAAATAATTTTTTTATTTGCATGTAAATTGTACTCAAAACTTTAAACTCGTTTTTCTCGAAAGCACGTTTCAAATTCGGTGATCACACTGTAACTCCGGAACGGCTCGACCGATCGTTTTGAAATTTGTATCACTTATTCTATACATAATTGTCCCCTGGGATGGACGAAGGATTTTTATCGGCGGTAAATAGTTTTTTTTTATAACTGAAAATATGAGTGAAATTTTGGTCGAAAAACAAGCTCTAGTTTGAACATCCGCCATTTTGCAAAAATTCGAAATTTTCATTAACCCTTCGTCCATCCTGGGCCCCGATATGATTTACCAATGATCCCCGTTAATTTTTTTTTATTTCAGATGATCCAGTGATGAGCAGCAGTGATCACCGCGAAACACCTTTTTTCCTGGATCCCTTGCAGACTCTGACTGCATCTCGCTTATTTATCATTATTTTTCAATGAAAAGCTCGCCGGCAAATCGTCAAAATTAAGGATGGAATATTTCAAATAATGACGATTCGATATACCCGCAAATATCTTCCTAAATCGTAACGTAAAAGTGTGTCGAAATTGTTTTATTGAACAGTATAAAAAATAAGAAAATTAATGTTTTCGTTATCTTTTCTAAAGCTTTCGGATTATTCGTGGCATTGTGAGAATTCTCTTTTCTTTTCCGTACAAAGCGAAGAATCGCCTGCGTGCTTGTAAAACTGACGTTACTTTTAGATAAAACAGTGCGAGAAGGAAAATGGAGAGAAGAGAAAATTGGAGGAGTAAAAAGAAGGAACGGCTAAGCCCCGTTGGGAGTTTCCTCTTGGAATTTCTTCTCGGCTATAGCTACGAGAACCCCTCCTCCCCCCCCCCCGCTTACAAATGTACATATATATACATGCAATTTTCTCGATTACAATGCACACAGAACACACACGAGAGACAAAAGTGTGCACCTCATTACGTCTTTCTCTCACGGTTTGTCACGCGCGATTCATATACACACGCACACTTGCATACTCTTATTGCGCACGATAGGTGCATATATACAAGTGCCGTGCGAATTCTGAAATACGAATCGTGCACGTGTAGGACATGTATAAATGGGGACCGTATAAGTCTTCCTGATACACTGATTTTTCATGTACTCCACTTAGTCATACGCTTGGGGGGGGGGGGGGGGGGGGGAGTGCAATCTGCTGAAGCTTGCGACTCGGGAATCTCAGGAATCTCGACGAAAATATAACATATCATCTATTTTCGTCGGTGTTAATGTTTTCTCCGAAAAAAAAAATGAATAATTTTCATGACTAACCGGGTCATCGAAGTATTCATTCTTTCGGGTCTTCACAAAAAAAAAAAAAAATCCCCCAACATATCCTTCCTTGTGACAAATAAAAAGACAACGCGTTCGTCAGCGAGTTCATATATATACGTTATCGAGAGAAATATAACTTATTCCTCGAGGTTGTCGGGTTTACTCGCGGGGTTTCTCGACCCCCCCGTCAAGGGCCGAAACGCACATTGCGTGTTTTACATTTCACGGCGCGCAAACGCGATTCTCGCGACGGCCAAATAAGCAGTCGACTCATCGTCTCATAGCTCATAAAATATTTCGCGAGCTATTGTGCGAGCTCCCGACGTATATCAGGCCCTCGTCCAGCTGTATATATTGCAGCGCGCGCCGTCTTTACGAATGAGAAAACCCGAGAAGACGGCTTCTTTCGACAAAACTGCTTTTGCGCAAGAATCGTACACACACTGTAATGTTGTATACTATCCCAGCTCGCTATCCAGAGTGCGATGCTACAAAACTGGCATAATACGAGCACATATGTTCTCGTATTCTTGTGCGCGCACACCTCTCCTCCGCGAGTGCATATATGCGAAGTTTTTGCTCATTCTCGTCGCTCTCTTTTCATCGCGTCAGATCTACCGTCATTCTCGGCCCATTTAGTCACACACGAGTTTACTCTCGTGATCTTGACCCTCGTAGCATATTCAGTGGAATATCCACCATATTCTGCTGGTCGTTCTTTGACGACGTTCGTGCTACTTTGAATTTCAGTCGGGATTCCTTAGTTATTTCATTGTTTTCGTCAAGAATTTTCAAACAATGTTGAGTTACGCGAATGTGTACGATATGTATATATTTATTACGAGAGTTTCAACGTTTTTGAGATTACTCGGGGTGAAATAATTCAATGAACTGATCGAATGAATGACGAGAAATTGAAATGGATTTCTCAGGAATTAATTCAAGTCTTGTAATACGATTTTTTAACTTCCTCTATAACGATGAATCTCGAACTTGAATATGTCTGCCAGTAGAACTAACCTCAACGTAATTATTCAAACGAGTGTTGAATTTTTCAAATTAGTTCGTCCAAACCGTTATCGATCAATCGATCGTGTAGTGCTATGGGGATCATTCGGATTTTTCATACTGTTCTTGGCAATAAACAAAATAATTTATAATTATTAATAATTACACAATTGACAAACTAAGTTCTGCAAATTTCTGGAACAATTTTAAAACGAAAAAACTGAATTGCCAAAAACTTCAATTGGCTTAGCGAGTCAAGCCCTAAAACCGAGGGAAAATCATCGTTGTCAACAACCATTCATTAATTTTCAAAACTACGCTTCATCATGAAGCTTTCGTTAGCATTTCACAACCAAAGCCTTTTTACTCGAGCTGAATTTTTTTTTTTCAATTCCCTTGAATACTCGGAGGTCTGTACAAGAGCATTATATCTTCGTGGTAAAGCGTGTACGCGGGGGATTACGACAATGTTCATGACCGCTAAAGTGCGATAGGCCACTTCATCCAGAACCGCGGTTATTCTTCGTTGAACAAGCATCGCTCCGCAGGAATGTAAAGCCAAAAATCGTGCGGATCAGTATATAGCCGCAATTTACAGCCACTGCGTACGGATATATTCTTCTTCTCTGTCTATATATCTGCCTTGGTCGAGAATCGCGAAAGATGAGCTGGCCAATGTCGAGAGACCAGAGCATATAAAAACAGTCATGTTCGCCACTATACTGGATATATATTCTAACTCTTCCACATTTCATCCTTCCTCGGTCAGTTTTACGCTATACCTTCACCGACGAGCCCTCTTTTTCTTCATCATTCTCTCCATAAGCCGATGCGCGCCGAGAGAGCAAAATGGATCGAGGATCCATTCTCCGCGTGTTCGGGACTATACGTGGCAGAGTGCGCTCGCGCGCAGGCACATAAACATACATATATAAATGAGAAATGTGCATCAATCGCTCGCGATAGCGGTCTACAAGCACAACGTACACGTACGACACGTACGCGTACGTGAGCTGCCTACCGGCAATAAAAGCTCTCGCTTTGCCGTCTACCACACCACACACGCTGCGTTTAGCAATCTCTCTCTCTCTCTGTATCCTCTCTCGTGCTCTCTGAGCGAGGAAGCTTGTGAGCCAGAGTTTGCTCGTGTGGACGTGGATTGTCATTGCCAAGGTCTTCCGATGGCTGCTCGCACGCTCTGACTTCGAGAGTGAAAGAGACGCGAGTATACAGCGAGAGATATATAAACGGCAATGTCCTCGATGGAATAAAAGCAAACGGACTCTGATGCGAGCGTGTCTCTTGACGGACTCGGATCGATGACTAGATCTCTCGCTATGCGCATCACTGAAGACAGAGGCAAAACTGCTGTATATCTTCTTGGTCTTCTCGTTTACGCGGAGAAAATTCTTCCAGGAAACGCATTTTGAGATCAGAAGAGGAACAAAGCGCTCGAGACTATACGCAGGAAGCATGCATTTTGCTGAATAACTTTCAGGAGAAAGAGCGAGAGAAACTGAACAAGCGTTTGTGTTTGGCAATATATCCTTTATAAAATAAATCGGCCAATTTGCTCTTGGTGCACTCATTGTTCATTTATGTCCAATGGAGCGTCATTAATGAATGTCGAGATGCACAAAAAGGTATTATATGAGGAATAGTGCGCTTTTGCTTTGTACTGTGGGAATGTACCAGCAGCATCGTGAGAAACTTGCAGATTTCCCGAGCTTCAATATAATTTTAGCTGCTCTTTGAATTAAAGATTCCGGAAGCTCGAGGCTTCTGCTGATATACTAAGTTGCGAAAGGCCACTATAATGACGATACAGGAATAATGACTACATTCCTGCTCGATTGCAGGATTTAACACTCTGGCGGTGAAGAGCAGGCTCATAGTTTGAACGTTTTAGTATGCCAATAATCGGCATAGAACATCGTGCAAAATTTCCAATGAAACTGGAACCGCGTTGACTAGCAGTGACGACCTTATCACCGCAGCCAAGCATAGGGTCCTCTCGGGAAATGTTCATCAGCGATTTATAAATACACAAAGCCACAGGGGAGTCGGATTGTTCCAGGATGAATTTAGCAGGGTCTACACAAAGCACGATGCGGACAATTGTCTTTTCGCAAATGGAGAAGAAGTTCCCCTCTACACTGGCAAGAGCCAGCAGCGGGTATCTTGCATTCTCGGTCCGTCGAGACGTTCGACCACACGTGACCCACGAGTCAAGTAGTCGTCTCGATGTGTGTATATATATGATTCAAACAAGGGAAGAGATAGTACACAAATGAATTTATACGAATACAAATTCACGACGCGACAATGATAATTCGAAAAGGCAATATGCTTTTGTACTGCAATTTAATCAACATTCGATTATTCTTGGAATAAATAAATTATGACAATGAGAAAGGTAGATATATATGTACACTGTAAAAAATCAGGGGTGTCAATTTGGTGCGGTGTTAGTGGTTAAAATCTGTGGTGTTATCGGCAGCACCGTTCTGATATCATGGTTGACCTCGTACACTGTATATCGGTGTTAAGCGATTTTTCATCAAAATTTAACACTAAACCCCGTGTTTCACCACATCGCGCACAATTTTGTCATGAAAGTACACCGTTTATCTTCTGATACGACACCACTCTAATGTCGTGATCAGTTAAATCCGGTGTAAATATATGCTTCGAAGGCGCAGTTGAACTCACCGACTGAGTGCTATTTCAATTAAAATTATAATTTATTTCGGCAAACAACTTTGGAGATATACAGACTTAAAGAATGAACCCGGAATATTTATTAACGGCATGTTAACGCCGTTCTGAGCGAATATCTCCCGAGTGGCGGTGTTAGCTAGAAACGAATTTGCGTTGCACTTGTTCGGTGGTAATTTTTCACACATGACGGTGTTGCGCATGTACTGAAATATACGACTTAATGTGTGAAATTTAATCGCCCAAAATAATCATACATAAATTCGTTTGGAGTCATAGGATACACCGAATGGTGTATGAGAACTCGTATACTAATATCATTTAAATACAAGAAACTCATAAGGAATCAATAGCGTAGTGGTAGAGTGTCGGTCGTTAGGTAGGTCGGTAGGTAGGTCTCAGGTAAAATCTCAGGTAGGCTCAAAATTAATTTCGACGGAAAAGCGTCCGCGCTTCGAAGCCGGAAACACTCGTGAAAAAAAATTATTTCCAAATTTTTAATTTTTTTTTTAAATGGTTATTTAAGGGTCGAATGTGCTGAATTCGTCGATTGGAGGATATATAGTGGGTTCAAATCCCGGTCAACGACTTTTTTTTTTTTTTTTTTTTACAGGATTTTTAAAAATAATGGAACAACTGTTTTCAATTCATTCATCGATCATTCCTAATTGCTAATTTATAAATAATAAAAAATATTTATTATGCCAATTTGACCCGCGTTTTTCATTTGGCTTCATTGACACGATAAATGCGTACAAAAATAACGAACTTAAAGAGTGTTATTATAACACACTGTAAAGTGTTAGAATCCACTGTAGAATCCGTCCTGGTGTCAAATCGGATGAACCGCAGTCTGGTGTCAACTATCAATACTTAACACCGGACAATCAACACCAACAGGTCACACAGAGCAGGGTGGACCACTATAGAATTCGTGAGCGGTGTTGAATTAGTGTTGAATTTAACACCACATTTTTTACAGTGTATGTAACTATTGACTGAAGATAGAGGCGAAATAAACGTGGACTCGATGCAGACTGCATCACCGCATGATCGACTGCATTGTCGAGCCGTCTGGATATAAGCCCTACACTCCAGTGTACGTGATCCGTATGCTCGAGCAGCAGGAACGTCGAAAGAGAGAGAAAGAGAGAGAGAGAGAGAGAGAGAGAGAGAGATAGATAGAGAGGAAGAGAGCTCGATCTACTAGGTACGGATAGTGACATGGCGAAAATGTTAACGAATAAAATAAAAAGAGAAACGAAAAAGGTGAAAAAAGAACGAGCTGAGTGCACCGAAACGGCCAATTTTCTATCACCAATACCGCTCCGGATTCCATGCACTTGAGTCGTTCAAATCCTCAAGCTCAAGCAATGCTACCCTACATTGGCAAACAGACATTATCGATTCGTTTCTATTTTTTCTTATTCTTGCTTTCTTTCTTCAAAAGCTCTATCTCTGCAAGGTTCTTTCAATCCTTCTTTTTTTTTTTTTTTATAGTGTGTCTCGAGCCAAAATTGATTTCGAGACAAAATCTCTCTTGGTGTACAACAGTTTTACGTCGTTAAGCCCACTTGGCCCTTTTTCTTGTCAGGCATCCTCCTTCTACTTATACTTTACTTTTCGAGGCTCCGTGGTAGTACGTGACTCTGTGGCCCAGACACGACGATAAGCCAGTGCAGTCACGGAGCACACCGGGAAGGTATCGTTTTACATTCCTATACGTGTATATGGTGTAACGTAAATGGCAGACTATGAATTATACACGGGCTCTCAAAGTGGTGGACGAAACGGAGGGAACACTTTTCCGCTCGAGCGACTCTCGGTTTCATTACTGATTTTTTCTGGCACATAATGATAGGGGATCCTTGTGCGAAACCTGGATTTGATCAACGAAGTTTTCGTTTTTACGATACACTAGGACCTCGATTTAACGGCCAGTGGCGGGACCGGCTCCGCATCGCACCTTGTTAAATCGAGGTAGCGTATGCCCGCCCATGCTGTATCTGCGCATCGGCACTCCGTGCTACGGGCCTGATCGGGGAGACTTTAAGCGTCCCCCACCATCTCCCACCACGCGAAAAATCGATCGATAAGTGCGACATGGTGGGGACTGTCTATTCAATCGAGGACCATTAAATCGAGGTCCTAGTGTAGTTCGTTCAGGTCCGGAGCGACGAAAGAATGAAAAATTAACGTTCTTTTTTTTTAATTGAGAAACGGTGGCCCGGCTATACAGAACTTTCGATCTCTTTGATAATTTTTTACAGCCTAAATTTCGTTTGGGTGTAAATAATTTCAGGGAGAAGGAAACGTTGACCCGATGAAAATTCATTATTTTTCTGATTACCAATTCGGTCAAGGTAAGAATGCTTGTAAAAGGGCAAACATTTTTGTTTTTTCGTTGGGTGTTGGCCGAGGGTAATCAAATATGAGTGGGATGCGCTTATCCGATTAGCAATTTCTGCGGCCGACGTAAACCTACATGTACACGTTCATGCAATAAAGTACTCGTAATTCCAATGGTATATGAGTGTATAATTCAAGCTGCTTCCGCTGTTGTTACTACAGAGCCAATCAGTGTTGCGTTGAACATTGAGCGAGAAATGTATGATTCGTTGTGGGCATGGTTTTTTTTTTTTACGGGAGAAACCGAGAGCTCGGGTAACAGCGAGTAATTGGGCAAAAAAAAAGGTCTTAATAAAGTTTTCGAAAATCAGATTACACGCGTACATAGTCCGGTGATTCATGCGTGAGTTCATGCAAAAAAAAAAAAAAAAAGAAAACTGTATGCCTTCTGCCTGGGTGAGCGTGGGTCGAGTGGGTCAAGATCGGATTGTTTCGCTCTTTTATTTTTAGCGAAACACGAATTCCCTCCCGTCAATTTATTATTATTCGTATTGATTGACAACATCCGACTTTCACTCTGCGGCACAAATTGAAAATCGATGACCCACCGACTCACAATACACGCACCTATCATAATTGGTTTCGCACAAATTTATGCAAGTTCGATTGCGAGGTTAATTGTAACACCAGCTTAGGTATTCGCTGTGTAGAGAGAATATTCCTATATTTGTTGAAAAAAAAAAAAGTCGCCACTTCATCAATAAATCATAGTCTCTAGGTCAATTGTCCGACTTCATAATGAAAATTAGCAGGTGGAAAAAAGTGTTGCGATCACTACACCAGTCTCGCTTATAATGTATCCAGCGATTAAGATTTAGATTTTGAAATCAAAGCCAAACAAAATGGAGCTGATTGAGATTTCGCGTTCCCGATGAGATGACGCGGAATGTTCCTTATGCAGAGGAAAAAAAAAAATGGAACTGAAAAAGGGGCGCACACGCTGAGAAAATGAATGTGGATAGTCGTGTGAGGCGTTGCTCGCGATCGTAGCCAATTTTGGAGCTAACACCCCGGTCACCGGATAACGAAAACCACTCAGGCCACGAGAGGCTGCGACGCTCGAAGGCATATAATATATATATATATATATATAGTTTCCCAGCAAAGCGCCGAGCTGTGGACTCTCGTCCGGGGAATATATCTCGTTGAAAATTGTTTGCTGTGCTCAAAGAGAGAACGGCGGCGAGAGAGGATCGAGAAAAGAGTGGGAAAGGGAAAATGAGATCAGGTAAAGGGCGCGAGGGAGTAAGTGAGAGAAAGATCAGAGATAGCCGCGGGTGCACGATGCTTCAAGATGAGCCTGTGAAACGGCTGAAGCAGTCGTTATACGGACGGAGTTTCCTCGGTCCGCGTGCTCTCTGGCTTGGTAACCTGGGCTTATACTCATTTTCCAGATAAACCCTCTCGTCTGTCCCAACGAGACTCCCAGACTCAGCTGTTTGCAGCTTTAGCTCTTGGAATTCAAGAAACTCCCAGCACGAGAGGCCCAACCGGAGGACGCATGATAATTCACGGAAATACAAACGAGATATGATAAAGCTACATCTGACTATATACATTTATCTTTTTGTAAACTAATCCGGCAACCATAATCATCCCTTTGTTTATTCGTCTCTGAGATTATTTTACGTTCTCGTGTGCATCCTGAAGGCGAATGAACTCTACCACTATTGTCATAAAACTTGGACAAAGTTCTAAAATTGCGTCGAGTAAAATTATCCTATCGTGAAAACTTTGCTTGTTCATGCATCGGACGAAAGTTATAGACTTTCGAATATAGAGAGATAAAAGATTCCGCATTAATTTGAAAAAAGTTGAAGGGCTTGAAAAATTGAATGGCAAAAGTAAAATACTTGGTAAGAAGCTTACAAAACGATACATATGGCGTCGTATATGACTTTGCGAAAAACTTGTATAGTTTGTTAAAAAGACGAAAATTACTCGAATATATATAGGAGGGCTAACGAAACGAGTCGGAGAGTCGAGGTAAGAAAACAGAATCTAAAAAATTCACGAATGCACTCGGGCAATTGCGAAAGGAGATGTTCTGCTCCGGTACTTGGAAATTCTCCGGATATCCAGTTACTACAGGACACAGAGCACCACGAGTCTAGACAAATAAATTTTCAATGTTTCCTGGGAGGAAGTTTCTCGCGAAACGTGTGTGAGTGTACTGCGGAAAGCGGAAAAGCCTACCGAAGAAAACATATATAAACTCTTGCAGCGGTTATCGAACAGTTTCTTTTTTATCTTCTCTCTCTACTCTCGTTCGCGAGTTTTCGCCTTTCGAACATGCAGCCTCTCTTGCCGCCCTTGCCAATTTTCCTCAAGCAAAGTTTTCTCGATTTTTTAGCGAACGATAAAAGAGCTGCATGTATATTTTCATTTAGTTACATCAACGCTTTTTCTGATTATATTCAGGGAGATTAAGTTATGCAAAAGATCCGTGAAACTAGAAAAATTGGATTTGGCCGGAAGAGACGATTACAATCTCTGGTTGTTCCCGGATAATTCGTTTTTCTTACAAATAGTAAAGCTTGGAACGGAAAGATGGACATATCTCACATTGTTGGAAAGACGTTAGAATCAGTGGCAGGATTAAGGATGTATCGAACGTACCTTCCCAACCAAAAGTGACTTTCGTCGACAATATTGCATATACTTTATGATAAGATAAAAATCGGAAAAAATTCACCCACGATAAAGACGATAAGAAGATTAATTTTTAATAATAATAATGCCAAAAAGGTATCAATGAGTTATTTACACAAAACATTGTTTAAAAAATTTTTATGGAATGTTTTTTTGACACGTGAAATGAATTCGGTGATTTTTTTGACTACACATGAATTTTTTGAAAATTTTCTCACCATTTTGAAATTTCGGTTTTCGGAAATTTGTAAATGTTGTATTTTTTTGGTTTTTATTTTAAAGGTTGTTTAATTTGTTCAATGCCCCGGAAACTTCTTAATTGTAATATATAACGTTTTTACGAAAACATATCCAAAATTCACGATTTTCTCTTCATTTTTAAAAATTAAAAAATTTTCGAAAACCAAAATTTCAAAATGATAAGAAAATTTTGAAAAAATTCACGTGTAGTCAGAAAAATCACCGAATTCATATCACGTGTCAAAAAAAAAAACATTCCCTAAAAATTTTTTAAACAATGTTTCGTTTAAATAATTTATTGATACCTTTTTGGCATTATTATTATTAAAATTAATCTTCGTATCGTCTTTACTGTGGGTGAATTTTTTCCGATTTTTATCTTATCATAAAGCATGCAATAATATTGTCGACGAATGATGCGTATTGAATTTTGAGTTTTTTTTTTAAATTTTCAATGCAAATTATTTTAATTATGAAATCGTTTCATTACTTTTTTGCATTGTGCGACAGCATAATTATTTTTAGATGACTCAATAATCTAATACGATTGAATAATTTTTGTCAACTAATGACACATTGATTGAGTCAAGCCATGAATAAAAAAATGAATAAAAAAATACATGAATTAATTGGAAATTAAACAGTTGGAATAAAAGAGATGAGAATGGATAAAGCGATAGTTCCGTTTTCGATCTCACATATCATATTTACACAGCATCAAATGCCTGTACCAGCCATCAACGTCCTACGTTTTTTTTTCTAAAACTTCCTGTTAGCCTTGCGATCGTTTATCGAGTGCTATAATATATACAACATATCGACATCACTCTCTGACATGGCACACTGCGTATCTCCGAAAATGGCAATGAGACTCGTGCTCCGTCGTAAAAGAAAATGATAAAAGAGAGAGAGAGAAAAAAAAAAAGCATTAACATCGGATTTGCACGTCAACGGATTGAGACGACATCCTCGCGCGACTCCTGTAAAACTCGAGGTTTTTCCTTTGAATAATCGTTAGGAGCGTCGTCATTGACATTCGCAGAGGTGTTACGGTGCGAAATGGAGCCTTATACATTTTCTCACCTTTGTCTATCGATCCTAATCAAGAAGACGACTAATATATCGCGATCGCTAACAAACAAAAACGAGGGTATATATATATAAAAAAAAAAAAAATACGAAAGAAGAAAATAGTCCTTGAAGGATTGAATCCTCGTGGGCAAACGTGAAGGATATGCGGGAATGTTTTCCAAGACAGGACCAACCATATTTTTTTTTTTTTTTTTTTTTTAATTTTATCTCACGTGCGAAATCAAAGATCTCGCAAGTCAAGCGATGCATGACTGATAAATTGGCAAGCACGCGTATATTTTTCAAAGTGATATTTAACTCTTAGTGTGCACACCTCCGTAAAGTGTGCATGGGGTCAATTTGACCCCAAGCGATTTTTGGCCTCAAATATCACGGCAACTAAGAAATTTCTGGAAAAATGTTTCAGATGTTTTTCGTAGCAAATTTATCGAACTTTGAGGCAGCAGAGTTAAAAAAAAATATCAAGTCATCGGAAAACGTGCTTGAAGTTGTCCTTTTCTGCCTACGCCACGCTCGATAGAATAAAATTTTGGGGTCACAATGACCCCGTGTCGCCCCGTGTGCACAGTAAAGGTTAAGCTATATATACGCAGACTATATACTCGAATCTTAGCAACTCAAGGGGGAAAATTCTTTTCCAAGATATTCTGGACGAGACAGTAATTCTTAACTTTTTTTTCCGAAATATCAACAATCTCGGAAAAAATTCAAGAACAAGATATCGCTATATCGAATCATTATTTCATTGCAACAAAGTGTCATGCTCTTTCTTCATACCGTGAAAATAAAATATAAAACCAAAAACGGAAATTTCTTGACCCACGGATATAATGAGTTCTGTACCTGAGATTTTGAAAAATTTAATTAACGGAAAATTGATTCTTTGGACTTGACAAAAAAAGCCTCCTGCGAATTATAAGATCGCGATTAGGAAAGAGTATTTTGTGTATTTTCTAAGCATTATTCTATTCATGATTTTGTTTGAGAATTGAGTATTATTGTTCGTTTTGGCAAAAAAAAAAAAAAGCTAGAGCATGACCGACTGATTTACGCTTATTTTATTTTATATTATTTTTTCACGTTTCGCCTTGCAATGGAATACGTTACGATATGCGATAAATAATTTCCTATCCTTTACAGGATCTTGAAGAAATGGAGCATATATTGGATAAGATGTGAAGAAAAAAATGTTAAAGTTTCAACACACCACATATGCTCGCTGCAATGTGCCTTTTCAGTAATTCGTATCACTCAAATCGGTGGCAAATTACGCGTCCGTATAGGGCACATATAAATACGATAAACCGTGTGGCGAAGGTATATCGCTTCGTATTTTTAAGCGCACACGCTATTCCAGATCTCCCGAGAGTATTATTAAGATAGATACGCAACGCCATCGCATCAATTTCAGCGTCATATATAACGTCAGTTCAGCATTGCGCGAACTTATGGCCTGAGAGTTTTTCACGGTTTTGCTCGTATATATACGTATAAATTGTTTGATCTTCACCGCTTCTTGCAGGCATCAAATGTAGCAGCGAAGAAAAAAAAAGACATTGAAAAAGATGGGGAGAACCAGAGATGCAGTAACAAAATGTTCAATCTCAGAGAGAGAATGCTCTCTCACACGACTATATATTATATTCTCTCGGTGTTAGAGGTTCTCTTGCATACAAGGCAAAGTGGTCATCTCAATCGAAAACTTTTCTTCGCAAATTTATAGTTTTAAATAAAAATGCTTGTTCTCAAAAAAATTTCTGAGAAAAAACGGCGGTTCTCTTTTTCTCAAAAATCTCTTTTATTCAAATCCTTTTTTGAGAAGACAGGCCGCGCCGTGTATGACGAATCGCTAATCTCTGACTTCTGACTAATTGAATTTCTTCGTATAGGTGAGACTCCTGTACGGTATTTAACTTCTCGGCTGCACATGGTAAATCGGGTAAACGCGAAAAATTAGAGTTTTGTCAAAATGAAAGTAAGCAATGTTTCGTATCAACGATAATACAATCTTGTCTACTGAAGTTGTAAATTTCAATAGTCTGCTCAATGCAGAATATCGTTGTTGAAACTGTGATACGCTGAACCTTTCTTTGTATCACTGATTAGTTTATAATCTGAAAGAAATTAACACTGAATAAGGTTCTTGATGAAGTGGTTTTTTATTGCACAATTTCGAAGGTTTGAAATATGAAGAATACAGTCATAACATTCATTTAATTTGAATTGACACAAAGGCGAGTTAATGTTCGAATAATATATTTTAGTGTTGCAGTAGCGATTGCAAAGTTCATTGACCGACGGTATTACTCTGACTCCCTGTCGTGTCTCCAGTCCTGCTCATTCCGATTCAAACTTGGAAGGGATGGGTTGGTGGAGGGAGTGTCACCACTGAATTTGAATGGTTAATTGGAAGAGATTGTGGGAATGATAATTCGAAATGTGATTGGTAGACTGATGGAAACGAAAAGATGTGTTAGTGCAAAGATGGGGTACAAAGGAGAGAGATAGGAAGTGCAATATAAAGGATAATATTAGAGGGTCATGACCCAAAGAAACAGAAATGGTCAAATTTCATTGTTGGTTTTATTAGGGTTCGGGTGAGAGCCTTCCCTAATTTGTGCAAAGGTTGAGGTATACAATGGAGTGGGGCGAAAGTAATCAAAGATTTTTTTCCAGACCGGCAAGTGATTTAATGAAGGGAATTTCTCAAGCTATGCATAGAAACTATCTTTTTATTTCAGCGGAGGATTAGCGAGAGATGGAGGGTTATGGATGGGAATATTTAAATTGTTTGATGATGGGATTTAAAAAAGGCTTCTTAGAGTGAGATGTATAATGGAATTGAGAGTTCACACGAAATATAGTTTTTTTTTTGTTTTTAAATGATTCTCGAAATATATTGATGCTGATCCAAGTTGCGCCGCAACACAATATATTATTAAAAACGAAAAGAAAGCTTCATCGAATAAAATATACAGAATGAAACCATCAGGTTTTAATTTGTTGAAGCAAATTTGAAAAAAATTAACAGCCATATGCAGAGGTGAGGGAGAGCACTCGATGGAGTCACGGAGGAAAATCATGGGCACACGATAGCCGTATTCGTCGCGGTGGTTCGCAGCACGTACATAGCTTTTACGTAACCACCGCTGTCTGATAGTCAAAGAATGAAGGAGTCACATCTACGACGATAAGTGCTATTGTTAGAAGCCACCGAATTGCAATTCATCGTTTTCGACGGCTCATTTAAAAAAAAAAGTGTTGAAAAAAAGATTCATCAAGGAAAAAAAAAATTTATTGGGAAAAAACATTTCACTTTTCGGCTGAGGTGCCCACTTTGCCCCGGTCTCTCTCCTATATATAAGGCCGGCACACGTAGCCTAAATACAGATCTCGGCTGAGAACGTATCAGGCATCTCAGAATCGTGCCAAGTGTACAGGCTGACCGAAAAACTCTGTCGCATTCAAGCCATGATTGTCTAATCTCGAATTATTTATTTAATCGCCCTTAATTCGCTCTCCGTGTATAGTCGAATCTCCGTCGGAGAATACAAAATTAGGAGAGAATTTTTCATCTGAAAAGGTAGAATGCGACCGGCCTGTCAGGATCTCATCAGCGAGGCATTGTCAGAAGCTCATAAAAAATCCTGAATTTTCTAACTCTCGGGTAATGAAATTTCATGGAATCTACGGCATATAAGAAATTCTCCGTTCGACCACATATCTTTTCGTATGTACTTTTCACATACTTTGTCTGTGCTGATAGTTACGAAAATCCTGTATGAATTATTCAAGACCTAATCTTGGGGGATATGTATATTTCACTTTACGAGCACGGCTATACCGTCAAAAAATTATAATAGGAAGAAAAGATAGAAAAAATTCAATGAAAGGTGAACGTATTACATATCCATAGAAAGGATAAATGAAATTGAGCGATTTGCCTATATCAAGTAGTCTGTATATTCACAGATACATATTACTATATAAGTAAATTAGCAATTGGAGATGATTATTGCCGAGAGTCACGATCGATAGAATCATTTTCCAAAAGGGAAAACTAATTACAACGAATAATTAACGAGGTGAACGATTCGTTGTGTGTATATGCATGGCTTATAGTACACGGCGTCAGCTTCTCTAATTATAAATGCAACGATTCCCGAGCGCCTCATTACGTCTCGCTTCTATACACGCGCGCGCGCTGTGTACTCTCGCGAGCCACTCGATGCATCCGCGTGCAAACCTCGTCGATTTCCCTTAGCCATAGTTAAATCCGTATCGGGTCACTGAGCGTTGCAGGGATTTCAAGTATTCAACGAATTTCGGTATTATATATATACGCGTACACGCGGGCAACATCTCCATTAAACATTTTTCATCGATCGTACATACTCCGGGAATATCGTCAATGTTTTCCAGTGCCAAAAACAATGAAAATTATTTTAAAACAAAAAATGCGAACGTAATTACTATACGAATACTTGAAAAAAAAAAAAAATTAAAATTTGTCGTGTTTCAAAAAACAATTATTGTTTTTGTTGCGGACATTACCGTTCGAATGAAATGTCATTAAAAATGATTTTTCAAGACAAATTATTTTTAATTATCACCTCTGATAAAAATAATAATGATATTTATTTATAATTATTGTATTTATTCGAATGTTTCTTCGCATGTATCTTCTTCCTCATCGCTCCGCATTATACGTGTACACGATGATGTATGAATGTTTATTATTAATTATGTGCGAATCATCGATTCGTAATAATACGAATACTTCGGATATAATCACAAGTCAGGCCAATCAGGAAATTGGAACAAAGGACGCAATCAATTGCACAAGTGCAATAAAAGTACCGCGCGTGTGTATTAATTTTACGAGGAGGAATTTAACGCAAAATGCTAATTGTAGAGTGACCGAAAGAGCTCGCGGCGACACACGACTGCTATATAGGATGAACGTCCAGGTGAGACGAGGTTAAACGAGGCGTGACTTTTGTTTTTTTATTTTTTTGGTTCTTTTTGTTTTTTTTTTTTTTTCGTGTCACAGTTGGCGGCACGTTCCGTGCCAAGTGGCAACTCGACTCGCCGTTATACATATACGCACCTGGAAATAGCAGCGACGCGCTAAATGTCTACGTGCTTCCGCGATTTTCCTCGCGCGAGAGACCGAGGCCGAAAGGTGACGGGTCAAGTTTTGCATCAATGGTCATTAAAATGATTTTTTTTTTTTTCGATTTTTTACCGATAAATCGTTTCCAGCCATGCTTCATATATCTCGCTTTAGAGTTTATTGACCGACATTTTTTAAGCCCCGAATGAAGATAAAGGGGTGTGAAAAATAAAACGAAACGAACAAATCATTCTTACGGATGGATGGCGCACTTTGAGTGGCTTTAAGTGGCTAAGGCAATGCGCAAGTTGCAAAAGCTCCAGAACTTCCGGAGCAGAAATTCATTCAGGGTGAAATCCGGCCCAGATCAGGCTAAATAACTCCGGTTTATATCAGGGGTGTAACGCTTTGGTAAATCACACGCCTCGTTCGGTACCTTATTCATACCTGCACTAAAAAAAAAGTTTCCCGATTCGAGCCATAATTATTATTGCTTCAGCCATATTGTATGGGAAAATACGCTACTGCCATACCATCTAGGTAATAAAGCCATACAAATATGACTGACACAATATCGTTGGCGTAAGCATACCACTATGTCATGACAGACATATACCCAATAGCTCCGCGAATCTGACAAGTATCTCTATTTCAGCAATACCATAGTATGGTTGAGTTCACCATCACGAGTTATGCGTATGCCAACCATACTAGTATAGCTGTCTTATAAACGCTAGCATACGAGGTAGACGAACACCAGCCATACTATAGCCGAAGCAAACATATACAATGTTGTTTCGTAGATAGCAGTTTTGTCAGTGTAGGCAGAATTCTTTGTTTACCAACAATACTAGTAGAGCTGTTTTATAAACGCTAGAATACGAGGTAGACGTACCAGCCATACTGCCAAAAGAATATGGCTGAATTATAAATTCATTTTACATAGATAAATTACAGGATATTGTACCTACCTATACTCGTATAGGTAGGTATATATAGTAGGGGATATTCGGGTCACAGTAAAAATTCAGCCAATATGTTTCATAATCATGAATATTTATTTTAATCATCTGTTATCGATAATGATATTCATACATAAATATTTTGCAAAAGAGACTTGATTTTTAGAGCTAATGAAACACACCTGGAAGTTTGAGAGAATCCATGGCCCGGAGACATATGATACTCTCCTTGCAGGAAAATGACAGTTGACCTAACCTACAAAAATTCGCTTGTTATACGATTGGCGTTTATATAACAGAAAAAATAGTCCTTTTTTACATATTCCGTAGATAAGTGAGAACAGACTTACCTTCAAATGTTGGTATAAGCTCATCAAGATTCCGTTCGTTCAGTTTCTTCCTCACAAACTCGTTCATTATCAAATTTTGCGTAGCGAGGTCTCGTTTTCGCGCGAGGCAGAGGCATAGACACCACGCGTTAACAGATTACTGTAGGTGTTCCAAAAACGTAGCATAGTTGCGCGAGCCATATTAGTATAGCTATGTGTCACAACGTTATTCTCGCAGCCATACTATATGGTTGAAATAGCTAGGCATGTAAAAATCAGCTACTACAGCTGTTTGAACAATACAGTGTAGTTTCGCGAGCTATGTTAGTATGGCTGATTTACAAAAACGATAAATTTCCAGCTATTTATAATGACTAAGCTAGCCAGACGATTGAGTGTCGTCCACAAAGGCGCAGTATAGGCGCCGTAGACAAAACTGCTTTGCCTTCACCAGCGATATTATTGTTGAATTAGAAATACTTCACTAGTCATATTTGTATGAACTTTACGGCAATCGGGATTTTCTAAAAGGGCTACTGCATTTTCTGTGTGGGCAATATTTTTTCACCAGTATACCTATAACTGGCCAACAATAACAGTATTATTGTAAATCCCGAACCATTTTTTTCAGTGCAGACGCCTCGTTCGGCGCCCTATTCATATACCTGCTCCAGGCCCTTATCTGACACAAATTCTAGGCACGCCGGATCAGGCACGCCTTATTGATACCTGATCAGGCCCTGATGAAACATCAGGCAGCCCGAATGAATTTCTGCTCGAGTTGATGATTTGCTTTTGTCTCAAAAATATTAAGCTGCAAACAGCAGCAGCAAATCTGTGAACGATTTGCCCTAAAAAAAAAAGTCAGCTTTCTCTCTCGCACTAATATACGACACATGGTATCTCTCACATGATCCGGAGCAGTTTACTTATTTTTTCTCTCGGTGTATCCGAGGAAGTATATCTGGGAAAACTCGAATCACTGAAATACCAAACATTCGCAGCAGCAGCAGACATTTTCGGTCTCGCGCGTGTAAGAGGATCTGCTGAGGGTGGTAAGTTGATACAACAGACTGCGCTGCAGCAACAGAAAGGGAGAGACCGCGGCATGTATGTATTATAGCAGAGAAAATTCAGACTATATATGGACGAGAGACGAGTTGCAGAGGTATCGAACGAGCGGCGACGACGCGACGACGACGACGACGAGCGGTGAAGGATCCACAGACTGAGGGAGAGAATCCCCTCACGTAGGCATGGCAACCGTGCGGTACCACACCATCAACCCCAAACCACCGTTTCATCCCCATCAAACTTTCCACTATATCAAAATGTCGTTACGAGAGCATAAATGTTAACTCAAGCGCGAGAGAGAAAGAGAGAGTGGGTAAAAATGTGATGGTCATTCGTAACGATAGTTCGTATATATATATATATCTCGGGTAAAATCCGTGCAAATTTGAAAATCGAACATTACTTTCGCATGTGATTCGCCTCCCTTTTTCACAGAGTCTATGTCAGAGCTGCTCAATTTTCTGGCTTACTCGTGGAGTGAACAAGAGAACAAGTGTATGCTCAATCATTTCCCAGGATTCTCGTATTTTATTGAGCCTCAGTCATTATAGAAGTTTTTTTTTTTTCGAAGTAATAGCATGGATAGTGTAAAGAAAAAAAATTTATTATCCCACATT
Source organism: Rhorus exstirpatorius (assembly GCA_963564615.1). Classification (NCBI taxonomy): domain Eukaryota; kingdom Metazoa; phylum Arthropoda; class Insecta; order Hymenoptera; family Ichneumonidae; genus Rhorus; species Rhorus exstirpatorius. Next base: position 41,071,103 of record OY751317.1, on the reverse strand, counting down.
ATATATTCGCACTTTTTTCTGCCAAACTACATTCCGTCAAATTCGAAATAAATACTCAGAAATTCGTATTTAAAATGATGTTCCAATAGCCAATTTTTTGAGGGAAATTAAAACAAAAACCAAGCCTCCCAGTTGGTATGAGTATCAAATAATACGCGATCGTTTTTCGAGAGACTCAAATCAAAAGAATCAAAACCTCAAGAGATGACTATATATAGAACATCACTGACAAGTCCTTCGATATCTGCAAGTCTTATTCGATATTCTGCGACAAAAATGACCATCATTTCCCCCCTGACGAGCATGACGAGCGAGAAAGAGACCGTTTGTGGGACATGTATATGTGGGGAAAAATGCTGTACGTGACTCGACGAAGCGTTTCAGAAGGTCGCATTAAACGGCGCAAGAGTCGCGGAGCCTCCTTGATTCAACTCGACGCGGGCTTTTAATTCGAGGGTAAAATGAAGGAAATTGCCCTAAAAAGCAATTAGACTTTAACCTCGCGAAGAGGTATAGGTTAGATTGCCGAGTACGTATCAGTTAAAGTATGTACATCCGTTCCATTTCCAAGTTCACGAATTATTGCAGGAATCAATGCAAGACGCCACTCTGGCTAACGATTTTAAGTTTAAAAAATTGTACCACGGATAGACCGTATACCACGCCGCTTCGCGAATATATTTCTTTCTTTTTTTTTTAATGAAAAATTGATTTATTTATCATCATAAATTTTCATAAAACTTATGGTATGCTGGCTGCCTTTGGGAGAATGATCCAATCCAATATAGGATCTGATCAGACCCCATCATATTTTTAGTACGGGGCTGGAATACTGATGAATGCGTGATCTACGCTGGGGAAAAGTGGATTAGAGAATTGACGCGATGTGAATCTTTCATCCAGAAAGATCTCTTTTCACAAAATTCACAGGACCATCTTTTCTTTCCACACCGATATTCATCTCACCGGGGGAAAAAAAATCACCAAATCATCACTTTTCCGGTGGTATTTTGGCATTTTAAGAAGAACATTAACACCTCATGAACTATAAGGGATCGATGGACCATAATCACGAGGATTTCAATTCTCCCCCGAAATGTTAATGTATCATCCTTGCACAAAAAAAAAAACAAATGGATTGCAGTTTTTTCGCTATCGAGGGCCGGTAATCTCGGTACGTGGCGTATATCGATTTACGTAAAAGACGCAGCAGGACACACACATACAATGTAAATATGTATACGAACACACGGCATATCATGCAACTTTTCCTCCAGCTGCCCGACCAGGTTGATACCCTCCCGAGGAGTATATGCGATATATCCATGGGGTCTTTAATTAAGCCAGCTTGATCAACGTTCTTAATTATTTATTTTGAATTATTAGTTTTCGATTCGCAATGTGTTTGCTCCATATCTCTAAAGAAAAAAGACTCTGCATCTTATATATATATATATATATATATACTTCTTCCATTTATAATATTCATTCAAATTTGTTCATCGAGTTAGAGAAAAGGAGGTTTTATTTTCTTAAACGTCACTCATTGTGAAACGAATCATTTTGAACCACGCACTCGATAGGAGAAATATATATAATATATTTCTTAATTGACTTTGAGTAGAATGCCCTATAATATGTGCTGCATATAAATGCAACGATGCGCATGATTTACGGGTGCGCAAGCGTTATTATAGAGACGTTCGCGTGTGAGCGAGGGTGCGGAAACGGATGCCTCCCGGTGTTACTCTCTCGGCGACGCATCTATCTAAGTAGAGAAGATACGCGTTCATTCGCGAGAGCGAGTGAGCAAAACGAGGAAATGCGAAAAAAAAAATTCCTCACTCACACGTTGATCGATTCGACGATTTCTTACCATTTGATGAGATAGGAGCGTATGATAGGGCGAAAAGAATTAAAAAAAAAAAATACAATTGGAGAGCGGGCATGTCTGTACGATTGGGATTATTATTTTCACAGATTAAAATTTCTATTACCGAGAAAAAAAAAAACAATTCCATCAAATGACCAAGTGCAATTATAAAAATTGGTCCGAAGAATTAATGTCGGGAAAATATTCGCGGTGAAAAGAAAGGCTGAGTCATCGGGAGAATTCAAACCGAATTTTTTTTTCTCTCAATTCACCCAAAGCACAGATCGAAGTTTATTGTTTTAAAAATAGATGAACTTTTTGTAATACAGCAATTTACGAGTTCAAAAGTTTTTTTCCAAACGGCAATTATCATTCAAAATCTTGATCAGTGAAATTATAAAAAAAATTTCGAAAAAATCAAACGAGCTATGAAAAATAATAACCAGACCATTATATCTCCATGGAAATTCATTGTTATTTATATTTTTGTATATTACCCAGACACTGATTGGACCACATAAAGAATAATTAGGGTGTAGAACCTCGAAATACATATTTGAATCCCATGAAGCCCACACAATGTAAACAAAATTTATAATGTATAAAATATATGTATTTTTAAAAAAATATTATATATATTTGTATTCTTCTGCATCCTGAGCTGGAGAGAATGCGTTTGTGTGACGCAAACAGTCTCGAGCTCACGAGAACACACGATACGTATAAAAGCCGCATTTCTCTCACGCTATACATGGTCAGGTGATATGGTGCGCGGGATTTATAATGGCTAGAAAAGACGGTCAGTCTTGCACCTGATGAGACCGTACGATTTAAGGATGTATTGAACGTACCTTCCCAACCAAAAATGACTTTCGTCGACAATATTGCATACTTCATGATAAAACAAAGATCGGAAAAAATTCAACCACCATAAAGACGATAAGAAGATTAATTTTTAACAATAATAATGCGAAAAAGTCATCAATAAAACAATTTTCATACCTTTTCGATGATTGCACAAATACGATGACGAAATAATTATCAATTAAATGAACAAAAATGATGAAATAACGTGAAAAGATTTTCTTTCATAATTAAAATTATCATTTTTCTTCTTATTCATCTGTGTTTTTTTTTCAATTATTTTAAAATTGTTTCGTCTAAAATTAAAAATACTTTGTATAATTCTTTTTTTTTTTAACCATGAATAATGATTTTTCGTAATTTTAAACAATGATTCGTAATTTTATTATTCGTAAAATATTTCTAATGTCTCGCAGCAATCATGTCCATCCGTTCACAAATGACACATTTCAAGCGAAGGGGGAAAAAAAAATCTCCGAGAACCTCGACTCAAAAAGTTTGAATGACAAATTCTGCGAAGCGTTATATCCTTAATTATGGCGTGACATTAACAAATCTATATGAGAAAACTCGGCTATCGAGTGAATTAAATTTAAAAAACCGTGGACCAAAATTGCTAAACGAATTTCTTAGCTGCTCGCAAGAGTCAAACTCCCCTCCCCCCTCATAAATGAGACTCGTTTTTAATCTGACATTCGTAAAATTTGATTTTATGGAAATTTTAAAAATGCTTGCGGGCTGATCTCGAGATTGTTTTTCATTGGATCGTTATTTCAGATTAATCCCCCACTCAAACGAACCCGAATGAATTTTGCTTAATTAAAAAAAAAGAAAATCTTATTCAGCTCAAGTAAAATTTCAGTCAACAAGATTAACCGATCTTTCTCGATGTATACATCGACGAACAGAGGTAAGCCTGACACACACACAGCAGAGCATTAGCGAAAGGGTTTGTCCGAGACTGATGTGAAAATCTATTGACGCAAGAGAGGCGCGCAATAATATCGGCATAGAAGTTTCATTCGTAATTCAATATTACCGATCAATTATATAACTTGGAATATTATTCTTGCGCGTTCTATATAATCATTCGTATTGCACGATCACGTCGGTTAACGTTTACCCGAAGAAACAAAAATTCGAGTTCACCGATCGCAAGTGGGAAAAAAAAATTATGAAAATTCATAACACCAAGTTCATCCAAACTAGACAAAAGTTGCAGCTAATATATCTGGCCCAGTACTGCATCTGTACCATAATGAAGCCTTTTCGAATATCTCTACCCAGTTACAACTCTATCAGATAACAAATCTTTGGCCTGGCTGATGGATACGTTTTAAAAAAAAAACCATACATACCATCAACCACACCAAAGAGGTATTGTCCGATAGAGTGTAATTTGGTAGAGATGTTGATGAAAATTTTCTCATTCTACTAAACGTTTCATATTTGGCGGAAATGTTAACCGTTTCTCAAGGTCGCTAGAGTTGTAGCTCGATAAGCTTGTACGGGGGGGGGGGCCTTAATTTTGGTAGAGTTTCCATCAGGTATAATGATGTTTCGTTTAGAGTCGTGTGAATGTGCTTATTTTTTACGAACTATTCCTTTTATTTCTCTCTGGTTATTCTGAGAGTTTGCTGAACTCGCAACCAAGCGATGTTTATCCTACTTCGTGCATCTATCGAATATACACCTGCTTCACGGTACACAATGCCCAATGCAAAGAAATCACGAATGAAAAAAAAGAAGGAAAGAATGAAAGAGCAAAAAAAAGAGCAAAAGAACACCCCTTAAGAAATATGGTCGCCTCTGTAGTCGCCGATAAATACTTGACTATTCGCGGTTCTCATCGTCTTCCTCCGTGGGAGAAGCTCTACAGGAATTCGAATTGCCTAATTAGTATTCGCGATTCGTCCTGTTTCGTGGCAAAGTCCCTGCGCGAATATCACTATATTGTGTAAGCTTCTCAGTGCTACCTCTATGCTGCTTGCTTTACCAATAAATGTACTCCCTCATCGAGAGTACACACTTCTCTCAATATTCTTCGTCCTTGAGACCAGTGTGATTACGACTTTCCATATACATACTGAGATATCTTGCAAACGTCTTTTTAATCAATTCTTTTTTACATATATCCTATTTCTCAGAATCCAAACTCAAATTCATTTTTGTATTCAATCCATCGTTTTTATTTTCAATTTCTAAAGGTTCGGCTCGAATACCGTATGACCCTAGCTCTCGTTGTATGATCCTGAAATTTGTCCCCCCGCGTTAGTCGCTTATACCTTTTATCGTATTCTCACGAGGACAGAGGAAAACTGCGGGAAAAACTCGTGCCGATACAGCAGGTGATCATATTTTTCCCGATCGTTTGGTGTTCTTAGGAGCATAAACATCAAAAGTACAGTCGTCAAAAGCCTGTATACTTAGCTCAGGGAGTAGCTCATATAGCACTCATACTTATCGATATACCTGCCAAGCACACGCCTATATTGGGAACTCACAAATGTCACCCTGACCTCTGGCGGCCAAATACCTAACTGCTCTTCGCCTGTCGCTGCCCGATGAGCGAATTTATCACTTTTTAACGATAATTCAAAATCTGCTGCTTTATTACAAGAAATAAATCATAAACAAAGATCGAGAGGATATAGAGAAGATATTTTGGTGCGAGGGCATGAGATTATTAGCACACGCAGAATATGAATAATTGTTTTATTTATGTCGTGTAAACAACAAGCGAAGTGACTTTCAATTTCATAATCTTCTGAAATATGGACAATAATTTATAAATAAAACATTTTTCATGCGATAGCTTGATATTTTAAATAATAATTTATCGTTCGAATGCATTTATTCAGCCGAAAAGTGACGGGAATTTTTTAAAAGATTTTGAGATTAAACATTGGGATGTCATGTTCATTGTAATCCTTATGGCGATAATCACTCGATCCGTATCCAATTTGCGCAGTGGATTCTATCCGCGCATAATTCTCAACGGTAATAAACCCCATCAAATCTTACCACAAAAAAGTCGAATTTTGCCGAAAAATATGCGATAATCCAATGTTTACAACTGTTCCCTATGCTAACTATATAGAACTGACTACTGGCAACGAACTGGATACGAGAGACCATATTGGATAGGCCCCGCATCCGTGTTGATACCCAATAAAGGTGTCATCTATATCCGAGTAATGGACCCAAGAATTGCCGCTTTTAGTCATTACCAAATTACAGCTGAGCCACATAAGATTTGTTAAACATTTCATTAGGCTTATGCAACCTTTGACATTAAATAAATTCATAAAAAAATTCAATACATATTCGAAGAAGACAAATGCCATTTGCTTTTCATAAATTTTTGTATATTGGCAAGAAAAAAATTATGCATCACACTATTTATAAAAAAATTTATAAATTTATAAATTTATAAATTTATTTATAAATTTTTTTCTCTTCGTTATATTTGATGTTTTTTTTTTTTCATTGCTCAAAGTATGAACAGATAATTCGACAATGACAATTACTCGTTTTATAATTGCAAATATATATAAAACCCAACTAATATCGTTCATTCGTTTTTAATATCTTTCATGTATTCCACAAGGCCCAAACGATCTTTTCGGCAATCATTCGAGTATATGGGCCATTCCATTAATCGTCACACGTTTTTTTTTTTTTTCTTGTTCTGAATGTACGCACAAACGAGTCAGTGTTCGCATGTGTCAATATATTTATTCCATGTGTAGCGCCGACTATAAATTTTCTCTTCTTTTTACCCCTTCGTATACCGAAGATAAGATAAGAATATTCGCGATGTGTACGCGCTCTAGTGTGCTATAACGATTATCGTATCGGCAAATAGCATCGAGAATTAAACTCGCGGGTTTTTTTTTCCACGTTTTTTTTTTTTTCAAAGCGCACACCGAAGCAATGCGAAAAAGACAATAGCTAGTCGAGAGTACAGAAATTCATCGTACCATAAACATGCACGTTGTATATCTCTCATACTTCTCGTCTTCGGACAATGCACTTTTTCTACCAGATCGTTCTTCGCATAATATGGAGGGGACATTTCATACGAACTCCAGAGCCATTCCTGATCGTAATCGCATCGACTGTCGTTTTGTTTTTTGTATTTTGAATTTTAAATAAACTGCTATAGTTGTGATCGTCGTTATTTTGTCCGAAATAATGATAACAACGAGAAATCATTCGACAAACGAGTTCGACAAGTTGTGGGAAATGAAGTTTGTGAATTTTCAATCAGGCTTTGATAATTCATTAAAAAAAAACTACTTTGGCGTGTTCGACATGGATCAGACGTGTGTTGATGTTAAATGCCCCATATATACATGAGTTTCGATAAGAGTTGTATTATTAATACGCCTCGAAGACACACACTCCAGATCGATGACTCGATCGTGCGATACACGCACTCACACACCAGCTCGGAGGAGTTTAGTCATCGCGAGATTCGCGGTAGTAATTTCACCTCGCGAACCGCGATAAGACTCGATCGCGGGCAACGATAAATCAATCCGAATTTATATCATATGGTACCATATGTGTGTGGTATAGGATCGTGGTATAAGAGCAAAACCAAAAAAGCACCTGCTGCCTTAACCTTTATATTTACAGAGCCTACCGGTGGCCCGCCAATCTCGATCTCTCTAATTATGGTCTTTTTTTTCCCCCTCGCGAAGCAAAAAGCTGCTTAGCGACAGTCGAGAAGAAAAGAGTTGAAAATCCATTGTCAGTTGCTGGGGAAATTAAATGAGGAAGCCAAGTGTAGTCAAATGTTTTTTTTTTTCTGTTGAGATTCGAATGAATCAGATTATTTCGACTCAAGTGTACTTGGATGTAATTGGCAAATTTTTTCGTACGACGGAAGAAAAAATTATTTTTAACTTTGCAATATATTTATAGAAGATATTTATTTTCGTATAAATATGTTCATCATTCGGACATGAGGATGCTGGATATTGAATTTGGCGAGAATCTATATAAAACTTTTGTCTTTAATTGGAGTTTTTAATTTTTTGAACCCTTTAAGCCATTCTTGTGAAATTCAAAGCCATGCACTCTTGTCTTGTAATTTTATTAGTGTAAAAATATTCGCCGAAGTTAAAGCTATTAGAAGTTTTTTTTAGAAAATTCAAAAATATTTTCAACTCAAATCCTTCGAGCGATTCTTGTCAAATTTAATACCAAACAACCTCGTCCCCTAACCTATTTGTGTAAAAATTTACGAGCCAATAAATGAACATTTACAAAAGTTAGAGAGTTCACGGAAATTTTGGAAAAAATTGAAAATATCATATAAAACGGCGGACACCCGTTTTATTTCAATTTTATTTATTTCGTAAAATTGATGTATACAGTCGCTTAGAAGATCGGCAACAAGATTGAAATTAAAGTTGCCCACTTTGCTTCCTCCGCATTTCCCGACATTCAAAAATCTCCCCTTTCATGAGCAATGCAAAATAGAATACACTCACTTGCATATCAAGAGGACCCAGAGGGACTTTGCGGATGAGGAAAAAAATTATGAGGAAGCGGAGCGTGCGCAAAATTTTAAGGATGTATCGAACGTACCTTCCCAACCAAAAGTGACTTTCGTCGACAATATTGCATACTTTATGATAAGATGAAAATCGGAAAAAATTCAACCACAATAAACACGATAAGAAGATTAATTTTGAATGATAATAATGCCAAAAAGTTATCAATAAATTGTTTAAACAAAGCATTGTTTAAGAAATTTTTAGAGAAAGTTTTTTTTTTTTTACACGTGAAATGAATTCGTTGATTTTTCTGACTGCACATGAATTTTTTTACAATTTTCTTATCATTTTGAAATTTTGGTTTTCGAAAATTTTTTAATTTGTTAAAAATGAAGGAAAAATCGTGAATTTTGCATATGTTTTCCGTAAAAACGTTGTATATTACAATTAAAAAGTTTTCAGGGCATTGAACGAGAAGTTTCGCAAATACAACCTTTACAAATTTCCGAAAACCGAAATTTCAAAATGATAAGAAAATTTTTAAAAAATTCATGCGTAGTCAGAAAAATCAACGAATTCAATTCACATGACAAAAAAAACATTTCCTAAAAATTTATTAAACAATGTTTTGTTTAAACAATTTATTAATAACTTTTGGGCATTATTATTATTAAAAAGTAATCTTCTTATCGTCTTTATTGTGGTTGAATTTTTTCCGATTTTTATCTTATCATGAAGTGTGCAATATTGTCTACAAAAGTCCCTTTTGGTGTACGTCCGATACATCCTTAAATTGTTTGAACGTTCATTTTATTTCAAATACAAAAAAAACGCACAAATTGAAACTTGACGATGGCTTCGTCATTATTTTTAGAAAATGTTCGATCGTCTTCATCAAAATTTTCGTTTTTTCGAGTCTCCGTGACGATGGGATCTCAGGGGTCTCTAGATATTTGTCCAATGGACAAATTCGAACTATCTTTTGTCTCTCACTTTTACAGAGCGGTATTCCGAGTCTTATATACACACACACACACACACACACACATAAGCATAGTAAAAGTACACGCGATGTACATAGAGACTATTCTCGTAGGATCTATTTCCATTTAAATACCTGGCCTCGGTATTCCCGTGTGTCGTATATACACACAAATATACAAGCTGCTCTGCTCCGTTTCGCGATCTCTCGCGACACTCGCGAGAGGCAAGTTTGCTACGCTCTCGTTTCGTTCGCACACGTATACATTGAGCCTGCAGTACGCTTCGATTTTTCCTGCTTCGATCATCGATCTATATGAACGTGAGCTCGAGCGTTGAACGATACATAAATGTAAGCTTCGGAAGAGAATTTTGCGCCCACTAGCGTGCATGGAAAATTATATTCCACTCCCCATAAGGCACGGCCAGCCTTAAGACACGTAAGGCACTACGCAAACTCGATATACGATCGGTAACAGAAATGGGCAAAAGTGGGGTAAAATGGCCCATCAAGCTAGAAAATGCACGTTTCATGCCCATTATACGCGGACTCGGAGAATTTTCCTCGAGCAGTAAACGCGACGTGGTTGCGTACTCTTTTTTGACTATACACATCGTAAATATCCCGGAAATTAATTGAAAACAATTAAACAGCCTGTGCATAGTATATACTAAAATTAATTAAACCGAAAATACTCGAAAATATTTCAAGCTCAACGAAACTGTTTCGTTTGTTCAATCCTTTCGATTAATTTGTTTTCATTGATTCATCGCGTTGGCATAGCACATTTCTTTAAGGATTTGTGAGCGCGATCGGTACAGCGGGGAATAAAACGGGCACGCAAGAATCCTAAGCAGAGAGGGCGTCCTAACTTCGGCAAAAAATCGCGTTTAACTCAATCGTTCACACTAATTTAGTCGTTGACCCGTTTCTTTGCGATCATTCTAATCGGGAGAATTCAATGAACATTCATCATTCCTTTGAAATTATCTCCCGTCTGACGCCTAAAATATGTTGATTCGAAAGATGAAGCTGCCGTGACGCTCCACGTATCGGCAATCAATGTAAAATTCTCGAATTTGTCAATTAATTTTTCGTTATAAATGGTCGTTGACGAACATTGAAATTTTACATAAGCACAAAAGTTGTCCCGTCCAAGTGCAACATGCAAAAAAATAAATGTCACCATCTGATAAAAGGGCTAGTATATACCCATGTATCTTTTAAGAGTGCAGATAAAATGACGTAGTGCGTGAGGATAATACTTTTTTCATCCATATACAGAATAGCTAAAAATCCAACATAAACTTGACGGGCAAATGGCAACGTTAAATTTGCTGCCTATAAAGATATACGCCTGTTCTGATGGTCATGAAATGCGATTTTCAACGAGGTCCATTTTGCCCCACAGAGGGCCGTTTTGCCTGTTCTCCCGTTTATGTCTCTATAAAATCCATCCGGACATGGGAACGAGAGAAACGCCATTCGAAGGACGTCGGGAAATGGTTCCCGCGAGAGGATCCTTCGACTTTTCGCGAAATGGCAACGCGAGCGGTTATTATATACGGAGAATGTTTATTATACATCGTATATGGGGCTCGTTTCGGCATGAAAAGTTTGAGAACGCGCATGTTGACTCTTCGTTATAGGAATGATTTTAATTTTTGTTAAAGCTGCTGTGGGATGAAAAAAATTGATCGAACTCTGCTCATCCATGTCGGAATATTTCACAATTTTTAAAAGTTTTTTTTTCACCCAATATTTTCCGAGCTACTATACGGAGAAGAAAAATTATTCTGAAATTTCATTTCGGTCTTAATGACCCGAGAGAGTGATCAACACGATACGCGATGATGATATCTCCTGCACGGCGAAAGGATACATAGATACTAATTATTATTTCATCTTGGCCAGTGTTCCAGTAGTACGATCGTTATAATGACCGGGGTGTGTGGAAGATCGAGAATAAGGCTCCTCATCTTTTCCTTGGCGGGGTATATAGCGCGTTTGTGTTGTAATTACATAGGAAATCGCCCGATCTATACGGGCGAAAACTTGAGAACACTTGGCGGGTCTATAGACAATATAAAGCGAGAAAATTTCCCATGGACGATGCATCATATATACGGGGCATTTCGTGCAAAAAACGACCAACTTCCGGTCCCGAAGGAACGACCTTTTTTTTCTCTCAATCGGATGGCTTTTTACGTATATGGGAGAGTACGAAAAAAAAAAAAATAATAATGGCACAGATCCGATATGATCGGAGCTCAAATTTTCATCCAGTTTATGAAAAATGCATCTCTTGTACATGCATGCGGTACGCAATGTCAGCTGTATGCACTTGATCGTTAAGCTTTGCCCGATGAATCGTTAGAAGCCTCGTATATATGCATGCGGGACTTTCGTTCCCCGCTGCTGGACAAACTTGAATGTCAGTTGGCTCGTGTGTTTAAAGAAGAGGAACTTGTTTGAGTTACAAGTGAGCCAGAGAAACATTTACATAACAACGCGAAGCAAGACACACAAGAAGTTGGAGAAAGACTCTGACTCTCTCTCATTGGATCGACAATCGACTTTTCGCGTTCGCTTTGTAAGAGAATTCGAAAGAAAAAAAAACGCCACCATCTATACATCGATGGTTAAATTCCATAGGGGCGTATAAGCTATGCTTATACACAAACCATATGCTCCTTTGGCATTAGTCCATCGATCTGAATTTCAAATTACCCCGAGTAAAATGTACACATATGAGTATGTAAGAAAAATGATGAGAAAATTGTATATATGAAAGGGAGGCCCTTTTTTCGTGTAAAATTTTCTTTGGTTTAGAGACAATGCGGGTCGACTGCGATATGTCAAATGAAAGGAATTAATCAACGTGACTTCACGAGTCGCAAGGCGTCTGGATCACACACACCCTTTGCTTGATGGCAGCAGTCGATGTGTGTGGTGTCTTTTGGAAAGATAACTCTCGCTTATTATTTGGATGAAGAAAAAAAAAACATGGAAATATTTGTACAGCTTTATATTCGTCACACTACATCAGATAACCCTGGGCGTTTTATTATCTACCATTTCCTCATTTACAAAAGTCGATGTGTGACAAAGCGATATGTGATGTTTTATTTTTTTTAATAAATGAATTCTATTGTATCGCATATGTGTTCTACGTAATTCCTCCCGTATCTCAAAGCCATATATATTGTCTATATTGAGATACGAGTATATAACTACGTGTGGCTTTTGAGATACGATGAACTATTACAACCCCCGATAGTCGATTTTTTGTGATAAAAATTGTCACTCATGAATTGCGGTATCCGATTTTTTTTTATTGCACACAATTTTTCCCATAAACTTTGTCTCAATTTTTTGCACACGGTTGAAAGGAAAGAAAAATGGAATTTCTTCGTAAACAAAAAAATTGTTTCAATTTTTTTCTAAGCTGCCGCATGAGATTGTTCTTTATTGAAGAATTTTAAATAATTTTTTAAATTCTCGTTAAATAATCTTTATGTGCTGGAGAAATGACGCGTAAAGAAAACGTAATCGAGATTTTCAAGAGAAAAGCTATATTATAATATCTGTGAATTCATTCTGGTCAATGAGCTTGAAATTTGTTGAGAGTAATCCATAAGGTAAGTATGTACCAGTGGCCGCACCCGGAATAAACAGATTAAAATAATTTATATATTCCGCGTGTAAGACGCTAGTCGATTTTTTTCTTATACGTTAGTGAATTATTGTCGATCACCTTTTGCAGTCATTACAATTTCAATACATTAATCAATGAAATGTTTAATAAATGTAATGAGGGTCCATATTCGTCAAACTCGACGTAGATGGCGCCAAAGTTCTAGGATCTTTTTCGAGCGTAAAATCAAATTCTCCATTTGTATAAAAAATGTCAAATGATTTTCGCGTAAATAAATACAGTTGCTGGACAGTTTGTCAATTAAAAGATGAATTGAAAAAACGTGGTGCGCGCCTAACAGGACGAAAAAGAGACCCACAAGAGTTGGTACAGGTTGCAATAAAATAAGGTTATGTTGGCCGGCTATATGTATGATGATATGATCATGAATATATCTGAGGCAATATTTGTGCAATAATAAAAATATAGTTACGTTGTGCACAATTGAGCCATGCGTAAATTTTCTATTACGCCGAGAAATGAGTGATTTGATCAATAAGGTCAAAAATAACAAAAATCAATTAAGGTATATCTTGTTTAATCATTAAAAGTAAATTTAAGAATTGAAAATCTTTCCGCCTCTGTGGAACCAGTATTAGCAGTGCTGCCCTCAACTACGCAAGGGTCTCAGTGACGACCCTAATTAATTAGGGGTATGAATGAAATTTTTTTTTTCAATCATCGGGGCGCATAATGCAGAGTAAGTCAAAATAATGAGGACGTATTTGTTTATTTTTCGTTAAAAATGACAGATGCACCTGTTATAGGCAATTTAATTTCACGGATTTCGATATATATATAGATATAGCGTAACATGTGTGACGTCATAATGTTATATTTTTCAATTTTTTATATTAACGGCAATTTTGATTCAAATTAAAAAAGTAAAAAATACGTACTAAATTTTTTTTCCTAAACTACCAGATTTTGAAATAAAAAAATTCCATTTATACTCTCAATTGTGGTGGTGTGCGACGGCTGGGACGTGCACGGACACTGGTACATTAACATTTAGCCTCTGTGTGAATACATATCAAAAATTCACGTGATTCTCTCGATTTTTCGACTGTTTGTGAAAGATCCTTGACACGCACGTTAATTAGTTAATTATCATTTTATATCTCGGTAGTTATACGTGTATGCGCATGTGTGTGTGTGTGAACCAGCCAACGATCCATCCAGGGTCGTTCACTCGAGTATTATATTTTGTATAAACCATTGAACGGATACAAACTTGTTTTTCCCTGCTATAGCAGGCACCTCATGACTTATTCGACCATAACGATGGCTCGAGATCAAGAGGGCTTATCGAGTGTGTCCGGACGAAATAGAATTTACGAAATTACGATGTTAAGATAGTACCTCCATGGAATCAATGTGTGTTGGGAAATCTTTCAATCTTTCCACGCGCATGTTAATTAGAGGATGTTATTTAAACGTACGTGCAGTTACAAAGAGATTTACCGTTTTAAACTCGAAATAATCGAAGTCAAAATGAGCCTGATTAACACGTAACCTATGCGCGAGCCATATACCCTTGAACTGTATAGTTAAGGGTTTTCGCTGTACCGCCTAGACGGGTGTCGAGCATTGACCAAAAAAAACTAAAGTAATTTAGATGAGGAATATTTTCATAAAAGCTAAAGAGGATTTACCGTTTTGGTTTTCGAGATATCGCGAGTGAAAAGGAATCGCGCTACTGCGTGAGCGGCACACATAACCCTCTTTGCTCCGCACGCCGCTTTCTCTATCTCCACCGCTGTAGCATGGAGGTAGCGCTATTATCTTAAATGATCTCTATTTCTCTCTCTATATATATATATATCGACTACCAACCCACAAAAAGACGTAATTCGCATCAATTTATCCATTCAATACTGTGAGATACGTCCTTTTACTTTCTGACAATCGATATAACATATTTGCACTATAGCTAGATCTCAACTTCCCTGTGGAATAAGCCTCCGGTCAATATATCTATCTACATATATGAGGCATTCCAAGCAAATTTACCTAGGCCATGATCCTGACTATTTCAGATTCTTCTGATATTTTTTTCGTCTCAATAACCTCAATCTAAAAAGGACAATTTTTTTTATACACCATTCAAATTAACTCAAAAAACACCATTTTTTTTAATTTTGTGAATTCACTGATCTCAAACGATGATTTTAAGATCAGAACGGGAATGGAACGCCTGTTTTTCTTTATTTTTTTTTCAAAAGAATGTAAATAACAAATGTCAATAATTTCGATGACGTTCCAATCGTCCGTTTTCGTTGCGTTCCAATGAATCAAGTTTCAACATCATTAATTTTAATGCAAGTTGCAATTTTTTTTTGCCTTTTGTCTCAAAATCTCTCATAAACAAATAATAATACATCATAACTGTTTTTGAAAGTTATTTCTTATGAACTAGCAACGTCGGGTATTCACGGTTTTATAACGAAGCGCTCAAAAATGGCTTGTTTGTGCTTTTTTTTCAAGCTGTTAACAAGTCTTTAAAATAATTACGACGTTTTATTATTTATTCATGAGATTTTGAGAAAAAAAACGCAAAAACAAAAAAAAAATTACAACTTGCCTTGAAATTATTGACTTTTATTATTTGCATTCCTTTGAAAAATATATACATATATATATATATATATGTATATAAACAAGAATTCCCTCCTCTTCTGGTCTTAAGGATGTATCGGACGTACGTTCCCAACCAAAAGTAACTTCCGTCGACAATATTGCATACTTTATGAAAAGATAGAAATCGGAAAAAATTCAACCACAATAAAGACGATAAGAAGATTAATTTTGAATGATAATAATGCCAAAAAGTTATCAATAAATTGTTCAAACAAAACATTGTTTAAAAAATTTTTAGGAAAAGTTTTTTTTTATACGTGAAATGAATTCGTTGATTTTTCTGACTACACATGAATTTTTTAAAAAATTTCTCATCATTTTGAAATTTCGGTATTCAAAAATTTTTTAATTTTGAAAAATGACGGAAAAATCGTTCATTTTTGGATATCTTTTCGTAAAAACGTTGTATATTGCAATTGAGAAGTTTCCAGGGCATTGAACGAATAGTTTTGTAATTACAACCTTTAAAAATTTCCGAAAACCGAAATTTCAAAATGATAAGAAAATTTGAAAAAAAATTCGTGTGTAGTCAGAAAAATCAACGAATTCATTTCACATGACAAAAAAAACATTCCCTAAAAATCTGTTAAACAATGTTTTGTTCAAACTATTTATTGATAACTTTTGGGCATTATTATTATTAAAAAGTGATCTTCTTATCGTCTTTATTGTCATTGAATTTTTTCCGATTTTTATCTTATCATGAAGTATGCAATATTGTCGACGAAAATCACTTTCGGTTGGAAAGTTCGTCCGATACATCCTTAAGCCATCGTTTGAGAAAGGTAAATTCACCCAATTTTTTTCAACAAAAAAAAATTGCGCTTTTGAGTTAATTTGTATGGTGCATGAAAAAAAAAATTTCTCAAAATTTTTGGCCCTTTTTAGGTTGAGAGTATTCAGAAGAAAAAAAAGATCAGAAGAATCTGAATTGATCAGGGTCATGGCCTAGGTGAATTTTCTTGAAATTCCCCATATATATATAATGTACATTATAGTAAACGACAGTCCTATCAGCGAGAACCGCACATGTACTTTACTTTTTCCACGCACACACGATTATCGACACGCGCTTCTGTCCCCCTTCACGAGCTCGAATCAACGTCGACAACGATACACATAAATACCGCGCGATGCTACCGTACGGATTACATATTATCTTCGATCATGGCACTTGATAGAGGCAAAAAAAACACTGCGTAACGCTCTTCCATAATCGTACCATTGAGATAAATAAAAAATTTTTTTTAAAATACGAAGTAAACATTCGAGTTGTAGTATTTGACTAGTATTCAATCGATACACTCGTATATGTATTTTTTTAAAATTATTTATTTATAGCTGTGTAAATTGTACTTGATGACGCTTCGTTGCAGCTTTGCACTTTTATCTCGATTAAGAAAAAAAAAACGATAAAACGTTATGGACGAAAGTTCGAGTTGTCAAAAATATTATGATGTTGAAACTTGCATCGTTGGAATGCAACGAAAATAGTTTTTTTTTTTCAAATAAAAAAATCATTTCCGGTATTGCTAACGCTTTTCTGGCATATTTAGGCCCCAGGTCACGAACAAAAATAACGAAAAAAAAGGTTTAAACGATTTTCGACTTCCCGACAATACTGGAAATGATTTTAAAAAAAAACCCCCTATTTTCGTTGCATTCCAACGATGAAATTTCAACGTCATAAAATATTTTCACGAATACTATGAAGATTCGAAATTTCCATAGACAAAAATAGGATATCAATGAAGGATCCTTGGTATCGAATTTCATGAGAATCTATTAAAGGATTCAGATTTTATGAATACACGAATTTAAAAAAAAAATTAAAAAAAAAAATAACGGTAAAAATTCCAACTTTCGCTAAATTTTGATACGTTGAGCGAATTTTTTTTTTTCAGTGTTTGTAACAGGTAAAAGTTGCCATGTTGAAAAGTGTGCCCATATCCGCTTCCTCGTGATTTCTCTATCAAGGACTCCGCTGTGAATTGAGGAAAAATTACGAGAATGCAATTTGCCCGTTACTTGTATCTTTTTCATTCGCCTGAACTCTCGTATATTTACGTACGAGAAAATATCGTACGTCACGAAAGAATCTATTATTTTTCTCTTATTCTTTCTTTTTATTAAATATTCTTTTTTTTTTATTTTTATTATTTTTTATCCCCCGGCACCTGCCGTTGTAAGATCGAACTATTTGTGAGAGAGAAACGCGTGCAGGAAGATTCCATCGTTTGGGGTAGCTCATCTCGGCAGCGAGAGATGACGAGAAGACGCCCCTCTCTGGCCATTCTTCAAAAAAACATTCGAGCGCGGTCAAAGGCGAAACCGGCTTTACGATTTACAGCAGGTAGTCGCGAGGCAAAAAAAAAGAGAAAGAAATCTCCCACGAAAACTTCGTGATCTTTCGCTACTCCCCTCTTAGACCCCGCAGCGATATTAATCCCGAGATTGGCGAAAAACAGTCGTGGCAAAAAAAATAAATCCCGAAAAAATAGGAAAAAAAATCAATTTAATAAAACGCAACCACACACGACGACGATGATTCGTCGTCTGTCGAGCGTGAATAACGCATAAGCCTGGCTGCTCTGATATTCCATTCTTCCCCTCGATCGCGTACTGACGCTCTTCGATACACGCCAAGTGTGTACGACGAGAGTGGGGTGAAAAAAACGTTGGCAATTTAGGGTTTAAAAGAATGGGGAAAAAAAAAAAAACGTTATCCACTCTTACGAACGAGGCAAAGGAGAGAAGCTGGAATCGACCGTTGAACGTCTGGACGTGTACGAGTCCTTTACATTTGTACACTCTATTCGAGTATAACGCGAACAGTGTATTTCTTGTTTTTTAATTTGTATTCTTTATTATAATTATAAAGAAGCCTGGACGTGTAATGTCAGACTTTGTGAGTGGTAGACGTGAAAAATATATGTATACCGTTCGTGAATACAAAAGACAATTGATCGGATGATCGGAGCAATTTGCTAGAATTCGTTGTATGTTAAACATTTTTTCTCTCTCTCTCTCTCTCTCTCTCTCTCTCTCTACCACTGTACAGACAATTTTGTATTTCAGGTTAGATCTATATATTTATATCGCCATTGCGGGACAACTTTCCCTTATGGCACATACACTCGTGATGATTCTCGTATTACTCACGTTTTTTTTTTTTCCTCCAAATGTTTAGGCGTCCGAAATCCTGCTTTGTCTCGTTAAACTCCACCGACTGACAGAATTGACACCGGGAGCTAACGCTCGTTATACGCAATATTTATGACGAAAACACAAACGCGACGAAACCAAACGACAAAATAAAGAACAAACAAACAGAAGAAAAAAAAAGAAACTCTCACGTCAAAGGACGAAACGAAACTATAATGACACACAAGAGCACACGCGCACAAGTCACAAAACAGACTGAAGCTCGTGTAACGTTCGAACCTGATAACTGCATCGGACCACACACTCTCAGCGCGCGGACACGCTTCTTCTTCTTCTTCCTTCACCGTACCGTAGCGTCGCCATACGGCCAAAAGTTCAACTAACACCTGCACGGGCACGAGAGTCTGAGCAATATGGCGGGGATATTCCCGCCATTCGCTTCGAATACCTTTTTTTTTTACTGCCAACGCGATGGTGATATATTTTACGTTCAAGCACGATCTTGTTCGAAAAAAAATGTCTATTCGATATTGTTTGTCATGAAGAATGAACGGGGATTGATATAATTTTGATGGAAAAGTAGCGTGAATGATTTTCTCACGTAATGGACAAATGAAAAATTCTAAAATTCATCGTAAAGTTTCTTTTCTTTTTTTTTTTGTACATTTGCTTACAATTATTTTTAATTCGGATGCTGCCACATCAGGGATGTTGAGGAAAAAATGTTTAATTATTCGTTTCTTCAACTGATTTCTCGACAAAAATTATTGTCCAAAATTGCGAATTCTTTGTGCTACAATCACTGGGAATAAATATTTCTAAAAAAGAAAAATATCAAAAATTGATTCCATACTTTTTTTTTTCATATACCGCTCGAATATTTCAATGATATTATAATTATAATCGATTAGCTCGAATACGTTTTATCAGCGTTTCATCTGAAAAAAAAACACGATGCATCGACAATTTGTGTAGATTCAAGTGGCAGATAAGGGTATTGTTAGGATCGTCGAGATTCATTTTTGCAGGTGATACTTTTTTTTTACTGGTACACATGGAGCATCACGGTTGGCAAATTGTTTAAAAATTAATTAGTACGTTGCAGGCTTTGTCGAAAAAGCGTTATAATTTTTTTTTTATCCCGAAAAACCACAATACGAAAATTAACCATGTTAGCTGGTCTCGATTGTTTCAAAATTGAAAATCATTTTTTTTTTACCTTATTTAATTGTATATTGAAAACAAAAATACATTAAGACCTTTCGACGGGGAAAGCTGCTCGAACAAAGATGCTGGTAGAAAATAGCAATTAAAAAAAAATCAAAACAATATATTTATTTATAATTCATCGATTTATTATTCGAATTACAAATTGAATGATTAAAAAAAAAATTGGTTTTCCATGCTAGGGCTATCGATGCCCCATAGGTATATATGGGGAATTCTATTCAAAGTGTATGAACCCGTGACCCTGACCCTCTCGGATTTGTTTCATCATTTTTTCTATAATTACATTGAGTCTAAAGGATACCTTCAAATTTTAAAAAAAATTTCAAAATAGCCGTTTTTGAAAAAAAAACCATTTTTTGCTAAAAAAAACACCTTTTTTTAAAAATATGAAAAAAATCCCAAAAATCCGTGATTATGTGTAGAACATGCGGGGAGATTTTTTTTCTCTGTTTTTTTTCACGCTGTCGAAAAAATTCCGAAAATTCAAAAAAAAAAAAATCTCCCCACTCTGGGCAATTGCTTACAATGTTCTACATATTATCACAGATTTTTGGGAATTTTTTCATATTTAAAAAAAAAAAGGTTTTTTTCTTTTTTTGAATTTTCGGCATTTTTTCGACGTTAAAAGCGTGTAAAACACAGAGAAAAAAAATCTCCCCACTCTGCGTGATTGCTTAAAATGTTCTACATATAATCACAGATTTTTGAGAATTTTTTCATATTTTTAAAAAAAGGTATTTTTCTTCTTTTTAATTTTCGGCATTTTTTCGACGCTACAAGCGTGTAAAAAACAGAGAAAAAAAATCTCCTCACTCTGAATGATTGCTTAAAATGTTCTACATATTATCACAGATTTTTAGGAATTTTTTCATATTTTTTAAAAAAAGGTTTTTTTTTAGCCCAAAATTTTTTTTTTTTTGTAAAACAGCTCTTTCGTAAAATCTAAAAGATTTGGAGGTACCCTTCAGACTCAATGTAATCATAGAAAAAATAATTAAACAAATCCGAGAGGGTCAGGGTCACGGGTTCGTACACGTTGGATGGAATGCCCCATATGTATTTTTTTTTTAGATGCTCGAAGGCAGGATTTTCAATCGAGGTGAAATACTGTTCAGGCTTTTATATTGTACTTTTCTCTCGAATACAATAAAAAAAAAAATATCGTTATTTAAGTGTGTGCCAGACTGTGACGAGTTTTCGCGGATTTTGAAAGACCGAGAACCAATGTAGCCTCTCCTCCGAGCCTCTAACGCCTTTTCCGAGTGCTACCTTGCCGACAGATACGTCTCTGGACTTTCTGTAGGAATGAACGGAATCCTCACTGTCGCTCTGATGATCAATGACTCCCGTTTCCTCGATATGCGTCTGCAAGGAAATATAATATTTCAACAAAGAAATTAAAAAAATATATATATAGTACAAATGCAAACTTTCTCATTCTTTAGTCATAATTTTTGCCCATTTACAAATTTTTCTGACAAAAAACTTTTTAAAATTTCCAAACACATGCAAACGTTACGCTTATATTTTGCTATTTTTTTTCTTCGAAAATATTAACTTTGTTTCCATGGATTTTGACGGTATGAAATGAAAAAAAAGGCAAATCTGTTTTACCTTGCTGCAGAGTACAATGAGAAATTGAACAAACTCCAATTGATTGTGAGACAGATCAAAAGTCAGAGTCTCGTTGAATTCTGGCTGTGCTACTGAACGTAAAAATTTCGTTCTCTTCTTCTTCATTTTCCTGCCGGTTTTTCCATTCAGCATGAGAACTCTCACGTACGGATCTGAAAAAAAAAAAAACGAAAAATCGTAATTTTGATTTATTTGGGATGGAAAAAAAAAATGAAATGTTTGATCAACGATCGATGGATTGGAATTGTGCAATATCGACGTAAAATTTTCATTTTTGTATTACTCACTGAATTCTCGCACGCTCGTTACAGTCGGTATGAATTTCAAGTCACGCAGCTTCATGACATTGATCGTAAGTCTCTGGGCGGTGGGTAAATAACTTACACCTAATAAAATATTTCCAAATTCCTGCAATACCCGGACGATCATTAACAAAACTCCACAACGAGATCTACGTATGATTTTTTTTTTTTTTTTTTTTTTTTTAATATTACTTTTGTATAAATGCAATTGTAATTTTGATAAATTTTACCCGAAAGGACGGTTTCATTTTGTAATTAAAAAGATGTATCTCCGGACTGTAAAATACTTTTTTGACGTCCTTCAACGCTACTCGAAGATTCGAGAGTTCGGTATGATTGGCATATCGATCGTGATCGTATGCAGCTATGTCGAGGATCCATTCCTATAGTGGAAGCAAAAAAAAAAAACGTGAAAGAAATGCATTTTTAAAGCTGAATCACGATTGAAAATTATTCAGCTTCCGGTAAATTTTTTTTCTCGTTACCTCTGGCTCGAGTAGGTATTGATTATGAGAGCGAGCTGGCTTACCGATCGTCGGTGCGAAGCGCCAAAAACTCTCAATACGATACTAAATATTATTTCTTTTAGACCTGTTCGATCATTCTTGGCACAAAAATTTTAGCTCTGCCATACAGCGGAAGCTTTCATGGCACACAAATTATGAGAATTATTTGCAATGTGGCAAAAGTTTCGATTTTTCGCTTCATTCCTCGATTCTCCCTTCCTCTTTAGCCTCACAGTTTTACGTTGGTTCAATTTCGATATTCGGTACAGCCAACATTTTTTTATTTTTATTTTTTTACGAATCAGCCCGAGATAAATGATTCCCATTGATTATTCTCAAAAATCAACAATTCAAGCCTCAACCGATCTAACGATTCTCGAAAAATTCAATACCAAATATTTTCAGCACAATTTCTCAAGAAATTGTTGACACATTTCGTCTAAAATATGTTTTTCCGATGCTTGGGAACATTCTCAACGAATTGAGATTAAAAAATTCGTGTTTTTTTTTTCGATGAGGCAAATTTTTGCAATGTGATATTGATACATGGATACCTTGACTTCGTGCGATTTGACGTCGGCAATCACAAAAGTTTCACGATAAATCGGACTGGCTGTGTGCCTTATGCCTCTCGTTCTGAAGCTGTGCAGCTTTATTCTCTTACGATTCGTCCACGATTGCTTGACAATGTTGAGAGCAACGTAAGGCTCCAACGTACAGTTGTAATGCTTCGGCGGAAGATTCGAAACTGACTGACATGACAAAATATTTCAAAACGAATAATATCAATTTTTTTTTTCTTCACATTATCGATTGTTAATCTAAAATATCGATTAACTTGAGTACTAAGATTTTGAAAAAAGAAAAAAATGTTCGGAATCGTTGCCATTAAAAATCATTCTTGAGTGCATCATCAATATAATTAATTGTTTTCAAAGTTTTATCCCAATTGCGATGTACTCGAAGCGTCATTGAATCGAATTTTCACTTAACTTGAATGAAACTTAAATGAAACCATCATTGATGTCACTATTGCGAGTATTTGTGATAAATAATTATGTTACTAATGGAATGATTGAAATATTATTGACCTCGATACCGACAACGAGTTTTCCAGTTATGTTGTCGTCAACGGCCGGCAGATACTGAAGGCTCATCGTCAGCTCAGTGGGAAAATCTTTCAGCCGATTTTCACTTTTCTGCTTCTCCACTTTTATGATATTGTGCTAGGAAAATCAAAATTTCTCAGCTCCAAAATCGGTCAATTCAGAATTGATTTTTTTTGACCGCCAATGTTTCTCTGTTTGTCTTTAAAATTTTGCGCACACCGAAATGTCGTAATTCTCGTACACGATAACTCGGAAATTTAGATCGTGATTCCCTAATAATTCAATCGTCGAAGTCTCTTTGATCACGACATCATTAGGGGAATATTCGTATGAGCCATAATCGGAGATATAGAAAATCTTACAAAGATAACAATTTCGCCATAATCTATAATAATTTAACTTTAGTGTTTGAAAATTTAGTATTTGATAATCTATAATTATACTAATCTATAATTAAAACTTCAGTGTTTGATAATCTATAATTATTTAACTTCAATGTTTGAAAATTTTACGAATTAAAACTTGCAATATATAAAACTGACGGTAAATTTATCGCAGCTAGTTATAAAGTCAAGCAAGTTTATTTCTGAAAGTTTTAATAAAAAACTTTTTTTTTTACTTCAATAATAATTTTATGTCATTGTTATTATTATGAAAGCTCAATATTTCGAATATCACGAGTGAAGTTAAATTTTTACTGATTTCTATTTTACTTCGATGCACTGAAACAATAGAGTTGAATTTTTAAATATCTCCGATCAGATGTATATCTTAAAAGTGTTTGTAAAAATTAACAATTCACCATAGTCGATGCCGTATCCACTGTCTCGAGCTGAGGCTTGTGCGAGTTGAAAGAACCCCTTGGAGAATCCGTATTCTCGCAAATGCTTCCTACAATCGAATGAAAGAAAAAAAAAAAGATTCGTTATAAGCTCAGTCACGGATGCATTCACTTTTTTTGTTTGTTACGCTCCTTATCTTAGCGATTGAAAAAAAAAAATGTATGCGTCAAAGAAAACGTGCCGACTGGTTAACAAAAATATACATTCTCTTTTTACAAAACAAATGAAAAATAATTGGATAGAAGTTTTTTTTTTTCTCGAAATATAAAACCTTTCACTGAAACAATTAACGTGCAAAATTTTACCAATTCTTCGTATGAGCTTTACCATTTTCGTAGAGACTTCCGACTCGCCAGGATCGATAGCTCACATCGCCCAATTTAAAATTGTCGTTCGTTGGGCCATTGAATTCCAACGGCGTTGACTTATCATCCGTCTTTTCTTTGCGCGACGAAGAAGTAAATAAAATACACGAATAAAATTATTTTTACAACTCGTGTTTTGATCGTGATTATCCATTAAGAAATGAAATGATACATATATGAAGCAATGGAGGGTTTAAAATATGAAAAATAAATTATTATTATTATATGCTGTGACAATTTTCATTGCAATTGCAATATCGCGGATCGTTGAAGAGATGACGATAATTTAATAGCATGCACGAGGACGATGATTGGCTCATCTCAGCGTCCTCGTGCGGACACTCATTGAATATTTATAAGCGTTTTCATTTTTTTTTTTTTTTTTTTTTTTTTTTACAGTGACTGCCTATATCAATTCAAGGCAAACGATCGGACTAATTTATAGATAGAAATTTTTACGAGCTAATTTGGGAATTATAAATAGTGAAATTGAATATGTTTCACGGTTTATAAAACTATAGTAATAGCAATAACTCTGCAGTAATACAATAGTGAATTTTGAATCGATAAGCATAAATAACGAGTACAATGGTAAGTAACGAGATATGGCCATATCTAATTACGTGTATTGTAAGATGGAGGGACTGTTGCCAGCTTGAAAATTATAATTTAGTCGCACTTGTGTATTAAAATTTTTCAGCCCGGTAGGGTATCATTTCAGAATAGCCGGTGGTAAGTAATGTGTCCCAGGACAGTTTGCAGCGTTTTTTTTTTTTTTTTCTTCTTTTCTCTACTTTACAGCTGTGTATATGTCTAATTACATAACCGATATATCTGTCGTATGAGGCTTGATGGGGTAACTCGAGAAAATAAAAGATATGCGTGACGCTTGGCAAACGGAGGCGTAACGTCTCGAATGATTACCATCGGACAGGATATATGCACATTACGTATAAATAAAAATACACGTATGTATAAAAATTGAATGTATGTATATATGCACCAACGATCTAGGCACGAATACGTAACTATGCGTGTGGCTCAGAGACTCGTATACACACACTATATTTCCTGTGGGAATTACTCGCTGACAGAAAAAAAGAGAAAAATTATGAAAATTAAGAAAAAAAACAAATGATAATTCTAAAGATTTCTTCGAAATATTTACATGATTATTGAGTGCAAGATATCACAATCCCTTAATAACAGTTTTACTCGAAAGAAAGTCACAACGTTCGTATATTCCGGGTCATAATTAAAAAAATTATTGTCTATTGACACGTGACATATTTTGATTGAACTAAAATAAATCTAAATTCTTAACTCAGCTATCAAGATGCTTAAAATTTATCCCTTCCCCATGTCACGCTAGTCGAAAATTGGATCCAAAGTTTTTCAATCTATGCATCGCCGAGAATAGCCTGTAATCGTTTATAAACTCTACCAACGAAAAACATGAGGATTGAAAAAAAAAGCTGAAAAAATCATCGTTATCACAAGGATTGGGCTATCATAATCCAGCTTGACTTTACAACGAAAGAGTCCAAATTATGCATCTTTATACAGGGCATTCGAGGATTCGTATGAGGGATAGTTGAACGTCATTTAGCCTATGAGTATTTAAAAAAAAAAACTCTTTAGGATTCTTTCGAACTCCGACTCTTGCGTACTTAGTTAGCGTTAAACACATTCGTACCCGCGACGGTGTATTTATAATTATCACGCGTGCACCAAAGGGAAGCAAAAAGCACCAATGGTGATGGTGGTCTCGGTTAAGGCTCGGTAAGGAGAACGTGAGGTGAAGATTAAAACACTGATCAAGCCAGCACAAATGCATTATTGTATAGTCGACGAATCGCGCAAAAAAAAAAATATATTGCCAGGTGCTACCAGAATACAAGAGTCGGTATACAAACACTTCAGTCTTTATTAATGGCAATCGATAAAAAGTGCCTGTAACGATGTATGGAGAATAGCTCACCAATGAGCCCACTTTTTTTTTCATAGCACTTTTGGAGTTTCTATAAATATACTTATACAAATTATGCAGTAGTCTAAAAGAAGTTTTCGTGAAGTTTTTCCAATTTTCATAATTTGATAGGAGTTGCATTTTTTAGGTTCCTCATCGAGGAAGCTTTGTTTTGCTGCAAAAAAATCTTTCGAGCTTTTCACCCCAGTGGGATTACAATTTTTCAAATCGTCAGACAATAAAATTTAAAAAAACTGCTGGCGCTCAAAAATTCAAACAGTTATTATACATTGAAAAAGTCATGAATGACAATACCCAAATTTTTCTCATACATAAAGCTCGTTGTAATTTTTGTAAAAAAAATTGTTCAAAGATTTCGTAGTATTTGGGGTTTTTTTTTTTTTTTTTTTATAAATCTCCGTGTTTGTTCTAACGTTTGTAAGACTTTAGCTAAAAAAAAGAAACGCATTTTTCTACACTGGATTGAGGGATTCAGTTTTTATGAAATTTCCAATTTGTTCAAATTAAAATGAATGAAATAATAAGAGCCGTGGGAATAAGAAATTCGCGCATGGCTTCTTCGTTATTTGATCTGGCTCATGAACCTATGGGAAAGTCAAAATTGGAAAACTCTCTTGCTCAGGGAGGGGGGGGGGGGCTGTATGAGCGAGATAAAATCATAAGGTTCCAGTTTTATAATTAAACATGACGATATCAAAACATTGTGTTTCACATCTGATGGTCAGGATCAAACGATTGCTGGTGTTGGAATCGAATACCCCATATATCTTATTTAACCGAGAATAAGAGCTGTAGGATGTTTTTTTTTTTTTTTTTTTTTTCAAACACTATAAAAAGTAATTATTTCGTCTCATTAGCTTACTTCGTCGTCGCAGGCATTCGTAGATGAGACAGCCAGGTGCAAAGAAACACAGGAGCACCACGAGCGTGAGGAGTAACGTTCCGGCACCGATCCCAATTAGAACAATCCGGCCCGATGGGCCAAATATTTCCTCGTACAACATTCACTGCAATCGATCGTAAAATAAAAAAAAAAAAAATACACACTCGATCGACCGTTGTAAAACAAAACTGTGACAACGAAAATTTCCATTGTATACGTCTATGTGATTTTTATATTTGATCAATTTTAGATTTCTGAAAGTATTATTCATTTGTCAGCCGACTGAAAATATCGATATACGTAAATTAAAAATGTTCGAAAATAATCGCACGTAGGAAGCAAAATATTTTTATTATATTCTCCGAAAAATTCAAAAGGAAAAAATTCATATAAAAGCCTCTGGTACTTAATGATACTGATCGATACTCGCATCAGAATCTACAAAAAAGTAATGTATTTAAAGTTCAAAGACACGGAGAATAAGAATATTTGTATCTATGACAAAAAATGTTCTGGTCATAATTTTTATTTTCTCGTACAGCTATGTTTACGATAGCACTGAGCTGACAACAGAAATTTATGTTTTCACATCACGAAACGATCAATTCGAACCACAAGTTGACCGCACGATGGAATTATATGAAATTAAATTTTAACAAACAAACAAAAAACCAACGCAGCTCGTAAAATTTTTCTTGCGGAGACTCTTCCTGGAAGATGGCGCACGTTTTGCATTTTTTTTTTTTTTTACTATTCTTTATTGCACTCGCGTTTAATGCAACGACGTTGATTGTCTCGATAGTCGAACGTCCGGAAATGGTCGCGATTCGCCGAAAAATCGTATAACTGGTTTTTTTTTTTTTTTTGTACGCAATGAAATTGAACCCTCGCAACGACAAACCGGATCGTTCGCGTGAACAAAAAATGTGTAATTTTTGTATTTTAAAATTATTTTCATATCATAGATTCGTAAATTTTATAATTTTTGAAATCTTTCGATCGCATGCTTGAAAATAAAATACGAAACGCGTCGTATGTTTTGCAACTCTCGGAGTAAAATGACATAGAATTGTAGGCGGACGGAGTCTTCGACACGCTTTATCATTCACTCAACAGCTGACAATGCGAGGAAAACGGTTGTGAGTACAATACTTGGAGCGAGAGAAACACACTTGTGTCCTTGAATGACTTCGAGAAATATATATATATATATATATGGGGCATTCCACGCCGATCCAGACAACCAATTTTTCGAATTTTTTTTTTTTACAGATTTCTTTAAAGTCCGCAAGAAATTTAAACAAAATCAATGTATAAATTAAAATTTTTTGTTCTTTTCATTCAAATGTATATGCCTACTCGCCATATGCAGCGTTGCTTTTTTCATACAGATTTTAGTCGGTTAACTGTGAATAGTTAATTTTTTTTTTTATTCCGACTGGTAACGTATCGAAATGTTAACATTTGCGTTTATTTTGAAATAAATAAACAAAAAGACGATTGATCAGGAAGGTTTATTGGGCAGAGAGATACACGGAAGCGTCGAGCTATACTGTTAGATGGTCACGAACAAACGCTAATCGTTCCTGTGACTTCACGTCGTAATGTAAATTACAACTATTATCGCCAGCTCTTCGATAATCAGGCAGAAGCAACTACGTGACGTACTGCCCGGTTCCGTTAAAAATTCGAAGCAAAATAATTGACTGCGCAGTTACGAATTACAGTATATATATATATATATACATACACTCGGTATACAACGCTCCGGTCGCCGTTTCATTATTCCAGTATGCCGGAAATAAAACGGTAAATCAAAGAAAAAGGATAATGATTGGAAAGTTGTTGCGTTAATTCGAGAATAGACTGGAGAAGTTTTGTTTTCGCGAGTATAGGCTAAAGTTTTTTTTTTTTTCCCCAACGTCCATTAATGGCGGGGAAAAAAATGGAATACCTTGCAGAAGCAAATCGATCGGCTATACATATCGAGAGAGTGAAATTTTATCTTGATCTATCGGATAATTTCGCGTCAAAATCTTTAAATTTACGGCGTAGATATTATGATGAGTCGCCTTTTGATGATTTTCTTCTTTTATCGAGAAACATCATTTTTCGTTCACCGGTTTCCGTCCACGCAGCAAAAAAAAAAAAAACTATAATTCGAAGCGTGAAAATTACGTAATTTTTTTCAAAATCTATCGATTCATCATTATTTATTCTTCATTTTTATTCATTATTACAAACGAAAATGGTACGAACAAATTTTAACTTTAGCAATATATCCCAAGTGCATGAAAAATAGACTTATTGGATCGCAGTCATTTCATTTGAATTACGTATTTTGATGTAGCCGCTGACTTCCGGATCGGTAGACACAGCGAAGTATATATGCACAAGGTCGTGTATATACGAGATAAGCTCAAACTATATTTAACGCAACGACTCCTTTACGATTGTACTGTGCATTGAAATAAGAATTAATATACACGTACTATAATACTTTTCATGAACGAATAGTTTTCTTCTCTCAGCGAGAACTTTGCAAATAAATTAATATTCTTTTTTCTTCTTATAATAAAGGTGTGTATATTCTACGAGAAACTTGTGCCGATTGTTGCTGGCTATCGATAACGCTTGGGAAACATCGCGACATTTATGATCGACGCGTAAAGTTTCACGACGAGTCTGTGCATACACCAAAACTCTTCACGAAGAGTTCTGTGTCGTGCGTATACATTTTGCCACCAGAGCTTTACCAATTTTTCAAGACGCACACGTTACACAGCATTTCACCCAACTTCTACGTTACGTCGCATATTCGAAAAACAAAAACAATTTCTTCCACGCCGATTTATCATTTTTTTTCCAAATAAAATATATTACATTTGACAATAATAATTCTACCGAATCATTGATTGACCGTATCGTTGATGATAATGATAAAAATTATAATTTATAATGCAATATCGAGTACTCACTTGGCTAAAAACATGTCCCATGGCGCACAAAAAAAAAATCGGCCTTTCGATCCCACGTGTTTCGATCCCACTTAACCCAAATTCCCTTCAAGGACAATCCCTCAATTTCCTCCCACCTAAACTTTTATCTACAATATATATATTCTCTGTTTATCGATTAACAAATTATCACTTTTGTAAAAAACGATCACGCGCGACGGTACTTTTTTTTTTTTTTTGTTTAATTTCTATAAGTGAAACGAGCGCAACGCGAAAAATATGCCCGCGGTATTGCAGCACCTTCCGCTTTGACTATCGGTAACGCCTCTGCGGGACGATATTTCTTCCGCCGTATATTCAACGCGACGTCGACGACGCGACGACCACGATGTATACACGAGCGTATTACCTTACAACTGTGACGCTCGTGTATTTGCGCAGACAAAGTTGTGTACGTGCACATATATATATATATACGTATACGAATAAGTAACCGCGATTGCATGTATATGTATATATATATATGTGTGTGTGTGACTGTTGTGCGGGCTATAAGTACGATAATACTCGATCTACTATAGTTGGCTGCCGCTCTATGCGACAGCTACCATTACC
The DNA here is from genome assembly GCA_963564615.1 of Rhorus exstirpatorius. Classification (NCBI taxonomy): domain Eukaryota; kingdom Metazoa; phylum Arthropoda; class Insecta; order Hymenoptera; family Ichneumonidae; genus Rhorus; species Rhorus exstirpatorius. The sequence continues at coordinate 41,039,938 of OY751317.1, read as the reverse complement.
ACTATCATTATAATACAGGATGATACAGAATTTTCGTGAGACTACGCGTGTTAATGGTAGAATTTGAATTAAAAAAAAAAAAAAGAACATTATAAGGCTTATTTGAGTTTACAACCGTCGATAATTGTATTAGAAGGAGTTGATAAGGTAAATTCAAGCCAGGCATTAAACGACAAGCATGCAAGAAATTGATGAAATATTTGCCCGAACAATGCAATAATATGATGCGAATAATCGTCTAACTTTTACGAAGAAAATGTACAACGGCGAGTGTGAGCATAGCTGTCATATAGCGCGAGTAAACATGCGGTGAAAATATCATTCGAAATCGTTGCGGCATATTGAAAAAATAAAATCTTTATTTATCACGCTATGTATGCAGATTAGTACGCCGCATGCCAGTTTTTAATCATTCTGTACCAGTAATTACACTCGCGCACGAGCGAATTCGTCAGAGCGTTGATAACTCACGTACGAAGTTGATAACTCACGTGCGAAGTTTTTTTTTTTAATTTTATCCGGTCTTCATGGCTTCGCAAGTTGCCCAAACTATAACGACTCTATACGTTTTAATGATAAACGAGTATTTTTTTTTTTTTTCTAGTGCGTGGTATACAATTTGTCACTAATGTTCGTTTTGAAAAATATTGAAAAGAGTGGAAAAATTGGATCAAGAAAGAACCCGAGATACTACGCTATAGTCAAATATGAGTGTTGAATTTAAAAAATCGATTTTGTAAGATATCACCATAGCGTTAATCGAAAAGAAAGCGTGATTAACTTTTAGATTCTTCCATGCATTTTTAGAATGAAAAAAAAAAAAAAAAAACATTCACAGCTATTTTTATAATTAAAGAACATTCAGTTTTTCACAAAACACATTGTTAATAAACAAATTCGAAATAAAGAAGATACACGAAAGTTTTAAACAATTGCTTTTATTGGTAAATATACACAGAGTATCCATTGAAGCTTCACTGGTTAATTTAAACTGAAAATTTGTACTCTTTTTCAATAAATAAGTATCGGATTTATTTAAAGATCGGCAAATGACGCAAAAATCAGGGAAAAAATTAGCAAAAAAAAAAAAACATTTCCATACAGAAGAACAAGTTTTTGGAAATTATGTATTTGCTTGATATGCCTGGATTTTTTTGAAAGTTGCTTGAGATCAACCGTTTTATTGCACGATGTACGACGAAAAAGATACGATAAATTATATGAATTCAATAAATGCGTAATTCATTTATTGATTTGAGTATTCGCTCTATACGCAAAATTACATGAGTTATGTGTAGGAAATTCTGCTCTACCTACCAATGTTTGAGACAATTTTTTACAGAAGCGGATGACATATTTGCGACTAAAGTATAGCTTGCGTCATACATATATATCAACTTGGCACAGACGGTAGAGGACGATGCGTTATTGATGTACTGGAGAGTGGAAAATTTTTTTGAAATTAATAATACGATGAATGTATTTTACATCATCTTGAGGTCGTTGGCTTTGAGAATCTTTTGAAAGGAATTTTTGTTTTTTCCCGTATGCCATTTTGCCGATCATACAAGGCGGTGACTCTGAAATATCAGAACGCATTTTTCTCGCATAGATGACTGAATCGAATTCATTGAAATTTTGGCAACCTTTAAAAAAAAAAAGTCAATTCAGAGAATTCTTTCACGTATATGAAGCACATGAATTGTTTTTTTTTTCCCCGCAGCGTGTTATATATTATTGCCGTATGAATTATGATTGCGAAACTGCAAGGCGCGTTCTCCAACTAAGTGTGACGAGAACCGCGTGCAGGGTATAATATAATCGCCTGACGACCATGCGGTCTTCATCCAAGCTGATTTCCCTTTTACTATCCACATCTATTTTTCTATTCCATTCGCGTATATATATAAAACGACGAGAGTGATTTGTACGTCAGAAGGGGACACGCTTAGGTTTTTTATTTTCTTTGTTTTTACGGAAGTATACTAATGAAATAGTGAATGTATAGGAATCCGACGGGTGTATATATCTGCTTCCTTAAACCGGACGATTTGCAACGAAATGATATTTTTAATAAGATTCTCCGTTAGAAAGACATCCCAATTCAAACACTGACATTGTATTTTATATTTTATAGGCAAGTGAATTTTTATTTCATTAATACCGATGACCTGTTACAATATTTTGAAAAATAAAACATTTGTTTTAAATTGCGCCTGCATGTTACCCCTTTCCTATTACAACGAACAACGAAACCGATGGCAGAATGACAGTTTGCCTATACAATTCCGTTCATAAGACTCTCAATCAATATAATTGAAGGTATAATTTCAAATTTCAAAGGAAAGAATCCTCTGTCATGATTTTTCGATTAGATATCCGAAAAAAAAACGATTGTACAAGTCATATATACTTGCTAATCAATACGAAAAATTTATAAGACGCTTACTTCGTAAGTCTTTATGAGACTCGTATCACGTGACCTTACCAATAATAAGTTGTAGTAGAGCCATCTGAAGTCATACTTATGTTTGAAAAAAAAAAAAAAACATCGTCAAACTACTAATTTTTAAAAACATTATTTTCAACTATGACCATTAAAAAAAATGTGTACTTTAAAATGCTTACTTCGTAATTTCCATAAAACTCGAAACACCGTAATATATTGCTGTCAACCGATCTCTGGTTGAAAAATGCCGCATCGTCTTATCCTCGCGGAGCCGCGACGATCAAAGATCAGTGGCGCAAGGCCGTGATCAGCAGAGAGAAGCAATCGCGTCGTGAATACCGAAGACAGCAAAAAACCACTTTTATTTTTTTTTTTCATATCGTTCCCGTATAACTGCAAGCTGCACTTTGAGATTTTTCATACACGAACGACCCAATATGAAATGATACTTTTTTTTTTAATCACCTTATCAGACATATTTTTGGAGTAAAAAAATATCGGCGTGTGAGCGAATGAGCGTTATAGAGTGCATGCTCAAAGTCGCGGAATGAAGAGCGTTTACAAAAGTACCAGGTAAAAAGTGGGGGCGGCACAAATCGGTAGAGAGAGAGTCCGAGTCGTGAGGTTTGAAAAATGTGGGTACATGTGTGTGTGTGTGTGTGTGTGTGCGTGTGTGTATGTGTGTGTGTGTTTGTATGTGTGTATTTCCGAGCCTGTGGGTTGGACGAAACGCCCGGGCTTCATAGTACTGACCTCAATCCCTCGATCGCTCGATCCCCGAGCTCGCGTCCCCATCGACTCCTTTCACTTGAAAACTATCTTCGCCGGACGTCTTTACGCACCGTCGAAGCCGAAGTTAGTTGACGATTGTACACCGTAACACATCGTTTCCGTGTCATTCTCATTCGTTTCATCGATAGTCAATGCGTGAACTATCGTTCGAAAACGATCGCCGAGTTGTTGGGATCGTTAAGTAAGTTTGCAAGAATCGATAAGTTAACGACGAGTCGTGTGAGTATATTGCGAGTGATTTTCGCGTATAAAGGATTACCAGTGTTTCTTTTAACGCTTTGTCAGATCAGCGCACCCAACAATTCGCTTCCAGTTGAATCGTGATTATATTCATTTTACGATCAATCGTTCGCTTTCGGTGTCAATTGTGAATGATAATTAAATGCATTTTGCTTCTACGGATTTCTAGGCAGTTTTAAGGATCGATCTTTGCGTCATAATGCGCGTTAATTTATCGATCGATCTTACAAGTGAAATTAAAATTCACTAAGCAAATATAATTTTATAATAGTATTTGCAGTTGCTCGTAGACTTGAAGTACACGATCTTACGTAGTTCAAGTCCATGAACATTGACACAACTCTCAATTTTAAAAGTTATGAGAATATATTTACAAATAACGATACTGACTCAACTACGTTTACTATAGTATTCGAGACTCTCCAGTATACTCGTATAGATTCGTGTCTCCGAATTTCTTAAATCGTGTGTATAATACATTCCTTCGACCCCGTTGATTCATCAATGTACCGTTACTCGTGCCTGATTTCTTTTCGTTTATGATATGGTTGTCATATAATCACAATCGATACCGGTACAGTTACAGAACGACCGATGATGCTGCATTGCTGGTTCGCTTAGGATATTTCGAAACGTTGGTTTTTTTTCCCTAAAAATCACGAAAAACGAACATGAAGGCTACTTTCATGAAACTCATCGTTCTATTGCTCTTCTACGACTGTAAGTACATTCATGTTTTTATTAAAGTTTTTTTTTCCTGCCAGCATTGTACAATCGATGAGAAGCTTAGGCAGTCTAACTAAATAATATTTTTTTTTTGTAAAGAAATCTTCCAAGTCTATCAAATTTTAATACACTTTTGGTGGAAATGCGAAGCAGCTTTAATCGAATTGATCGTATCACATTTCCCAATCGGAAGTTGCTTAATTTTTGATCACATCCATACACATGGCATTCCATCCGGGAGAGTCAATTTCATCGAAATTGTGTGTATCACATGGCGATGTTAAAAAAAAAAATCGTTAAAAAATCCCCGACCCACTTACAGCTCGTTTTCATTATATTAGCACGCGGGCTCAAAGTGAGCATTGTTGTTCGGACTTGTTTTTTTTTTTCATCCAAACTTCATGATCTCGAATTTCTGCATCGCTTCAAAAATATTCAGCTGGGTTAAAAAAACGTTGACCGTAGACAAATTTCGATCGCCTTTAATAAAGATGGCGTTTTTTTTTTTCACAGGTGTAACAGCACTGATTATTCCCGAGGAAATACCAACGGTACTTTCGGTGATCTACTCGAGCATACCACCCATAAAAAAAGGCAAGTTTGTGGAATCTTCGAAATTTTCAAAATTTATATTTCAAAGAATTTCACGGATTTTTTAACAATTTGAATTTAAAAAAAAGACACTCGTGGGTCTCGCGTACCCCTCTGCTTTGCGTCACTTTACATAAAAATATACAGTCGAGATAGACAGAGGAAGAGAGAGAGAGAGAGAGAGAGAGAGAGAGAGAGAGAGAGAGTGGGAGCGAGAAATAAACTCACACTTTCACCGTTTTGCTCTTTCTCACGTGTAAGACGGCAATAGTGCAAGGTACCTTCAACGTAATAACGGGGTTCGCATGACGCTCGAGTGTCAACCGGTGATTAAATTATAAATTGCTACATTCCGTATTCTCGGATAACCGCGTAAGGAATCTCCTGACACTCCGCGCAAGAGAGGCTGTAACATTATAATAATGATGACGACTTTTACTTTCAAATTAAAAAAATAAAAAAAAAAAAAACAAACGTTGAAAATCTCCGTGACTACCCCATAGGAACGGATTCGAGGCTCGGTGTTGGCTTCAGACTCGGCGAACATGCCGATTTTCAGGTTCTCGTCGAACTGGGACCCCAGAAGGAAACGGATCCTATCGGCAATACCGAATCGAAAAGAAGACGAATGGTGAGATGACATTAATATTTTCAAAATCCTGGCTCCACGATTGTAAGAACCGAAAATAAAATTTCAATCCTCCGATGGACTTTAATCAGAAAGTTTATTAAATTCCTCCGATATAATAGCTTTTCTAGGACTCCTGATTAGCGCTCTCAGAGTAGAGACGACAGTTATCCCAATAATCCCAGTGGCAAATTTTTGAAAAAGAAAAAAAAAAATTTTTAACGTCGTCAAAATAGCATTTGCTTATGCAGAAAAGTTATTGAAGCTTTTTCTTACCTCGAATACAACATTCAATGATTTAAGCATATATTTTGTAGCCTCTGAATGAAAAAGGATATATTATATATAAATTTTTCCGCAGGAATATCAATTTTTTACATTTTAATAATATTACGTACAAATAATATGTCAATTAAACATATTTCACATATATATATTCGCAATATATACGAACCATATGTTTCGGTAATTATGGTAATTATAATTTTTATCGAGTCAATGACTCGTAATTATATGTTAATGATTGAGATCGCGTTATTCTCATCCAGGCTACCTACGGAGCCGCGATGAGAGGAGAGCTTGGACCTTGGGCCCAATCTGTCGCTAAATATCAAACTCAGCTGAGGCTCCAGACCGAATTGGAAAGAATGAAACAGCTGGAGGATAAGTTCGCGAGAATGAAGCTCGAGAATGGTGAAAAGCTCGATCATAAAAAGGTTCATCTATGCTAAAATATTTTTAAAAATATTATTCAGCCGATAAAATAGAATTAAATACATTCATTTCATTGAATGAATGTTTTGATGAATGATATGCTAAAAATCGAATGAAAAAAATCTCAATCTTGCACATCTGGATGTAGCAGGTCAATGTCCTCGACAATAAATTCGTTGATCGATTAAAGATAAAGATATTTTCGGTTGAATTTTTTCATTGCGTTTGTTTCAGATAGCCAGCAACGACTGGTTGACAAAGTGGAGCAATGGCGTTCTCCCGACAGATGAGAGAGCTTCAACGACGAGATTCGTGTCGAATGAAAAAATTGTCCTGAACGTGAAAAACGACAGACGACTCGAGTTTGGTGGGACAGACGAAACGACGAGGATCAACAACGGGAGTGGCAAAACTGACGATAAAATCAGTGACCTGCAAAAATTGTTCAAGCAGCAGCCAAAAAATTAAAATTTCCTCCAAGTGCCTTATCGTTGAACGATCAGCTTGAAAAAAAAAAAAACAAATCTATGTTGTTCCCGCCAATTGATACTAGAGGGGACTTCCGGTAAGGATACACGCCGGGGATAATCCTCGAAGAGACGAAAAATTATTTCGCGTCAAAAAGGCTCGAGGTAACTTACCGACAATCATTATTGAAGTTCCCTATAATGCCTCTCCAAAATAAGCGCCTTATACACACACGCAAGTACTGCCGTCGATAAATCCAGTTCTATAATATTTCATACCGATTGAGCTCTGTGTTTACGATTAATTTATATATATGTGAACCCTTGACGAATTTATTTTACGAACGAATTAAAGAATTTCTTCAATGGGCAATTTTAAATTTCATCACTTTTGAAGAACTTGGGGCATATCGGTGCAACCGGAACGTCAAGAGATTTCGAAAATACGACAAATATTCGTACTCATAAGATCGGCTTAAAAAAAAAAAAGCAGGCAATCATGAAAATACAATGAATGAATATTAGGATTTCCTTTAATGTTGTCGGAGTAAGTTCGTTTTTTTTTTTTTTTTTTGTTACTTTTTTCTATAATTTTCATGAATTTCTGTAATCCATTTTTCTTCACGGGTGCCTTCAGTTTTCGGGAAGAAAATGAAAAAAAAAATTCTCACGAACTTTGTCAATCTTTAATTTCGTAATATTTTCCCCCGTCGAAAATCTTAAAGCAATCATGAAAAATTTGGCATTGGAAATTTTAAAGGTAGAGGTTGTCGTCGTGTTTTAGAATTTGAAAAAAAAAAAAAAAAAGAAATCGTCCAGTGATCTTGAACATTTTGAAAAAGTTCATATCGCTTAATAATTAATAATGAAACGTTCGTACGTATATTTTAAATACCCGTATGTATACGTTAGTCCTTATAGAGCAAGCCATCGCATGTACAGATTCAGTCAATTGATTGAAAAAAAAAAAATTAAAATTTGATAAATAAAATATTGCAAGTATATTACGATGAAAAACGACAAGATTGCACTTGTCCGTTTCGTGCCCGTATAAGGACAAAAAAAAAACATTTGGACAATCATTCATTTCGTGTCCAACTGTGCGCCATGATAAAGTTTTTTCATGTCGACTCGAGCCACGTGACATATCTCAAATGTTCAATTACCAATGCTAGCGAATATTTTTCTACGGAATTAAATGTTATAATAATTCTATTAGTAGTAGTAAGTTTTACTTGCATAGCCTTTTCGGCTTTTTACAACACTTTCATACACTCTATCACTCTTACACTGGGCCCACTATTTTAGTTTTTCTGTTCATTTACGCAACTATTTTTCTCCCTCGATTTTTGCAACCTCATTGGCTATTGGCCCAGTGTATTTGTGAGAACCTACAATTTAAGGTGGGTTTCGAACCACCGAGCTCGCAGAAAAAGCATCTGGAAAAATCCATTGGTGCCGGCCGCGGGATCGAACCCTGGCCGCCTGCGTGGCAGTCCAGAGTCGGACCAACTGGGCCACTGCTCGCTTAATAATTCTATTATTATATTACTCATCAATGGCAAAATAAATGAGTAACAATATTTTTTTTTTAGACACTTTTATTGCGTTATATTACATGAAATAATCATATTAATATACGTATATATATATATATATATATATATATATAGAATTTATATATAATATATCACGATGAATAATTACATTGGGTATCTCCTGGTTCGCAAATTACGATTATAATCATAACGATCGATTATCTTGCATCGCGGGATCATTAGAGATTTGCGCAACTATTACAACCTGCATTTACGATAATTTTTGGGAGACACGCTGCAACGATATAAGATACACCCACGGTCCTAATTACAATATGATACATCGTTCGAGAGATTCCATGCCATTTTCAATTAATTCTCTTCTGAAATTGACATCTCGAAACAATAAAATTTTTCACCTCGCTTCAAATCGAAATGACACAATTCCACGAAGCAAGCTTCTCGTACAAATTATCGGGTTTCAAAAGCCTCGATGATGGCGAAATTTGTTCCTTACTTACGATACTTTATTTTCATTGTTTTCTTTTCTTTTTTGCTTCTGTTCTTTGAATGGACCTGTTCGCCTCGAGAGATACCTTTCGGTGATCTTATCACGTGACGTTGATCTCCTCGTCATCCTCGTTGTCCGTATCGTCTTCCGGTCTTTTCGGACTTGTCAGTGGACTCATGTCGTTCAGATCTATTCGCGGCTTGTCGCCGTCCGCGTCGCTCAGATCCGGATGAGGATTGTTCTTGTTCGGCAGTGTTTGTTCGCGCGAGCCACCCTTTGCCAGTAACTGTCGTTCCTTGCTGTTTCGCCATTTCATTCGACGATTTTGAAACCATATTTTTACCTGAATAGAAAAAAAAACAAAACGAAACAAACAAACGAGCATGAAAACGGAATCTTGGCGTTTTTAATATAACAACGCGGTTAACGTTATAATTATTTTCCTGGATTGCCGCCGATTATTATATGGATTTCTTACGGACATTTTTGGGTAAATATAAAAAAGATAAATTATGGGGAAAATACAATGATCATTGGCAATCATTTTGAATACTTTTACCAATTATATTTCAATCTACTAATATGTTATAATTTTTTGCAAAAAAAAAAGACAGAAATTTCAAATATCCTTTATATATATATATATATATATATACAGTACGACCCATTTCACGAGATAGGAAATTATTTTCTCGGGGGCGAATCGCCGAGGGTGAAATAAAAATTCATCGTCCCTCGTTCTTTATCGTGTGCGGTTTTTTTTTTTGCGCGTTCTTTATCGCTAAAAGAAAGCCGATAGAGTTAACCCCGATCGAATTGAAGGGTTGGAAGAGGAGAGGGCGGGGGGGAGGGGGCGAGGGAGGAAGTGATGAGCATCGGTGGATGGAACGGAAATGAAAAGGGATGGAAGGAGCGACGATATCGAGAGGAATATATGACGGGGAGTTAAACGGGGATTACAGCTCGCTAAACGCTCCATCGGGTATACCCGCGACGGGGGTTTATTTCAATCTTGCGGGGGTCGAAGGCACACGCGCGCCTTACCGACGTCTCTTGCACCCCTCGATCCAATCGGAACGTTCTGCGGGTCCCGCCCTATCGCCAATCGTTGCTATGGACCACTTTCATATATATATATATATGTAAATATATGGGGAATACCATGCCAAGTCGATCTTTATCTCTACTAGTCCTATTATATCCGGCTTATTATTTTTTCCTCCTCGCATAGAGGAAGCTTTGCTTTCATGGAGCAAAAAATTCAGGTTTTCAATTCCAATGCGTTGAATATGTTTTAAAATGTAGGTAAATCACATTAAGGAAAAATTTGCCTGGCTTGTAACTATATAATCGAACCATTAAAACTCACAAAACAACGGTTCTCACTTTCTGATGAAAAGTCGAGTATACGATCTTCTCGAATGCTGAGATATTGAGAAAATTCCTTTCTTCGTTCGCATTATAAGAGGATGCGAGTGAAAAAAGTCCTACTAGCATGAAACGTTCCATAGACATATGCAAATAGATTTTCTTTCTATGACTTCCTCTCCTTCGTTTTCTCGATCTTCTCCTTCTCGCCCTCGCCGCGTTTCCCGATTCCATATTTCCTGCTTACCCTATATCCTAATAACTTTAGGAAGCCAGAGCATTCCAGCGAGCGATTAGTCTATATACATACAGACATAAAGTTCTCCTGTTTCAAACGCTAAAGAGCATACATGGATTACCTTATATCCTAGTCAAAGATACACGCGTAGGCTTATGTGCAACGAACGAACGTCAAACACACAGATTTCCCTCGATATATCCTCTTATATGTACATTATATCATGTACAATATACATATATGCTCTCGAATCCTTCTTGCGATTCAATTCTCCTATCGACTCAAACGGGACGAAAATGTATCCGCACCCACGCGTATTGTCTAGTAACCATTCCGCGCTTACACAACATATCATGTATATTCAGAAAGACTCTCATCCCCTTTTCAGCGCGTGTATATCGAAATGTAAATGCGCGGTATGCGCGGATTCCTCTCAACGATTTCCATATTTCGTCTGCGCTCACGAATATATATGTATCTCCATGAACAATAACACGAAAAATCGAGAATAACGATACGCGATGACGATGCTAACGATTTTATTATCATTTTGTATTTTTTTTTTTTTTTTTTTTTACGGTTTGGCGGAATGACACAAGAGCCAGTTCTGAATATTGCGTTGTTATCGGTGATTCTACAAGGAAATTTAACCCAAAAACGAAATATTTATCGAAGCTGAGGGAATTTTTTTTTTTAAATTCTGTTCACTGCACAGAGAGAAAAGTCCTGGAAAAATTACCGTGCTTGCCACTGTAATTTTTCTAGGACTTTTCTCTCCGTGTGACAAACCGATTTGTAAAATTCACTAAAATATGACTGGACGCGATGAAGATGAAGCGCGATAATTCGACGATTTAAAAAAAAAAATTTCGTTCAATCGATAATCCGTTTATTCGACAGCATTTCGTTCATTCCAGTACATTTCACGTTCAGCCACCGCGGCTACTATAATTCAATCGAATTAACCAATTCACCAAAAGTATTTCAAAACTACCGGCTGGATAATTCACTGCTGCATTTCAGGTGAAACCAAATGTTCAATCGATATGATGGTATAAGTTCTAAAAATCGTACTTTTCCGGTATGTTCATATTTTTTTCGTAAAAAGTTAAAAAAATACATATCGTGGGATTAAGCAGAGGAAGTGTTCAAGTCGATCGCGGATATTATAATTTTGCCTCGGGAATCTGTAATTTTTATGAAAATAATTCGTCTACCACTAGAAGAGTATGGAAAATGGCTGATATGGACATTTTCAAATTTTCTCTGTTTATGCTCATACTTATAATGTGGTCAAAAGTTTATATGTGGCTTGATGAAGTACAAGCCATTCGTGTATTTGATCAAGCTTCGCACAAACTGCACGTTCACGCATTAGTTTTGTATATTGTTTTCCATTCGTTCGAGTGCTGCAGGTATATGATTTTCAATACGCGGTATAAAATATCGGGGAATAATGAGTATGCGTGGAGTAAAACATAGCCCGCGGAGCGAATTTTACGCTGCCTCAAGGCCCAGCCTTCGTGGCATTTCATAGCGTCCGGAATGATGTTTCCAGTGGTGAAATTTTGATTCCGGGCATCAGCGAGGAGCCCTTCATCGTCGCGGATTGATTTTATATATCCCCCGTGTTGCTGGAACGGCTCTGCTTTCCGAATTTTCATTCGTATAGCGGGGAGGGCGTGTGCAGTTGACACCTCGACTCACCGCCACAAGCTTTCGTTTTCTCTCTCTCTCTCTCTATCTCACCCCCGTTTGATTCATAAATATATATATATATATATATATATATATACATACATGTGCTTGTCCCTTGCCCTTTCGTCCTGGCAAAACGAAAACGTGTCAAATTTTAAGCGACGGCATGTTGCCGAGGGACCACTGCAATTTTTCAAACGTTAGGGAAAGAGAAGAAGGAGAGAGAGAAAGAGAAAAGCAAAACTGAGAAAACACAAAAGTTGGACTTCCGCAATCGCTCCCCTCTGCAATTTTCCGGTCTATAATAGACTGTTTTGTCGCAGTATAATGAAATCACAGTAACGTTTGGGCAGTACTGCGAAAAAATTTTTATTCCCTCTCGTCACGGAGTGAATGATTGAATACTGAAATGGAGGGTTTCGTTGTAATGTTATAAAACGAACAATGTTGCGGTCTGCACAAAAATGCGAAGTAGACGGATTACCGATTGATTTTACCAAGTTCGAAAGAAAATACTGTTGAAAAATTGCTTGAGGGGGGGGGGGGGGGGAGTAATGAAATTGAGCAGCACCTTAGCACGAGCCCTAATGACTTTTTTGTAGCACTGATCGAGTCTTAGTGCTACAAAAAAGTGTATAGTAATAAAGAGATTTTCGGTCCACATTAAGGATCTCGAATGTGCTGCGAAAATGTGGCCTCGTTCCTTTCTTTGCTGCCGCGAATGCACGAGGGACAGGAAGAGGGCTGATTGATTGTCCCGTCAGTCGCAGACACAGAGAAAGCAGCGTAGAAAACCATCAGAAGTAACTAAGTAAGTTGTAGTTATAGTCCACCTTCGTATATACAAAGAGTCACTGCTTGCGCTAAGGACACGTATACGACAAATATTTTTTGCGGGGGTTACATTGTCGTGACATTAGAAAATCACCAATCATCACATATCTCGTGCTGATCACACTTTAACTATTGCTCGGTCCTCATAACCTCGGTTCGTTTTTGTAATACATGTTCTAATGATCATTTAAGTTAGAGTGTAACTTTGAGAAAGAGTTTCCTGTATAAATATTCTTCGATGTTAGAGAAAAATGTCTACGCTAATTGTTTAATGCGAGTTGGGTGTAAAGTTTTGGCACAAGATAGGAAGTTTCCTGTCCCCCCCGTAGCACTTTGATATTATTGCTGGATATCCAAGTATAAATACACGACGTGTATAGTGTCGTACTCACAAGTATGTCGATAATTACAAGACTTTGATTGTTATCCAAAAGTAATACTGGTGTATCGTAATATATCCTTGGAAAATTAGCCCGTTTCTATATTCGTTTTAAGCAAATATTAAAAGGAAGCTAAAGTATCGAATTCCTTCTTGGTTTGATCGCCCTCAAATATTATTCGGAAGTGCTTTCCTAACTCTGGCACACACGCTCACAATTCTCTAGCTCGTAAACATACATACGTGAATGACGTGCCCAAGGCAATCGACAAGACCAAGTTTCTTCGTACGGTATATCAATATACTTAGTATATGGTGTGGAAATGGATGTAGTAATCCAGCCGCATGGATAGTGTGGATTAGGCATAATGACATCTGAAACGCGTTATAGAGTAAGCGTGAGTGGGTAATCGTTAAACGATTGGCTGCAGCCTCGACACCCTCTCGTACTACCAAGGAAATCCTCGTCGCACTCCTCTACTTTCTCGAACTTGGCTCTGACACCATCACCAACGAACGTCGACGCGGTGGCACGAACGACGCCGACGCTAACACGCCGCTTCAGCCACCTCCAGAGCCTCGTTCACCGTTTAACTTACCCTCCCCCCCTTCCCCCCCTCATATATATCCGGCCCGCAAGCCAGCAGCAAACTAACCCCTTTCATATAGGCGCTTGAAGGTATGGTTGTGTGAAACTCCAGGACGCGAGAGAGCAGAGCCGCGTGTTTCCGTCGTGCTTCTCTCGCACTCCTCGCTTCCCCGTAACGCCGCCATCTGGCGCCATTTAATAAAAGACGATCGATTATGACGTCGGCCTCAGAAGTGTATCCCTCCGAAGTGGAGGATACTCGTTCCAGTTGCCGACTCCAGCCGTATATTGGGAGGATAGTATCACCAGCCGGAACTCGTCCATATAGCTTCAGAGGAACCCCAACGTATAGCAATGTATTTTACGCATGAAAAGTTCACACACTATACGTTTTCATGATTTATTCTCACATGTCCGATGGATCGTTGAATTTATCGACTTGTCGGATTTGCTCAAATGAAGAGCAGGTTCTAGCTACGGATTATCATCGGCATACGGTAAGAAAGAGACAAAAACGAGGATACGGTCTGAAGGAGCTAATTATCGATATCACGAATCGTTGCCCATTCTGTCAAAACGCTGTCAACATTAGCCACACCTACTGCCATGGGAACAGAATTATTTATGATAAGAATCCAAATGAGTAGATTCAACTAAGAGGGTCAACAGGCCTCTTCCCCTTCCCCCACCTCTAAATTATGTAGGATAGTCATTTGGGGGCCAGGATTCGAGCTCGTTGTCTATCGTATTTACTGATTTTGTATAGCAGGCTGACAATTATATAATGTACAATGAGGCAGCGTCTGGGTGGGTTAATAGTTGTCAACCAGACCCACACTTCTGGAAAACTTATGATGACGATGTATCTTGCACACACCAAGTTCACGTTCCCATTTTCAAAGCTGACAATAAATCATGATATAAGGCGGCAAACCGCAAAGTACGTAAAAATCATCATTATGTGATGATAATATCGAATAAATGATTCTGATGATATGCTTAGAAAGTCGTGACAAAGGAGAACATGTCCTCGTATTTCATGGATTATATACGGGGGATACAGTGTTGCACGAGAAGACTGTATGACTATGGCTTTTTATCATCCATCCCACGGCTGGTTTAATAAAAGACGATCGATTATGACGTCAAGCTCAGAAGCTACCCCCTTGGCGCTGAGGGTACGCCAGAGTTCCGTTAAGAGCAGGAGAAGAAGCGAAGGCTGCGAGTGAAATGGAGTTGGAGAGTTCAACGCAAATACATATAATATATACTACATATATATGTATATATATCATTCTCCACTACGGACATAGTATAGAACCAAAGTTCTGCAAAGAGCTTGGAGCAGTTTGCCGGATCAAACGTAAGAAAAAAAAAAAAAGAAAAAAAAAACTTCGCACTGCTATTTCCCGTCGTTCTAAACCGCAGGGTGCGAAAGCACGTACGAACGCGCAAGAAGGGGAATGAATAACTCGCCCAAATTCTCATGTTAATACTCCACCTATTCGACAAAAAAAATGGGGGTTTGGTAATGTACATACCTACAGATATTCTTAGATTCTTATCCCTGCTAGAAGCCAAGCAGGCTTCAACCCAATAAAAATGGAGCAGCCATTGGATTATCGGTATCCATGGAATATGAAAAATAGCGGAGAAGAGGCGATGGAAAGAAATGCCAACTCTCGAGAGAGATGAGGAGAGATTGAAGTACCCCGAAAGACGTCTGTACTTTGTGCTTTTTTAAAAAATCCTCTAGGAAGATAGACGTTACTTTCAACAAGATTAATATTACTTTAAACAAGATTAACGTTATACTTTCAACAAGATATATATTAACGTTAGTTTCAACAAAATGCACGTCACTTGATAGTTGCTGATTTCTCTCAAATACGCTCCAGATGGGTTTACGAAGCACTGAGCGTTGGCTATCATGCATGTCTCACGTGGTTATGAGCTTCGAAGAAGAAGAAGAAGAAGAAGAGCCAAAAGAGCTTCCATCGCGGAAAGGAGGGCGAGAAGGCTCACTCTTACCGCGCAAAACAGTTCACCATAGTGATTAAAGTTTATCCACAAAGGAGAAGCTGTGGTACATCCCTATATATATATGTATACCACACCAAAGCCTTGTGCTCTCTCGCGTTAGAGCGGAGTATTGTATATTCATGGTTTCTTAGCTACCGCCTTTGGAGCCAAGTGAGGCCGGTCGGGGAGGGGGCTTACGTCTCTCAAAGTAAAATCCATAATGCATGAAGGTCCGCATGTATATAGGAGTGAGAAAGAAAGAGAGGTATAGAAGCGCGAGTTGGCGTGTGGGCTATATGACTCTTGTGGTGGGTTTGAGGTTTGGCTGAAGCTGCAAGATATTGCCGCCACGTTATATTCATGTTATGCCCTGCAAGAGGCAGCTTTTGTTTTTAATATCTACAGCGCTTTTGGATTATAATGCCGTCAAGTTTTGCAATCATATACCTATTTGTTGCGCTGGAATACACATACATATACATAAAGTATGAATTACGTATCCAAATATAGCGAATGAAATATCATTCTAGTATCCTGATAGCATATTTTTATTTATATCATGACACGCGAGCAATAATACTGTTGGGTATATCCTGAGTTTGAAAAAAAAAAAAAAAAAAAAAAAACTGTTTGAGAGACGAAAGGGTATTTTCTCTGATTCGTTGCAAAGTCAAGTTTGCGTTGAAATATCTCGGTGCGTCGAAGAAACGAGAGTCTCGAGAGAGGAGTCATTGGAAAGCCAATACGAAAGGCAAACTGCGAAATAACGCCGGCTAATGGCTACAAATTGATTTGACTGATGGAATTCCGGAAACTCTATATCCTTCCGCATATGTGTATACAGAAGACGTATGCACAAGCGCAGTGAAACACAAACCTACATAATGGGCGATCTGTCTAACGTGTGTCAGCTTCAGATCCGTGGGAAATACGAGGTCTGCTCGCAAGATTGACCAGCCGACCAACCATCGTAGTACATACATGCCAATGTATATGTTTGTGCATATACATCGGGGTGTACACCATACGAATATACTCCTAGGCATATGTATGTATATCTCAACACACGATTGTCGGCCTCGATTTCCACACTGTGATAACTGTATGGACCTACATAAACATCTTGTCCATCTAATTCACAGTGATTCATTCTGAAATGTCATCTCTGATGCTCATTTATAGTAGTAGTAAGTTTTACTTGCATAGCCTTTTCGGCTTTTTACAACACTTTCATACACTCTATCACTCTTACACTGGGCCCACTATTTTAGTTTTTCTGTTCATTTGCGGAACTATTTTTCTCCCTCGATTTTTGCAACCTCATTGCTATTGGCCCAGTGTATTTGTGAGAACCTACAATTTAAGGTGGGTTTCGAACCACCGAGCTCGCAGAAAAAGCATCTGGAAAAATCCATTGGTGCCGGCCGCGGGATCGAACCCTGGCCGCCTGCGTGGCAGTCCACAGTCGGACCAATTGGGCCACTGCTCGCTCTTGATGCTCATTTATAATATATGGCTTAAATATATTCTGCCTAAATAGTATGAGCTAAACCGTTCTTATAACTTAATTCAAATGGCCGTTGAATTTTTGGTTATTCAATATTTAGCTTCAAGTTGTGCGAGTTCTCACAGGGTATGGGTCACCCCGAGTTAAAATTTAAGATCCTCCGTTGAACCCCCGAAAGTAGGGAACTTTTCACCCATTTAAAGCTAACCGAGAGTACTCCAAGGGTCTAAATTTAAAGCCAGGATGCGGCAGTCCAGGTTTAAAGTTTTCTGTATAGATCAGGACAAGAAAAAGATTTTTCTAACCGTCAAATAAATCTTTTACAAGTTATAAAATCTCAAACGCCCTTAAATCTGCAAAACTCATTGGTTACGTAACATGTATATTTATGTAGGGATTGTGCATTGGGTTTGCTTCATCATTATTTTCACTCTCATGCATGATATTTATCACAAGACGGTGAAATCTTTATGATTTTGAAGTATATCTTTCAATTGCACATATATTGTACATATCTATTCCGACATCGAAAAAAAAAAAAATGTATATGTCTGAAAAAATATTTCATGTGCCTAATATACTTTCATATATTTGTGAGAAAAAAAATATATGGAGCATTCCACCCCACCTCGGCCACTCGGAGAAATAAATCGCATCTGGTGCTCAAGAGCACGAGAGCCGGAGCGCGTCAAATTAACTCGAGACTCTCTTGGTTCTTTTCTCAGTCAGAAGCAATCCTGTCATATTTCTTTATCTCGACGAAGGATGCCGGCAAAAATAAATGTTCTTCTTGCAAAAATCGCCGAGCAGAGCTGTCGGAATGAGAAACGTGCGCGGTTTTCTCGCGTATTATAAGGGTTGATATCGCTCCGAGACTAAACGGTTTTTGCGTCTCGCTCTTCATCCGGATAACAGAGACCCCCCCCCCCCCCCTATTTGTTGGAACTGACGTCCTATTTAATGGAAGACGGCGCGCAATCTGAGACCGCTATTTTATTCGCGGTATTATATTCGGTCAAGTTTAATAAGGGAGTGGAATTGTTTTCTTTTTTTTTTTTTTTTTGTGAAATATATCGCTGTAATTACACAAGATCAACAAGTTTTCCAAGAATTTTATAATCAATTTTTATTTCGAAAAATTGGAAATTTCATTGCACTAAAAATTGTTAAGCTCAGTAATAATGCATAAAAGTAAGGTTGGAGCTTTACACAAAGGCGAAAAATGTGCGTTTCAATCGATTAAGCTGACGATAAACTATATTGCCTTAGAAAATTTTTCAAAGGTTCAATAAAATTTTGTTGCATTAATAAAATTTTCATTTCACATCCCATTAAGGCCGATCAAAAAGTCAGCAAAAACAACTCGATTCACATTATTTAATTATTCAATTAATTCAATTAATTGTAACAAGTCTCAATCAGACCTCGTATATAATCATGTCGCAAAAAATCCCTTAGATACGAATTGACGGAAATAATTCAATAATAATGTGGCAAATGGGCAATAGCGTGTGTGGTAGTTTTCGTAAATTTGGCATTCTTCCAGAGCCCCGAACGAGCCAGAACGCTTCATGAACGCAATATCTTTCATTTTAATTGCCGCATTGTCAGGACTCCCGGAAACGTTACGAGTTATGTATATATATACGAAATAAAAACCATAGAATTTAATCCCCCCCTCGGGGCCACGGATGGAGTCTTTAGAAATCTCCGTTGTGACGTCGACGAAACAGCAGCAGAGTTTCCCTACGTTTTTTTCTTTTTTTTCTTTTCTTTCTACAACAGTCGAGAGAAGAACGATTAAGATGGCACGGCGTGATCCTGACAACCTGCCATGCTGCAGGAAGCAAATCTGGCGTGCGGTGTCGACTTGGATTATTAAAGAGATAAGAAGTGCCCCTTACTCTGTGTCCTCGCCTCTGGGGGGAGCTCGTCATCTCTTTATTTTCCACGATATTCAATTCCGCTGGACCTACGGTGCTTTTTCACTTCTTATTGCTTTCTTTCTCTCTCTCTCTCTCTCTCTCTCTCTCTCTCTCTCTCTCTCTCTTTCTACCAATCTCGTATATAATTGAAAAAATATCTGACTTCTGCTCCAGAGATCCGAATGATTAATAATAGTGTGAAATACGTCAGGGCATAAAATTAAATTGCACGGTAGCATATGATCATAATAATAATAATAATAATTCAATAATGAATAGCTTAATTCAATTCGAATGTACTGAAATATGAAATAATTGCTAAGAGGATGAAAGAAAAACAACTTCTTTCTCAAACTAGAATCAAAATAACATTTAACCCAAACGAATTGTTTCAGGAGCGAAAATGAACTTGTAAAAAATCATCAGAGCTTTAGGGATATTTAAATATAGATAATCCCTCTGTATATCAGACAATGTATGAAATACACACTGAAACGTGAACATCCCAGAATGATAGCGGTTATCAAAACTCTTTTAAATCTCTGTGACCTGTGGGGAAAAAAAAAATTCCAACCCAGCATCTGGGAACGTGGGACGAACGTTGAGGGGACATCAGGCCTTAATTTATAACAATAAATTCGCATCTTTGGTCTACGATGAAAAAGACCCTGATCTCTTGCCGGGATTTTCCAAAGACACAAGGCATCAGCTGTACACATATTTTATAAAATGGTCCCAGTTTTTGTCTGCTCGGAGTCGCCGCTTGCTTTTCGATGGTGAGATAAGCTCTGAGGTAGTCTTATTTACCCACCTTCACTAATTACTTTGCTTATAACTCGTCGGTCTTCGACTTCTCCACTCTCGCTGCCTCATAAAATTGGCGCGTGTATTTATGCAAAGAAATCATGAAATCCCTGGAGATATACACGGTATCTATATGTGAAAGCGTTTTTAATGCTATCAGAGAAAAGTGAAAATAATTGTTTTCCTTCAAATTCAAGAGGTACAATAGCGCGAACATTTGACCATTCAAAATTGTAGCTAAGAATGCTGAAAAATTATATTGATACCACGATATTGATATGGCATACGATGTGACATCCATATATTTGCCACACATGTCATGCAGTATGGCCCATACAATATTAGGTATAATATTGATAAATCGGCGATATTTCAACATTAGAATGACGAGGTGCGCAATAAACGAACCGTCAATAGTCAATATGTCACGTATATATAATTTGAGCTCAGTCAAATATTTCGCAAAGGAGGACATTTCGCGGGTATACACTTTGGGACTTGAATGCACTTCATACTGCACACATGAATATACATCCACAATCTGCATAAACGCGACGAAAGCTCGAAATAGCGTATCTATAAGTAGCTTTCGTCTACATTTTGTGGCTGATTGATGTGTCGACAGCAGCAGATTATATCGAAACGCGTAGTCGAGATTTTTTTCTCATGATACGATGCGATAGACGTCTCACTTCCGGTTGCGCTGAATTGATGATACAACCTGTGGCGATTTCGCGGTCTTTCTATAATCGTCACCTCTTTTTTTCTTGCTTTAAAAAAAAAATTCAATCATTCAATGGACCCCCCTTTATGAATATCAATGCACCGGATGCTAAATCTCATAATTCGTATATTACGAAAAAAAAAAAAAAAAAAAACACTTCACGATAAAGAATTATACAAGAACGAGAGGGCCGCGTCGCGTTTTTATCTAATTGCACGTAATAATCCGCTGGCACGAGGTGGTTCGAAGAGACCAATTACCTCGAGACATTTTTTTCCCTTAATGACTGCCACGGGCGCGTTGGAGCCAAAAGGAACGAGAATGCGAGGGATAAAGGGACGAAAGACGAAAATAGAGGCAAGCGGGTGAGGTCGAGATTTGACATCCGGTGTGTACCGGCTGCTGCTGCTGCTGCTGCTGTGTGCACCCCCCGAGAGCTATCGAGAGAGCCATCATCGGACAATAATCGCTTTTATGGGTGTTCGTGTGGCGAACCGTGTGATATTAGCTCCTGTAGCAAAAGCAGCATCATAGCCAGGTTTCTACCCTACTATACTCTGGCAGCGAACTCACCGGTTAGTTCTGCTTTCCTCGCTTTTCGACACTTGGAGTATATTCACTTGCTCTCGCTCTCTCTTTCTCTTTTCTATCTCTCTTTCTCTCTCTCTCTACTGGCCTTTATCCCCCGCTTCGCTTGAGTAAGGGTGTACTCGAGAAAATTCGTTTGCTTCCGGTAATAATGTTACAAAATAACTTTTCCCTCGACACTCGACCTCACAGCCATCTCGTATGTATATATGTATCGGGCATTCCACGCCAATCTAATCAATGCCCGACAATAATCATCGGTCAGATAAATTATTATTATTTTTATAACAAAGTATATCCTTTCAGCCAATTGTTATTTATTTCTAAAAATAAAGTTTTTGTTAAATGCGTACCTCGCTTGGGCGAGTTCCATCAGCGAGCGAACGAAGCAACGAGATAACTTGATCGTAACTATAAGTTCAAAAACTTTTGGAGCATGGATTTTTGTACTTAGAGCTCGATCTAAATGTCTCATTATATTGTTGAAAAAAAATTTCCGAACAATTGTCTGAAGAGATTTTAGAGAATGCACTTAAAAAAAAAATATTAACGAATGAAAATACTTTTTTCAAACTCTATTTCTCGAAGTAGTACGCTTCTTAAATATATACACAAGAAGCATGGTATTCATCAAAGGAAATAAATTGATATTTTTTTTTTAAGATAAGGTAAGCCAGTTGTATTATTCGCGACAAATATTTGGTTCGTCAAACTTTAATTCTCTAAACTTTAATCAATTTAATATCGTTGATCCATTTCTTGAAAATACAATTTTATATAGGTTTTACGTTTTTTTTTTTTTTATATTTTAAAAATGATACGAAGGTAAAGAATTATAAAGTGTGCTGACGAAAAATGTTTTATATATGTCTTGGCATCGGATGTCAAATAAAAACGCTAATCATGACAAAATTGATTGAATTGACATAAAATTCCCTATATACATGACAATATTTTTATCTTCATCGTTCTCTCACTCTCCCTCTCTCTCCCTTTCTCTCACTATATTCACACACTTTGTTAAGCGCCACCGTTGACCAGTGTAACCTCCGGCTTCGTTTTTTTACGTCTCATCCAAAGTCAATGAAAGACCAGGCGAATAATAAAATCTTTTTTTTTTCTGGGAAAATATCCGCAGCACGTGCCGATCGTCAAATAACGCTAAGTCGCATGGGACACTCTGTTGTAACCAGTGAATTTTTGAAATATACATATGTATATATATGAATGTGTTTGGATCCATGGCGATGATCATTAATATTGGCGTGCTTGCGAGTACCAATCGTCAGCTGTGACTGAAAATTTCGTACCATCTCGACCAAATCACCCATGAAATATAAGTGCACTTATGTAAAAAAATCAGCTCAGAATATCGAAACGTATCTTCTTCGTATGCCAAGTCATAAAGGGGTAAATTTATAATTTATATCTCAAAATACGGCCCCAGCGATTCGATTTACCAGCGAGAGAACGGCTAAGCGGTTACTCATTCAAGTAATGGCCGCAAGCATTGCAGTTTTTAACATGCGGGATGTATGTTAGCTCTGTCGTATAAAAAAATATTCTGTCGGACCGAACCAACCGAAATGGGTTGGATTGAGCGGACGAATGAACCATGTTCGGTTGCGGAAAAATCCACTTTAACCCCATCCGCAATGGTTGATCATCGCGTCCAAACTGACCATTAACCGACCATCAGTTCTCACAATCCATGAGGGTTCTATATGTTACGTATGTATATAGCGAATTTTGTCACTCGTTGAGAATTGTGCTGGCTGTGAGGCTCATGCCCAGGCTCAAGGGACCATGTACAAGAACAACGGGATAAAAAAAAATATGGAAAGTGGTACTGGAGAAGAAGGCGAGAGAGTAGGAGAGGACAAAATGCGACGCCATAGACTCGGGTTCTTATTATACGACTGTTCGTAAAACCCTTCGAGGACTCGAGGGAGGTTGGAGAAAGGGATCCAAGCTTGCGAGATCTAGATTTTCACTTCTATCAATACACACACACACACACACACACACACACACACACACACACACACACACATATATATATATATTGAGAGTCCTTCGGCCAATGGCAGCCGAGGCATGGCGCTCGAGGTGTGAATTATACATGAGGATATCTCGGGATACACACCCCGGCGTGCTCTGGTCTCTTTCTCCATCCCTTCGTCTCTCTCGGCGAAACAACCCTCTCGCTATGTATATAGTGGGCAACCCTCTTGATAGAACGTCTGCACACCCCGTTTACCGAAGCTTTACCATACTATCCATATAACTTTGGTATTATTGGTGTATCTATAAGCAAGTCTCATCCCTTATATTCACTCGATCTTAGACCCTCGAGCCCAAAACGATATCAGCAGCAAACGCGAGAGAAAGAGAGAGAGAGAGAGAGAGAGAGAGAGAGAGAGAGAGAGAGAGAGAGAGAGAGAGAGAAGCAAGAGAGTAGAGACAGTGCAACCCCACTTCGACCACATTATCCCTTGGGCCCTGTCCACACGTTAACTAAAGAGGTTTACGTAATGTACATCTATATATTCTGTTCGCTGCAAAGGCAACCCGCTTGTACTACTTATGGTCAGATGACTATTCTCGAGATAACGCATAAGCCACTTACACGTTGAAGTAGTTATCGACTGACAGTGCAGAAAAGGGTGTAACCCACATAACTAGCTTCGTTAGAGTTATATGTCTACTTCAGAATTTTCGGGGGTTGGCAAGATGAGTATTTGCCTCGTCTTTGACAGTATTCGAATTTCGTAATATCCTGATTTTTATCAATGCATCGAAATTCATTGCCTCTTTACATCGATCAACGAGCATCGGTATGTGTCATCAGAATTCTCAGCATAAAATTTATTTATCATTTCATGCGTTCCCCTCCGCATGTGCGAGCAAGGCAATACAAATATTGTATGATATTGAAGATGAAATTAGACGAAAAATAATAACTATGTTTGAAATTATTTATAAAAAATTCTCAGCTCGTGAGAAATTTTCCCCCGGATATTAAATGTTCAACAAACATATTCTGAGAACATTTTGAATTTTTTATATTCTTCTGTAGCCAGACTCTACATTCGAGTTGAAAAGATTTTTCTTTTACTGCAATGCACTATTACAATATAGAGTTGCATTTTTGGGACTTGTACTCTGATACATCTCAGATATTTTCGAAAATACCGAAAAAATTAAACACTGTATGGAGCATATATGAGCGAAGCATCGAGTCGTGTTCTCGTGAAATCAAATGATTATAGTGCCATTTTCAGGCTCTTCCATTTTAATTAGAATTGCTATAATACTTGCCAAAAGAGAGAGAGAGAAAGAGAGAGAGAGAAAGGGGAAAAGTGCAGCTGGAGAAACAGCATGCAAAGCAGTGGCAATAGCGCATGTGCCAAACTAGAGCTCTCACGAAGAGCGACAAGCGAGAAAATGTACCAAACGCAGCATCCCCCCGCCCCCCTTATAGACCCATATGTGATGCGTGCTGCAACTAATGAACTGGCATTGCCCGATTAACCCCAACCCGACGGTATTATGTGCCTACTGTATGGACCACTGAACGCGCACATGTATGCTAAATATGTGTATACGCATCCACCTGTGAAACACCATGATTATCCACATGGAATATGTGGTGAAATATCGTAAACCCTCTCTTTCTCTACCTTCACATTAATTATCTATAATAGTAAAATCGATGTCTTTAATAACATCTGACAGAGAGTTAGATTTATATAGTCATTCACAAAACAATCGTCATTGTGCCCATAAGGCTCTGCCATTATTTACAGAACACATACATAATTTCTAATAAGTGCTTAGGAAATTATTTTAAAATCATCCAAAACGTAAAACTGTCAAGCTCGAAAAGAGGGAAAAACAAGATGCAAGTTACAACTTGCGCTTTGGATAAACATATAATTATTGCAATTCCACAAAGTTCTATGAGGAAGCAAAAAAATTGAGGAAGCCACTTTTGTTCGTAGACGAAGATTGTTCAACTTACAAACTTGCATCTCGTTTTGTCATATTCTCTTCAAATTTGTCAGTTTGACGGTTCCCTTGGATACATTTTTCAAAATATTTTTTAGCAATCTTTCTCACCAGTGTTGTGTAATTATTTCGCGTTTAATCGCAAATTCACTCGCGTAAATCTCTTACCAAATTAGTTTTCGTCAAGACCACGTCTCTTGATCATAAAAATTAGTTAATTGCGGGAGAGCTGGGACACCAGGAAAGATGGGATAGTCCAATAATTTTTTTTATCAAAACGATGGATTTGAATTTTTTTTCGGAATCTTCTCACTGCTTCGATATCAAAACCGAACGAAAATTCTATTTTGCGCACACAAGCGTGCAGTCTTCAAAAAATATTTCCCATTTCAAAATTTTTCTTCCATTTCAAAATCTTCCTCTGACGATTAGAGAGGGAAGGGACACTATATAGGGGTTAGTCAAAGGGCACTAGCGCTGCCATGCAGCATCTTCGCGGGAGAAGATGGGAAAAAGTGATTATAGGTTTACGGCGTATTAACGATGACGGTGCACTAACGAAATTCGCACTTTAAATGAACTTGATAAGTTCGCTCACCTGCGAGTCTTTGAGCCCGAGCTTGTCCGCCAGTTTCTTACGATCCGGTTTACTGATGTACTTCATGTGTATAAATCTCTTCTCGAGACCTCGTCTCTGCGAATCCGAGAACACGGCCCTCCTCATCATTCCCTTTCGCGGTCTTCCTCTCGTACTGCTGGACCATGGAAAAGTGAGTCCTATATTGGCAAGATCAGTCATACCCGCTTGTACACCACCGGGAAATGTTCCTCCAGCCTGTGCAGCTGGATGATGACTCCCACCACTGATATTAGACACTGGTTATTAAAAAAAACGAAAAAAAAAAACAGTTGAATAAAACACTTGATAGGTGAGTTAACCGGTAAATGGATACGGCCAATAGACGAAATTCAATGAAAAATATTAATAATTAATAAGAATAGTTTCAATTGGAACTCACTGCAAATCCAAGTGTGTAGTTTTTACACACTTATGTGTGTAATTTCTTGTAGTCACTTTTTACTCACTTTCACGTGTGTAATTCTACGTCATAACACACTTAAAGTGTGTAATTCTACAAAATAACACACTTAAAGTGTGTAATTCTACAAAATAACACACTTAAAGTGTGTAATTCTACAAAATAACACACTTAAAGTATGTTATGACGTAGAATTACACACGTGAAAGTGAGTAAAAAATGACTACAAGAAATTACACACATAAGTGTGTAAAAACTACAAACTTGGATTTGCAGTGCTCGGATACTGATTTCACCCCGATTGTGAGTTGTTTTTTTCCCCACGCTTTTCATGATACAGGTTGACTGAGATTATTACCGTTAATAAATCTCACAGAATTTTTGTGCGTAAAATTCAAATTATGGCCGACTCTAACGATTCTCCAATAAATAATCCCATAGGTGAGAATTTTGCAACGAATAATTAGCGTTTCACGTTACTATATATACCGTATATTTATTATGAAAACGTTAATCATACATATCCCTTCATGTGTCCGGAGAAACTTTAATTTACCCTCGTAAACATTACTATGACAATACACTATTAATTGCGTTTACTCATATTATATATATATGTATATACATGTGTCTGTAATTTCGACGCACTTGTTGCATGCGTGCACAGGTACATAATACTCCACATTTTCATACACGCTGACTGTATAGCGTTGCCGTTATACCGTGTGGTGTTCTATACTGAAGCTATATGGCATATATATGCACCGAATGTATGCTGCACCACCGCACGCGCATTCGTATACATAATACGACATGCGGGGGTGTGCAAAGAGAGACTCTGTAGCGTGCTTTCACTACACTTCATATGCACTCCATGTCCCATGCCAGTGGAATGCAACGATAGGAAGACTACCACACGTATAACAAGATATCCGATATAGTCAGCGGGTGTGTCCTCGGCAAATCCACTCTTCGTATAAACCCACATATATAGTACACTGTGAATGTATATAATCTACTTTTGTGTATATATACAGCATGTTATTTGCCCCCTGGTACATATCGAGTATATGTACACGTTGTACACGATCGTATATATACAGCGGAATGAAATTCGTTGTACGTACAACTTTCATGAAATTGTAAAAGAGAGGGGAAAAAAAGCAACCTGACAAAAAATGCGACGAGCGAGTGCACGACTCTCGTCAACGAGTCACGGGAAATTGCATTTCGCATATGTCTAAAGCATATATACATGGATATATTTATTTCACGTGTGTAGTATAGAAGCAACGAGACGAGAGAGTCTCACGGCTGTACGAAACGAGAATCAACGCGATTGTCATGTTGTAGATTGCATTTTTATTTCGTGTATCTTGTCTGCTTTGGCTATGTATATATATATATATATGTGCGTGTGTACGTATGTGCGTGCATGTGTCTATGTGTACAACAGCAAGAGAATAACTCGTATCATCGAAAGCTGGGAGCGCAATTTTTTTTATATTCCCTTCTTTTTTTCGATGCACATGACGTTTCATACTCCTCGATTGAATTTTCGTGACGATTGATCGACATTTTTATTGTTTTGTCTTTCGAAACTTTTCGATTTTTTATTTTATATTTTTTATTTCGTCACTCACCCGTGATGTAAGGCGCTGCTCTGCAAGCCAAAAGTTGCAACGTGTGAGAGTTTGCAGGGAAATGATGCTGGGGCGGTGGATGATGAGGATGATAGGCGGTTGGCCTCGCTATTGGTTTCGTTATTATATAACCACCCGCGTTTTGCTGCAAATTCTGCGGGAAACCGGCTATACCACTTGCCTGAAGTCCTTGATAAAAGTGTTCTGAAAAATGTCAAGAATCGCGTTGATTTTGTGACTGATAGGTAATAATTTCATGGGGTATTCAAATTTTTTTTTCAACATTTTTCATCGAGGATTCATTATTTTTAATGCAGAGTTAAATCATGTCAATCGACGTCATTTGAAAAATCATTTCAATCAATTTTTTTTTTTTTTTTGTAGGGGGGTGCTTCTTCCGCACACATGCTGATAAAACAACTGGGACAGAGAATGAAAAATAAAATTGTTTGTAAAAGATTTTGATTGTTTTGCCCCTACACAGCGCTTTTCTGCTCCCATAAGACGTTTGTAAAGTTGAAGTAAGTACCGAACCGATAGTTTTCGAAATAAATTCGTCCGAGTAGACTGAAATTTATTTTTAGATTTTCCTAAAGAATGTTAAAACAAAACTATTTGTTCGTTTATTCATATTGAAACATTGTCGCGAAAACCAACTAACTAAGTGTAATAAAAAAAAAATGCCATCAGATTAATGCAAATGGAAAAAAAAACCATTGATTTAATAAAATAAAGACGAGAGAGTTAAGGAGGTACGACTAGTTCTTTGGAGTCAAAAAAAAGTCTAAATTTATTTTACCCACAGTTGTTCTGATTTATGTTTATTTGCGTTGATTATTCATATTATCGATTATAATGTGAAAAATTTTGTGGTAAATGATTAATTTATTGCGCATGAACTAATAAAAACTGAAAAATTAGATTGTCAACGACTCGATAGTAGTCTCCATCATAATAATAATGACATGTCTACCACAAAAACGGACTAAAAAACATTTTTTTAAATCAGCCGAAAACCTATTAAAATAGACTTGAATTACCTCAGTGGAATTAATACGATCGGTAGAATGATAATTATACATATAATTGATACGTGATAAATAATAAAACTCCATAAATAACATGATGGAATTTGAAGTAAACACTTGGCAACGTCGCATTGGCGATGCTATAAGTTGGTATACGTGACCAACGAAGATGACTCTATCTTCGTTGCTAATATTAAAACAAAGCTAGGTTATGTTCGCCGAAACCCATCAGCTGTTACTCACGACGTTGCTAAGTCTGTGGGTGCTATTTGATCGTTCTGACCATTTACAACCGGAAATTGAAACTTTTTTATGATGTAGTGCCAGAACTACACGGTGAAGAGTAATTTTTCAATTTTTTACAATATCTATTATATCTAATCTATCAAGTTTCAGTTTTTCAACGGGTGTAGTTGGATACGTGAGCAGCAAAACCGTGATCACAGTACTTCCGGTTAACCGTCTCCATAAGACGACGTGCTTTAGTAACTCAAACTGCTCGACTTTGCAATTTTATTACGAATAAACTAAACGGTCAATATAGCTCAAATTTTGGCAATAGGCGCATAAAGTATTCGGCAAAAACATATAAAAAATTCAAGTCCGTCAGTTGGATTCTTCATACTAGTCGTACCTCCTTAAAGCATAATAAACCAAAAATAAGACGGGGTAAATGTTGAAAAATAAATTTCATAAAATTGGGGTCTTGTACATTGTCTTGTTTCATAAAACAAAAACTTGTCTTGTTTCATAAAAAAGGGGTCTTGCTATGTTATATTTAATACGAAAAAAAAAACCGAGAAATGTGAACGAAACAACTTTTATCCGAAGGAGCAAATGCCTCGCAGGATTTGATCCGAGTCGACACCTCGAGGCTCTCTCTCTGTATATAAGCGCGCTCTCGCTGAACCCTCCTCAGAATCTCGAAAATTCCTCACGGAACTGAACGTCTGAATTCTCCCTCTCTGGTATACATCTCTTGTCTCATGCTTCGACGCGTTTGCGGATCAGTCGAGGAAATATGTTCAAGCCCCATGGAATTAAACTTCATCTGATCTCTCTCTGAGCTCATATATTTGTGTAACTGACACTACGGAGCTTTTACAGACTGGAGATTTCAGTACTGTCAAATTTATTTCCATCCGAATAAAGTTTATTGCACGAAATTATTCGAAGAATAATGCAAAAAATCGATTTTTTTAAATTAAATTTTTTAAATGTGCTTTAATATCTTTTCAAGACGTTTTTACAAACTACTTATCTAAGTTGAGAAAAAAAAAAACGTTTTCAACCAACAAAAAAAATCGGTCTGTAATTGCTGATTGGAAGAACTCGACGATCATTGATTCCTCTGAAAGGCATTATTTGACGAAACTACCGAAAAATCGAATCAACGAACAGTTTAAACCTTCTCAGAGGAAAAAAAAAGAATCTAGTTAAAAAAAAAAAGACAAAAAAAAGTCGCGCACACGCGTTTACAACCTGGCAACACGTGTGTGAAAGATCATTGGGAACGTGTTGGGATATCGCCGGGCGTATGTCCCGGGGAGCTTCAATATTTATGGTCGATGAACAGCGATAATTTTTACCGTCGTTATAACGCCCATAAAAAAAAAAAAAAAAAAAAAAAGCTGGATTCACCGTCGCGGCATATGGATCATACATGATAAAGTGGGATTTGTGTTAACCCGGTACCTAAATACCGAAAATGTAACGCGAAAGTGTCCACGGATTTTCCAAAGGCGTGGCAGGTCCCGGGGCTTGTTTGCAACATTTTTTTATTCTCATGAGCAGCCCCTCGTCTGCCACGCCCAGTTAGCCACGTCGTCAAATACACGAGGTGAGTGCATTCAAAGATAGAAAAAAAAAAAAAAAAAAAGATCATGAAAATAACAGCGAGAGCTGCAAGAGTGACGTGTTTGGAAAATAATAAAATAATGGAGAACCCTAATAATACATGTGTGCTAATAGTCGCAGACTTATATGCGTGAGATGGGTGGATGGGAAGAGTAAGAGGGGAGGTAAGAAAAAAAAAACGGAGATGTAATAAAGCCAGACGCCCAGATATTCCCCATGAAAAAAAAAAAAAAAAAAAAATACAATGAAGTTCCCCCATGTACGTACGTGCTTTGTTATTCCGGTATACCCCATAAAATACTCATCGTCTTTTTTTTTTTATCGTTGTTTTCGTAACCAACCCGATGACAGAAAGGAGAAGAGCCCGAGCATCATGAAATAGGGCATCTAATAACAGATTAGGATCCAACGGAAACATTGAATGGAAATGGTACTTTTTTTTTATTCTTCTCATGTATGGATATATATATATATATATATATATATGTGTATATGTATAGATAGGAAACTCGCGCACTAGAGATCCTTACGACAAGGCTGAATTCACAACGAGATTAAAACTCGGCCTCGATCACTTTTCTTTTCTTTTTTTTTCACTCGTTCTTTTTCTCTCGTGCGTGTGTTGTTACAGTTGTCCAAAGCTTTTTTTTTCAGGATTGCTCCAATGCTCTTTCGATGCCACTCGTTCGCATGGATTTGCTCAACTTCCATATGGGTCCGCGGTTATTCTTAGAGATTAGGGATTGACGCATTATTAAACCTGTAGAAAGTACTGGATATAATTTGGGGTTGCATTATAAAATTGATCGACTTGTTGGAGTTTTTAAATCCTCCTGGAGAATGCTCTGTTATTATGCATTTTTTTTTTTTTTTATTTATTTCAACATCAGAGCACTGGAATGTTCCAATTAGTCAGAAAATTATCATAGGTCTTAGATGTTATCCACCGAATGTAAGTATGTGCCTGCGTGTGAATAACGTTAAAGGGAGTGAAAGAGAGTCTGACAGAAGCTTGTGGCAATCGGTAATGACGACAGCACGACAGTTGTCAATTATTATTTGAGAATGAAATTGCAACTTAAATCAGACGACGTATAGACCTGAACGAGAAAATAAAAAATTATATCAATGTACGATATGTTTCATCGATCAAATTCACGGGGGGATATACACATCATGTCCAAATTCTAATTCCACTATATCTTGAAATGATGTCTCCAAAAATGCTAGCAACGTGATGAGCTGCATCGTGAGAGCACAAAACTTGTATATATGTGCTACGGAGTATCGTATGTTTTACTCTCGAAAAAGGGTAGAAGAAGAGTGAAACCTTAAAGGCCGAACCAACGTACATGACGTTTACCTTGCAGATGATCTCTCGTTAATCTCTCAGGAGAGGGGTAAGGCAGGGTATGTCGTAGAAATATACAATACAATATATAGTTATCATAGTATTGTTTTTGTTGTTCTTCAAGTACCGGAAATTCTACGTAAATGAATGTACGCTCGGATGACCAGGATATCATTTAATTCGCCCTAATGCACATCCTGTATGTATAAACACCGTCGACCGTATTTCTGGTAAACGAATCAATTAATCGAACATTTTCGGCATGACGCGTGTATATATATGCAAATATATATATATATATATACGGTGCTTGGCAATCACACGAGGGGAATTCATCGAGTGAAGCTCTGCACTTCTCATTCAATTGCCTCGTCAGATGCATCGATCAGCCAACAATGAACTGTGATAATAA
Organism: Rhorus exstirpatorius; assembly: GCA_963564615.1. Lineage (NCBI taxonomy): Eukaryota > Metazoa > Arthropoda > Insecta > Hymenoptera > Ichneumonidae > Rhorus > Rhorus exstirpatorius. The sequence goes on along the minus strand of OY751317.1, from coordinate 41,007,264 downwards.
TCATCGGATGAATACCAACCCCGTGCTCGAATACCATCGTATTTGCATTCAATTGCAATATAAACTGAATTGTATAGATTGGAAAACATTGATTCCGTAAAAATTAATTGACAAACGTATTTCAAACTCTGTTCACATAATTAATTGATATTCATAATGCACAAAATAAAAGGGGAATTTGATCCATAAAAATTTTTACTCATGCGATATGCGTGTGTAGCCGTTTTTATCTTCGATCAATTAAGAAAAAAAAATTTCTAATTACACTATTCGAAAGTGTAATTTATATATATGACTGTGAACTTAAAAATTAATTGATTTCAATCCATGTATATTCGATATCTTCAATGAATATCGATCTATGTTCTATCTCCTGCATAATACAAAAAACCTCATTCAGCTACTAAGCCTTCGAATATTTTACTCTGAACGTGTACGAAAATTCCGTCAAAAATCTGCGCTTCTTGGGAAAAAAAAAGAAAACAAATGCTGTTGAAAATACAATGGGGATTTTCAAGTGATTCGTGCTACACCAATTACCCCTGCCGCGTTTGTGTGTCTCGCCGCCTCGACGCCCCGATAAATCGTCGCGTTGCAATGACGAGTGGAAAAAAATTTCCACCAAGTGTTATATTCGTTTGGACGATAAAACAAAAAAAAACAAACCTTACCGGAGGAAAACGAGATACAACGAGAATAAAACAAAAACGGACGCGAACGAGAATATATATCGAGGGCAACTGGGAAATTTCATTTCGTTGCCATGGGACTCTAGACCTGGGGGGGGGGGGGGGGGGAGAAAATACTGCACCGTAGCAGTGATGCATCTCTATTTGTGCTGGTGCAATGGCACAGTGAATATATACATAAATGCATAGACATAGGTATGTATACCGATGGCAGCATACGCCATGCAGTCCCGACAGCAGGGGCTATGCTCGTCGATGAATTTCGAATTTGTTGCCAATCACTTTTTCGTGCAATTATTTCACAACATCTCGACATGACGTATAAACGTGAATCAAAAGCGATAGAGAGAGAGAGTGAGAGAGAGAGAACTGCGAGGTTGGGGAGTTGGAGGGTTAATTCGCGGCGGATTGCGTATAAACGTATAGAGTTGGACGTGTAAGCGAGAAGGGGTCAGGGATGGGTGTTGGATGCTGCGGAGAGTTCGGACGCCTGGCATTCGCACGACAACCGGGAAACAGAGGGGGCGATTTGAGGGTGAGTGGATTGGCGTGGATATATACACGAGGAATGCCGCAACACATTCACGTGACACGGTCGATGCATCCGCGAAGGTACTATATATATATATATATATATACGACAAATGCATGAAAATCCACGAAATACAGTAACAGCACCATTCGCACACCGAGGGACATGTACAAGATATACATATGTAGAAATTTATGTTCATAGAGGATCGTTCAGAATTCAGGTAACTTCTGATAACAGCCATATTTGCATGAAGAAACGAGAATTTTTTTTTCATTTTTTTTTACTATTCTGCGTTCGATCCTTTTCAAATATATAATCAACTTTTCAACTGTAAAACTCATAGTGAATTTATCTTATAATAATTTATTTATAATTGAGAGATTTTAATTTTAATTTGTTATATACATATTTTAGTACATTTATATACTTTTGTTTGTTATAATTTATTTATAATGGTGAGAAAAAAATATTGTTTTTATTATCTCTGCTCTGAATAAACCTGTGTATATGCATGCATCCGTACATTAGCACGCTTGTCTACAAAGTTAAATCTACTACGTGACAAATGAGTCTATAGATGCATAATATAATTTGTCCCCACAATTATTCGAAGCACGACTAAGCCTTTCATTCGTTCAATTCCACCAATATGTTGAATGCAACATATTCGCCCGGTGTGGACTCTTTCCACCCCCGAGTCGAAAAATAAAGACTGAATTCAACGTGATCTTAAGCGTTTCTATTGTTATTGAACTGGGTTTCACCTTTCTCAATCTTTCTCGACTTATTGCTCTGAACCTGGTCATCTAATACTACGTTTACGTGCACAAAATTTACTACTTGTTCAGTACGATCATAGGCGTTTACGTGCTGCTTGATTTCCATTAAGGAAAGTACATTGCCGTTTACGTGATCTCCGAGCATCTCACAAGAAAAGAGAAGCGTTTACAAATGGCGTCCTAAAGTAAGAGTGGGGAAAAAGGCGACTTGGAAAAATCATGAAAAGTGTGTGAAAATGAATCGGGATGAGCTCATAGGTGCAGTAGCAGCTCTAGTTTCGAATCATAATAGGACAACTGCACGAATACTTCTTCTAAATGATGAAGAATTTAGGAAAAATAGAGCGAAGCATCGACATAACCTTCGGAAGCGGCTCGATATGATGTTCGCTTAGTAGAAATCTGTTATAGGCCGTTTACGAGCTCTATTATCGCGGAGTTTTAGCTTAAATCTGGCAACTTAATTATTTTAACTCAAATATATCTGTCAGCTAAAACTTGATTTCCCCCCGTTTACGTTTCTTGAAATATCTTAAGTTGAGAAAATTAGTAGCTAATGACACGTAAAACAGTGCACGTAAACGTAGTATAAGTCACAATCGCTGTGTTAGGACTTTGTTTCACCTTCTTTGACTGGATATAAGTCTAACTTGATTTCGCCTATAAAATCAACTTCCTTTTTCTCATTAAAAAAATAATCGAATGAAAACTATACGCTATTTCACGTGTGTTTCATTGTATTATTCTTTTAACTTTATTTCATTTGTGAATTTTTAAGTATATTTATGAAATAAAAAATTAATAGTGATAAAACAATATTAATAAAAATTTTTATACCGTATACGGATTGAGTTCGGTCATTTATAGTAATTTCCTAAAATTCCATGCTAAGTTAAAACCGAGTCCAAAATTTATGCGCGCGCAATTCAGTTGAGCAAGGCGAAATCAAGTCAAATGCCTGGAATATTGGAACTTGGTTTGGACCTATTCGACGCGTATTCAGGGTCAAATCAAGTTGAGAAAAGTAAGATTTCGAATGGGCTGGTTTAAGGTGAAAATAAGTCAAAACCAAGTCGAATTCAGTCTTTATTTTTCGACTCAGGCCGACTATTTGTACGCGCGCATCAAAAGATATGGATTTGATAGTTCTCGCTAGTGACTCGAACCTATTTATTGCATCTGCGTCTAAAAACGTAGCGTATTCGCTTTAGTGGCAACATTTTCCTTTAATTCCAAATATTTTAGAATAAATATTAGATTATATCATAATTAATCTTTGATCTTTTTCATCGTGTCACTTCGTGGGGTATAATGAATTTGATACATGATTGGATTAAGGAAAGATATTGGTGAATAATGAAAGTGCAATGAAATATGAAAAAGTGTAAAACATCGAGAACTTTAGAATAATTAAATCGAGAATAACTAAATATGGCGAATGGTCAATCAAGCAACGTATGAATGATTCTAAGCTAATAATTTGTTCGCTAATAAATTTTTCACTGATCATTTTTCACGTGTACGATTGTACAGATTTTTCCTTTTATTGATGGACAAAAGCTCGAACTTCGGCTGAAAAATATCGAATAATAATACCAATGTTGTTTTAATGCTTCAACAATGGAAAAGAACAGGTCCATCCATACCCTACATAGACTCATCGATAAAGGACTTATAAGCATATAGATCTATTCTCGTGAGGATTGTACTTATCGATAACGGTTAACAGAGCTCGTGGGCCAATAAAAAAAAAATCACGGAGGGAAAAGAATATAGAAGTAGGGGTTCACGAGAGATTCAGAGGGCAAGACGAGGGAGGCTCCATACGTCATTGAATTCTGCCGCTTGTCTAATATTATAGGCTCCAATCGTAAGGGCTTAATATTAGGGTGAAGCTAAGTGGCGGACCAGCTGACGCCACTGACTCTCACCGTTACCCGTCAATGTGTGTGTGCGTATCTGGGTGTGGGTGGGTGTTGGAACTCTCTTACTCCCTCTCTCTCTCTCTCTCTCTCTCTCTCTCTATCTCTTTCTCTCTCTCTCTCTCTCCCACCCTCTGCTTCTCGCAACCCCGCACGCACGCTGTGACTCGTCTTGAGGGTGTGCAGATGAGATTTAGGGAGCACCGAGAGAAGCGTCAAGCATAGGAGAAATCTGCCACCGACACTGATTTGTAGTGAGCTTTGTTTCAACTCTAAAAGCGCCTACAACCCAACATGAACGCCCCATAACCGATCAGAAAGCCAATATCACTTTCACCGCTGTATATTATAGTTATTAGCTATAAAGTGAGATTTGTGATAGTACCTCTGGCTCGGCGAACTATCGATTGTCCTTGTACACTTCCAATCAGTTTAGTTAAACAGCAATAATGATTTAATCGAATGAGTTGCAGTTGAACAATAAAAGGATTGAATCCTCAATCACAACGTATACTGTGAGAGTTCTCTGTTGCCCAACTGTATTACTGTAGTCAGTCTGAATGAATGCAAGATTTCAAAACCAACCTCTTACATCGTACGTTCAGTAATTTGCAGAAATTTGGTAAGTAATAAAGAATAGCTTTCTATGAACCGTTTATGAACCCTCCCGTCCCTAGTTTACCAAAGATTCTGACTCAAAATCTAACCATGGTTTACGATGCAACAGGTTAACAATACGAATTGAACTTCTCGAATATGTTTAATCAAGTTGTGTTATAACCCTCCAGTACTCAGACCCGTTTTCTCCACGCAAAAGTCTTCTAATACCTACGCAATTACCTTAAATTCATTGTGAAGCCACGAATTACGACGTTAGAGGGTTAAAAATATAAATATACGTAAATAAAAGACATGTGATTATTACCAAGGTTCGGTCTTCTGTTGTAATCATCACCTAGTATCCGCCTGACACTGAATTTCAGCTCAGGATTTTCCTTCTCCTGAATCCTACGGTTGTTACAGTCTCCCATACCGGTACAGTGTTCATCGCCGCATGTACACGTCTCCTCACCAGTTATCCTGCTATCCTCGCTCTTCATCCCTTGAATGCTGCTCAATCTTCCGTTGTGTTGCTGTCGATGAGTACCCTCGACAACCACGTCGATGTGACCGCTCACCCTTCCAGTACCAAAATCACCAAACCTACCAGCGATCGGATTACCGATCCAGCAGTCAGTTGTTCTCTTATTAACCTGACCGGTGGCAATTGACTCAGGAAGCTCGTTGTCCGGCGGTGGTCCGATATCGTGATCACCACCAGACGTTTGATCGAGCTCGTCCAGTGAATTTGCCGATGCCGCGGCCGAATTCGAACGATTGTCGATTCTGTCGTTTGTCGGCCTGACCAAATCGAATCTGTTGACTAGCATATTGTTGTGCCTCTTCGGTCCCTTAGTGTCCAGATAAATTTCACCGCTCGACGAACGTTTTAGATGATAACGTTCGTCCAGCGGTCCCGAAGATTCCTCCCTGCTGTCAACGGAGTTTCTACCGGCATTCGTGTGACCCATTGTTGTCAATTGCTGTCCTTGAATTTCGCTATTACTAATGTCCAATTGTCCACTACCACCCGTGGCACTCTCGACCGATGCTCTACCAGAACTACCGACATCGTGTTGCAGCTGATGATGCTGCTGCTGCTGTCGCAATTGTTCAACATTCCCCGATTCACCGTTGGCGATCATCATCATATCCCTTCCGAGCCTCAGATACTCGGCCTCGGTACCCCGCTGACAAGCCACCAGACTAGCGGCAAAATTGAATGTCAGACTAAAATCCGTTGCTGGCGTACCTTCGTTCTGTAGCAAATTTTTCATGAGAAAATTCGAGGCTGCTCGCTGATGAAGATTCTTCAACATCGCCGCCGTAGGCAAAGGTAACATATCGATTCTCTTTCGGGTTACGTACAAAGTATCACTTGTATTATACTCGCAAACAACACATTGATCAAGTTCCTACTGACAGAATATTATCTCGACAACGGTATCACACGCGCAGTTAGTTTTGATTACAGTTATGGGTTAAGACGTACTTTTATTGATCCGACAAGACGGTCGTCTTTTCTCAAAGGTACACCACACTTCAATATTGTTTCACTGTAATTATGCTGATGTCGCTTGCCTTGATAATTGGTATGGGGAAACATTAACGAGGACCGGCACGGTTTTCACGATCTTTATCCTCTTTCCAAGAAATTTCAACACCCACACAACTTTATCCAACTTTTCTCGTCGATTGTCACCACTCGTCAAAACAATATAGCGCACTATCTCTTAACAATTTCTATCAAACATACGTACTACAATATCACTGTAAAATGCCCACTGTACGATAGCGATTCACCCAGCATACACGGAACCAAACTTTCCCCAGCCACATCCTCGTGAAGTGGGGAATTGTTTCCGAATTGTGGGTGTTTTTTTTGTTGTCGTTGTTGCACGTAGGCAACTTTATGTTATTTATCCACTCGACAACGTAATGTCAGAGCTTATTTTTCGACGATGCGCTGCAAACTAAACGTCGGAGCAGCAAAACGTCGAGTCACACAAGAGCTCTGTGAGCCACGAGGGCTTCGATACAATGTATAGACAGGACGAATCATGCGAACGATAGTCGAGTGGAAATCGAGCAAGAACGGAGAAAGTGATGCAGAGCCTGCGACGAATTCCCGTGAGCATCATGCACAACCCTCGAATGCCCGAGAGCCTACACCACAAAAGCATAACACCAGTGGTGGAGTACTATAGTCGGTTGAGCTGCTCATCGGCATAGGATCTCGTGAGCCGCCCCGCGAACGAAAACCAACCCCCGCGGAGGATGGAAGAGGGGTAGATCGTGCCCGGTGCTTACTTCTCTCCCCCGTGACTTCAACACGGCGTGTGTCTACCCCCCTTACTCTGCACAGCCCCTCTCTCCTCATACACCCCACCCTCCGTCAAGTTTCTGGGTGAGATAATACAGACTATAAGCCGAGCAATTCGAGGTTTGGCTGGGATCTCTCTCACCGGGTATAGCGGTAATGCCGTAATAAAATCATACTCCAGCTTGGCAAACTGGGCGCTCTCCGCACATACACACGTATACATATCCCTTAAATGCGGAACGATAGACCGTGGTGATGTAGGCGGGAAAAAGAGCCGAAGATTGTAAGAAAGAGACGAAATGCAAGAGTGAGATCGCAGTTTCGCGAGGAAAAAGGTAAAGAATCTTTGGGAGGGGTGCTGAGGGAGGGGAAGAGACAAATAGACGTTTGAATTAAAGGTAGCCAAGAAAGAAGGGATACAGAGAGAGAGAGAGAGAGAGAGAGAGAGATGCTGAGAGCGAGGGCTTTCTGCTTGCATCGTTTGCTGCCTCGACTGTACACATAGGGGTGTATTCTGGCCTGCGTCATTGCCCAAAGAGTCGTAGAGGGAGAAAAAAGCCCCGGAGATTCGTATTCCTTTGGTCCAACGATTGGATTTTATTTGACGAAGCCAACCCCTGCGTTGGCCAATCGGTGCGAGGTACTCAGTACTGAAACGGGCCACGCCCACACCCCTTGCTCGTACTCCTGCAATCCCCCTCGACAGTGAGGGTAGGGGTGTTGTGAGCTATATATACACTTCTGTTTGATATATATAAATATATACACGTATATATATGTAGGGGCGATACCTCTAGACGGTTTTCTACACCCTTATCAACTTTATTATCTCCAGCCTAAATTCCATAGTGTGTGTAACACGAGGGTAGTCTAGTCGGCTAGGTCGATATATACGCCGTCACATTTTCTTGTCCAACGAGCTTGACGCATCCATTTTTGCGTTTTATAACATTTTACGGGGAGAATAATAATATTATTACAGGGGTAACCTGACTTTTATGCCACAGCGACGTCGATTTAATGACGATGCAATAAAATATGATTTTTGTTTTCTTCAAGGACTCATTTTACATTGCACGATCGCTGCGTGCGCCTGTTATAATTATTAAAATAATTTAAAATCATCCACTTTTCACTGGGTAATGGATTTTAATGGATAAATGCAGACTTGATTATTTTTTTGGACATGACATGTCACGCCGACTATTGAAAATATTTTTGCTCGGCTGTCAATTTTTCGTCATCACCGAACAAATGAGAGTTTTAGAGAGAGAGAGAGAGAGAGAGAGAGAGAGAGAGAGAGAAAGAGGATAGAGAGAGTGAGAAGAGAGAACTAGGAGCATCGGTACACGGCGGAAGGTAGTGTGACATACACACGTCCACTTCCGTCGGAAATGTTCCAAGAGATAATTAAATTAATTGCGTTCGGACTGGAGAACTCTCGGATGTTATCGCAGTCTGCGTGCACGTACATGCAATGTACACGCATGGTGCAATACAAGCATCTTCATATATAGAGTTATATGGAGTTAAACGGGAAACTGTTCACGGTGAATTCACGCCGAAACTAAATTATAAATACCTGGCCTCGCAACGACGAACCCTAATTTCGGATAAATGATAACGGTGCTCAGGATGCATTGTAGTTAGCTGCGCGTGATGCAGATTACTTGTGCGAATTCACTCAAATTGCAATGTAAATTTTCACTATCTGCTTATCAAACGTGTGCTTTCAGTTGTGAAAGCGTTGTGCGATACGACGAACGGAAAAGTTTCTCCTTGCTCTTACCATTCAATAAACAACTCACTGACATATGCATGTACCAAACTACGATACTCGCAATTCTTTAATCGGTACCCTCGCAAACTGAAAGAATCAGTTAATATAAGGACAGTTAATATTCAGTTGAAATTACAGTTGATCATTGAAATTTTGGATGAATTTTCTTAGAAATCTACATCTAACTAAATATGGTTATTTTGTGGGTCTACAACTCATTTTAGTTATAGTTTCCATTCATCTATATATTGCAGTTGATACAATTAACTGCATGTTATTCTTGCGAAATTTCGGATTGTATCATGATGTATATGAGATCGCTAACGAAAATTTTCATACTCCATTATTCAAAAAGTAAATATCCAACAAAATAGTTACGAAGACTATTCGTAAAATATTGATGTATTGGTATATTGATATAATATAGCCATATATAGATTCAATCCAAAACGACTGACTTGGAAAACTCTGACTTTTAATACTTCAGCAACAATATTTATTGTGCGGATAAATATCAATTAACATTAGGGCAGTTATGAAAATGTCTTATACATTATATGTGAGGTATTGATGTCGGGATTGCGTCCAAATTTACATATAATGGCGGTCGTTTCACACGATTCATTAATATTCTTTTACAAAAACAGTACAAAATTGACATTTACACTTTATAATTCTGAAATAATGTGTCTCTCGAATAATTCAAACCGAATTTATTATAAATTTTAGAAATAACTCCGTTACCGAGTTGCAATGGCGGTATAATAGTAGTCATACAGCTGTGTAATGGAGAAAAGTTACAATGATAGACGATGAAATGTGACAATTTCAATTTTCACCTGCAATTGGAAATTTAAACTTTCCCCAACTCTGGATGTGAATGTAAGAGCAACCGGTCAAGCGAGATCTCGAGTACGATGCTAATAAAACAAATATATTAATACGACATTGAGACGCAGCAGGGGCATAGATATTTCGAAACAGCCGCGTTGTTATACACGATTTTCAGGCAATAATTTATACTGAAATACACCGTTGCTCGTATTAATATAGTGCTTTATCATATTTCTATGGAGAATATTGAGACTGGACCCTCGCGCGCGCGCGCAATGCGAGAAGTATATGAGCGTTAAAGGGGTAGCAGTTTGAGCTCGGGATACGTGAGTGGAGGTAGAGAGTTATAAAAGAGGTCCAGACGACGCTCCTTGGGTCCTGGCTGTACATTATATCGAGGGGTGCTTTTCCGCTTTATAGTACGGGGATATCGTTTAAGTGGAGTTTGCTTGTCAATTAAGGGGTAGTTCCGCGACTTTTTTTTCTTATGCGGTTTCTTCTTTCTTGCTACTCACTTCACACATTTCGTTGTATATAAAATACAACCTGATAAAGACTATATATACTTGCGATCGGTATATACTATATAAAGCTGTGTACGAAGGTACTCATGTATACAAACGCATATGCAGGCCCATACATAGATATTTATTCGAGAGGGTGTTATACATATATATATATACACATATTTCATGGAAAGGATAATATGTATACATGTATGAAGCCTGAGCAGAAGCCAGAGGGAGAGAAAGAGAGAGAGAGCTTCGAAGGGTAAACCAGCCAACGGGGGAGCATTTCGCGAGAGCCACCCTCGCGATCCGTTACCCCCCTCGAACTTGGTCGTGGGGGATGGGATTGAAAGGGGGATGAGGAGGGTAGGAGAATTCGCGACCACGCCCACCTTTAGAATCACGAACCTCGTCGACGTCACACGACTTATCACCCTCTCGCGCTGCTTTTGCTGTGACTGGAAAGGCCTGAAAACGAACCGAGTGCGAGAAAGAAACAGCGAGAGAAAGAGAAAGAAGGAGAGAAAAACGAGGGAGGATGTGTGTGCCTCGTGCACGTTTTCAGCTTTCGAGAAATCGGGAAAAAAGAGTGGATAAAAGGTCGAGGGGCAGTAGGGGCGAAGAGGTATGCGAAGAAGGGAGAAGGAAAATAATGAAATGAACATCGGTGCGCGCGAGCTGCTGCTCCTCGTGCTGCTGGGATAAATCAGGAATTATTATAAGAGCTGCTATAAAGGACAGAGAAAGAGAAAGAGGGAGAGAGAGAGAGAGAGAGAGAGAGAGAGAAATAGAGAGAGAGAGAGAGAGAGAGAGAGACCGGAGAGAGGGAAACCTGGACCATCGGGGTTGCTCTCTGCAATTCTGCTGTTATAATTTCTCTCTTTCTCTCTCTCTCTCTCTCTCTCTCTCTCTCTCTCTCTCTATTGCTCTCTTTCTCGACTTGGTTTATAGAAATTTACATCAAGCCCGAGGGAGCAAGTAGGAAATGGAGGAGGGGGGGGGGGGGGGGGGGGAGGCGAAGATAAACGTTGAACCGGGACGAGCTACTGGCGAAAACGATTCGTTTTATCCGACCACTCGGTGCGAATATAATTATTCATTTCTCTTTTAGAAAGCTGATATGAAATGATAACGTCGGTACAGCAAGTATATAATAATACGTGTTAATTTTTTTTTTAGATACGCCATGATGTACGTAGAAACTCGAGATTCTCTTTCATATTGCAAAACCTGAAAAGATTGCGTTGTTATTCAACGATTAATTCTTGAAGCCCTCTTCCCCTAGAGTTTTGTTCACAGACACACTCTTTTCTCATGCACTATATCGTATCGTATTTGCACGAGGGCATACGGAAACTGCGGAAAACCTGATGGTCGATGCAGGTATATTTTACTGAATTTCAGTTGTACTACCACCAGAAACTAAAAAAAAAAAAAACTGTCTCCCGTATCAGTAGTGCCTGATGGCTACGGCAGTCATGCCTAACTTGGGAGCTAATACGATTATTAATATGACTGTTATTTGATTATTCAAATATCTCTTATTCATTATTATCACATATCATTCGAAACTTTCAATGAAAAATAACGTCCTTCTGTGTTATGAAAAAATGGCAGAATTGAAAAAAGAAAAAAGGGAAACGTGGGAGAGATGAGAAATAAAACGAGAAGTGTGGCTACACGGCCTGCGGGACAATATAATAATATTATACCGATAGGGAGGCAGTTATAAGCACATGACGCTCCTTCGTATTATATACAGCATATATATATATGTATATCTTACGTGAGCCCCCCCCCCCCCCCCCCCCCTCAGAATACGAGCTCATATATACATATACCCGTTCTATATATGTATATGTTGAGTATAGAGTATCTGGAGTTACCCTAAACTTGGGGTAGGACTTGCGCGAGCGTCACTTAACTGCCATATTTCTCCGTCTACCATACTTGGCGTAATACACACGCTTTGAAAGCCTCGAGTCAACCGTGAAATTGACTTTATTAGTCTTTTTTTTCCTTACCCTCGCACGTTTATGGCATATTCCATTGAATATACACATAAAGCATTATCGCATTGTACCCCCGATTATATATTTACGCCACAAAGTTTTGTTACATTTGTTAACTCAATGGATGACGATTTTCTGAGGATAAACGACTGCAAATATATATTTTTATTTTTCATCAATCCGTTCGTAATTGCGTAATTTTCAAATGAATGAAATTTTAATTTCTCAATTGTGATACGACCCTGGAGTTGCAGCTTTCAATTTTGCATAGAAAACTGTGAGGCAAAATATATTTTTTTTTGAACTTTCAGTACGATTTGATGAGAAAAAACAATTGTGACAATTTCTCATTGACGTGTTCCATTGTAATTGTCCATTGTAATTGGATATATGGATAAGTTAGTGTAACGGTTAGTAAACTTATGAATAAGTTTTCTCAATACTCAGAGTTTCAGATTTAATTTTCATTAATTAAAATAAATACGAGCTAATATAATCTTTTAATTTACATAATTTGTGTTTGTTACATTGTTTTGAATAATTTGATGATAAAACATTCAAATTAAACTATATTAAAGTGCAATGAAAAAAAATTGAAATCCATGTCGATATCTAAGAACGAATCATGAAGAAAAAAAATTTCTAGGTGAATTTTGGTTTTCATAACTTGCTCCATATATTTATTGGGACAGAAATCATGATATTGAGGAATATTATATGACAAAAATAAAAATTATGAGTACAGTGAGTACGGTGTATCGAACACGTGTTACGGAAAAATTGTAGGAAATGGTTCATGGGAGTGTCTGGGGTGTCTCACTCTGGCGACAAAAAGACATATCGAGCAAGACTGAGTTTTATATATATATATATACATATATACATATATATTTTTTTTTATTTCTTAGGTTAAGGTGCTGGTATATAAATTGTCACCTCGCGCAATGGCGCGTAGGAACCGTGGTACAAAAACTTCCCGAATTCTCTTGAGATCGAGCTTCGTATATATGAGTCATATACACATGAGATTGCTTTGTTTTGGGGATAAAGAAAGCAAGAAAAGTGAGAAAAAGTCGTCGCGATTGCTGAGAGAACCAAGGAGGTGATAGTATAACAATGGAGAGCTCGGTATTATATATAATATTATATATTATATAGGGAGAGAAAGTGAGACTGAGATATTTACTCAGTTCAGAAAAGTATACACAAGGAGAGAAATACAATACTTGGAGGGAAAAGTTTTCTCGCAATCGTGATGTATATTTCGTTCTAAATTTTGGTAATTATCATTATTCGGTAATAATATCAACGAATCAGTTGAATATAGAAATCGTGAGATCAAATTTTGTCTTAGCCTGTAAAGAAATCGTCAAAATGAAGTTTGGTTAAAAATAATTTTCTTCAAATTCAATTTTCTTCCAAAAGCCGAACCAAAACAGTACAGAAGAAAGTAATTATGAATCAGTCATTGTTAGCATGAAATGCTCAATACGTACTATATTTTACATCCCGAAATATCTGCTACTGGTTGTGTATTAAAATGTCCACCATAATGTACATCATATAATTTCGGAAATGACGTTGAGAATTCCGCTACAATTCTGTTAATTTAGTTGCAACTCAATATCGTAATTGTAACATGCTTCGCGCAGAGTACATGTCTGAATTTGATACACCACGGAGAACTTTCTCCCTCAGTATACTATATCGGGAAATCCGAGGTAAAATGGTCTTTCGGGACACCGCACTGAAAATCATATTTCGAGGCTGAAATAGGCAGAGCTCGCATAGGAATATAATACTCAACAGAAGTAACTTCTGTTATTTCAATCGAGCGTATAGAGGAGGAAATTAAGTGTGCAGAAAAACTTGCGACTGATTAAAATTTTCGTACCATATGATCATAGTTTGCATGATTCATTGCTATCTTTCTTCTTGCGCTATGAGAGCACTTATACTTTTATTTTTATACACATTTGGATAAGTTTAATATTTTCATATAGTTGAAGTTGTTCAATCGTTTTCTGAAACCTCTTTTACTTATAAAAGAATTCCTGAAATATTAATTACAACACAGTCTCATTCACAAGTTACTTTTAATGAAAATTAAAAGGAAATCGTGTGTTTTTTGTCACTTTTCAATATAGACACAGGCTCTTTATTATCGTTGAAAACTTACAAGCACATTAACTGACCAGTTTCATCAGTGCAGTCTCTTTTCAAATTTTCCTTGACTTTCATGCATGACTTTATAGAGGCATTTTCCACTAACTAGGAGAGAAAGAGATTGTAGATATCGAAAGGATACTTTGTTATAGAGATAATGAAAAAAAAAAAAAAAAAATTGAAAGGGTGCAAAATTCTCTAAGTATAACCCTAGTCCCTTTCTAGTACAATCCTCATCGAATTAAATTATATGCCAAAAGCGTCTCATTAAAAAAACAAAGACATGGGCCGTTTTTCCCCACTCTCCACCGAATATGCATCATGCAGTGAAGCTATATACGTTTCAGAGATTTCGCACGCTACGGCGGATGTAATATCACGGGCGCGATGTACAATTAACTCTCGCGGGTTTGCAACCAGACACACAGAGCTTGCAAATTCGAGGTTTCGCTGCTTGCTAGTAGCAGATTACGGGGTTCGCGTGAGAGCGCGCGAAAGCTTCTTGACACCAACGGGTCCTTTCCAGCTTCCGCACTCTCGCTGCGGGGTATATGTGTGTGTGTGTGTGTGTGTGTGTGTGTGTGTATGTGCACGCGCGCGCGCCTTGCGTGACACTTGAACCTGGCAGTAGTAGCGCAATCCACCCTACGCTCTTTCACTTTCTCTCTCTCTCTCTCTCTCTCGCTGTACCTCACACAGCATCCTGGTGAGAGCATCCGTAGAAGGAAGAGGAAGGTTAGAGAATGGCAGAGAACGCGTGGTGAACGCGGAAACGAGAAAGAGAGAGAGAGAGAGAGAGAGAGAGAGAGAGAGAGAGAGAAAGAGAGAGAGAGAGATAACTGTAGGCTAATGGGATATTTGGGGTCAGGTGTGTGAGCGAGAAAGCGAGAGTCGAAGGGTCCGTGTTAATTAATATCACGTCACACGCGCTGCCTCGCTAAAATCTGTCTCCGTATATACATATATATTATATATATATGTATATAACGAAATATTGTTCTTCCCTTCTATATATACGTTGCATTATAAGTGTATGTATATATATATTCATTTGTTTGTTTATGCGTTTTATCAATATCACAGTAGTACATATTATATGTTGCCTCTGAACAACCAGCGTACTCTTTTTTTCGAAATTTTACAACCACCGCCATTTCGTAATGTCTACGTAGACGGTGGCAAGCTTTCGCGTCGTATATAAAAAATTATACATCCTTATTCGGGAAAATAAACAAAACATATGTGTCGCAGTCTTACCATAAAATTACATGATTTACATTTATTTATCACTATATTTGTAATATCATGTATTTCACAACAGCGTGGAAAAAGAAATTATGCGCGTTATTACTGGAATAATTTTATGAACTATTCACCGTGCAGAATATGATTATGAATTTTTGAAAAATATCGTCTCGCCACAGTAAACTCCTTTGATACAGGAAATCTCTCGAGAATCATCTGGTCGAAATTCCGGAAGAGGACCACAATGGATAACGTGAATTAATCTTTATGTATATATATAAGCTAATTCTGAAGTGGCGAGAAGGGCTGTCAGGAAGGACGTGCTCTCAATGCCGGTAGCACATCTCCGTCACAGACGACCCGCGCGCGGTCCATACACTTTTCGGAGGGTTGACGATTCACCCTCTCCCCATCACTGTATACCCTCTCACTTCTCTCTCTCTCTCTCTCTCTCTCTCTCTCTCTCTCTCTCCCTCACTCTCGTTCTCTGCGGTCCTTTCGGTCGCCTCCCACCGAGTTTTGACGCTTTGATCATTTGTTTCGGCGTCGGGTCATAACCGGCCTTCTCCCGGGGCTTGTATACCGAAAAGCACGACAGCCGCCAGCAAAACCTTTTCCAACCTCTCGACACCTCTCGATTTTACCCTCATCCCTTCACTCCCCCATCCCTCACTATATCCTCACTTCTTCCCGTATACGTTGCCTTTCAATATTCGATTCACTCGCCTCTCGCCGATGCTCATATCCTTTTTCTCCTATCGTCTATGCTGTGTCATATACTTATATACCTTTTATTTTCATATGATATTGACATTTCATGAAGCATAATATTACATATATTTATTCTTCTTACAATAAGTACTAATTCATCGTTTCGTGCTGATTCGTAATACTCACTCAGTATAGAATTTTTATTACTCCACAAGTGCCTTGGGCAAAAACTCGAGCGCATCGCTATTATTGTTATAAACATATGAATTCGAGACTGCATCGTCACGCCATGCAAAAATAAGGCTCACGTGTACACAAGAGCTCTCAGGTGCTTCGGACATTTATTTTTCCAAATTAATAATATATGAGTTTCGGGCGACTTTTAATTTAATGTATATAAGATATTGCCACACGCTTTTCCAGCGTATATATTTACCAGGGACACATTTTTTCGGTAATTTGAGATGAAAATGTCAATGCGTTATTATATTTACGCGTGAATCCAGATTACATGGGGACACGGCGTGGTAAGAGGGTGGTGCCGAAATAATAACATAAATATGTTTTCGCTGCATTCTGCCATCAATGTATATGTGTGTATTAGCATTTCCATTATTGTACGATAATTCCATCCGATAACAAGGGGTGGGGGTTCGAGAATTTCATGAGGATGCGAGTATTATCGAACAAAATATCCAAGCCTGGACCCAAAATTCTCGTTATAATATATGTAATATTAAAAGAGAGGGAATCGAGGGTGAACCATGACGAAAGAGAAACGTCCAAGGGAAATAACATAATACTATATATATAGTATATACAGATGAAGAAAGAGCGAGAAGAGAAAATCTGGATAATATCGTCGAGATGAGAGCCCGTATATATATTCGGGAGAGAATATGTGCATGTGCGCGCGCCCGAGTGCCTCGTTTAATTTGTATTGCTATAGCATATATGAGCGAACGATATACCGAGATATTAGAGGCAGTTATCGCAGCGTATTGCTCTTAATAGTTTTCCCCTCTCCCTTACAACCGCGTTTGCTCCTGGCTTCCCAACGCTGATGGTATAGCCAAATCCAATGGCAAATATAGGGATGCTCAGAGCGACAGAGAAAAAAAAGGTCCTAGAGAGGGAAATAAGGGATGGTGCGAGATAGAGACGGATAGAGAACGAGGCTTGAGAGGGATCGAGTGAAATATATATGTGTAACGAGGATGGAATTGCGAGTGAAACGGAGAAGAGTCAAGGGAGAGATTGCGATGGTATACGTGGGTGTAGAGGAGATCGACCAAAGAGTAAAAGAGAGACGAATGCAACATAGAGATATAATGGCTGTTCAAGGCTTAATCGACCGAGCTCTCTTGTCAAAGATATATATATATATTTTTTTTTTCTTTCTCCCATAGTAGGTTGTGACATTAAAAAAGCAGATGAATCTTTACACTTCTTTAAACATTCATTTGCTTGTTATTGACACTGTTAAACTGACACTATTGAGAACTATCAATTTGTGTAATTATTTTATGTAAAATTCTTGGTTAAAAAAAAAAAAATTTTTAACCATGAGAAAGACAGGCTTTGATCTAGTAGAGCCGTTGCGAATTAATTAAGTCTAATTTAAAAATTTGTGTTTTTTTTTTTCTATTTTTTAACTACAATAATCCCCACTTTTATATTCTTAATTCTTTTTCGGACGTAAGGAATTGAAAAAAAAAATCTATTTTTCAACAAATAATTTGTGGCGAAAATCTCGGAAAAACCCATAGCGTTAAACAGTTAAAAATTTCAAAACAATCTGAAAATTAGCGTATAAAGTATATTTTCTTCGTCTCGGAAAAATTGAAAATTTCAAGGCTTTCCCGAGCCCTGTAAAATTGATCCGAAATACCCCATACACGTGGAATGAGAAGGAAACGAGCGACATTGAGCGAGACGGGAATATCGAGGGTGGGTAGAAGAGAGAAACGGCCAGGAAAGCCTGGCTGTGCACTGGTGTTTTTGACAGGCCGATGAATTGAATAATCGCAAGTCGAGTCGAGAGGGTCCGCCAAATCTCAGTCCCCGATACACGTTCGTATAAGCTCACAATTGCGGAGATCAATTATAGGTGTATATAATATACATGTATATATGCATGGAATGTGTTTATACGCGTATGTATGTACGCTTGTAATATATCAATGAGAATTAGATACATGTGTGCGTAATTCAGTGTGTAACTATTATGCATAAGTACAATGTTCAATACTTCGCGAAAATTCATATTAATTTTTGCTTCCTCATAGAGGGAGCTTTGCGATTGTGATAAATCATTTTTTTTTTGTTTCGAGTTTTTTCCATCGTGTTCAAAGTATGTGTGATTTTCATTTAAACCTTTCCCCCTTTGTCTTCAATTTTAAGAAATTTGTAGCTTCGTTCATACAGGTATAGGCAGAAACAAAGAAAAAAAATTTTCCCGGATGCTCGACTATATATTATTAACACACTATCGTTGGGATCCGAAAAATCGACAAATCAATATTTCATGAACGAAAACGAAGAGGAAACGTGCGTGTTACGCGATATAGTTAAGAGGTTTTGCGAGTGACGACTGATATATATGCTTACCATTCTTAATTCATTAATTTGTTTGAGCACTGCCGCATCGAAATTACGCGGTTCGACAGTTCCTAATCCCCGAGCGTCGTTCGGTCGCGTGTTGGCAGACACACGCAGAATGTCTCGCCCGTCGCTATTTTTTTTTTTTTTTTTTTCTTCTATTTTCCACGCGAGCATTTATAAATCCGACCCCTGTATATGGAATCCCCTCCCGGAACGTCTGTTGCGAACGTTCACAGCGGGAGGTATAGTTGGATAACCCATCGTCATCATCGACGACGAGAGTTATAACGGCACAGTGTGGCAAACGAGATCCTATCTGCTATATATAAAACATGACATTTTACGACAGGGCTCGATTTCTTATATGAGACACGCGTCAATAGTTGTTGGTATACTCTTAACCCGCCCTATCCCGTAAAATAAACGTCGTGCATACACGGTAATCGACGTCCTGGCCAGTTATTATGGCAGCGTAGAATTTCTTTCGCGTACGAAATCACTCGTAACATATATAGATCAGAAAATCAATCCATTTAGTTTTTTCAATCGTTTCAAAATTTTTGAAATTAATTTTCCCCTTGCTTGCACATAATTGTTTCGTCTGAAAGAATTTTCAACAATCGTGACATTCTCCATCGAACACGCCGTGGTAAAAACGAATTATACGAAAACCAATATACTCTTGAGGATTTATCAAATAAGTCAGTAAAGTCAGTACTTACGCTCGTTTTTATACATGCCTTATGTATGTGACGATTCATATAGTGGCATGCAGTTTACAGCAGTTTGTTATCAAAATCTTCAGTTCATGAGTATAATTGGAAGAATTGAATACTCTCTGTAAGCTATCCGAGGCATAGCAGATCTGTTCCCTGATGGGAATTAAAAAAAAAATGTACAAACCAAAACGGGGCTCAACGTTAACTCGAGGTTATCATGAAATCGCCCATATAATATACATGTATAATACAGAGCGTGGGTAATGTGCCGCAGGGATGAGAAAGGTTTCGGCCTCATAGCCATCAGAGAACAGTCTCGGTGCGCGCCCGGTCTGGACCGGTGCGTTTGACGTTGATACCGCGCGATAAGATGAAAGAGCCTCAGTGCGGTTGCCTCACCAGAAGGCTTATATCCGACCTATAGAACCGAACGCGAGAGCTCACCGCGTTCTATACGTGTATCGTTGCCGCACGTCTGAGCATAACGTTAGTAAATGCGATTTCGTCCCCCCCCCCCCCCCTCCTCTCATCCCCCTCCTCATCTACCCTCAGCCTCATGCCGTTACAGACATACATAATATAATGCCGAACGACAATCTAAATTTGCCCCAAGGTTTATATAGCGTCTAACCGACGATGTATATATAGTTGCAAGCCGCGATATAGACGCGATATTATATATACGGACTCGAGTGCAGGTTGCATCGACCATATGAACGAGTATCTATAGGGGAAGAAATATCGATGTATCTGTAGTATGTTTATATCATATAGAATGCTGCGGAGAGGCTATATAGAGATGAGTACGGCCCACGGGGTCGATGTCGAATTGATAAAATTTCCGTACATCCCTTAGGGGTAATATACAGATAATCGAGCAGATAAATTTTTCAGATATACACACACATATGTATATACACACATTATACACATACACACACATATATATACACATACATATATATATATATATATATATATATATATATATATATATATATATATGTATATATATATGTGCATATGTGTGTGTGTTTGCGTGTGTATATATATATATATATTTCAATAAATAATATTGGTTTTTTTTTCATATTTGCGGATATAAGTAAATCGGTCAAGTGAATTTTTCCTATAAAAGCTTCGATATAGACGATAAAAAGTTTGTGCGCAATTCCTCAAAGTTTGACGTCATAATTAATGGTCCTGTACGGATTTACTTTGTGTAAAAATGAAGGGAAAATTAAAATTCTAGGAAATTATTGAGATGCTACCGTGTGCGATCAGTTGCGTGAGATTAGTAAAAAAGTTGACACGATGATAAGCCGTGGACACTCATATGAATCGAGAAAAATTGGTACACCTACCTTTTTCAACTCACGAAATCCCGACAACTAGTAAGACGAAAGATTGCGTTCTAAAATTTTTCCAGAATCTTCGGACAATGACTGTCCACGGTTTTGTAATGTTTTCAATCAAACCTTAAGTATCGCAAATTAAAATATGTTCTTAAACAATTTTGTATAAATGTTCGGATATCGACGAGTTTTAAAAATCACTCCATATATGTACGCGGATAATCGGATAAAGTTGCAATGACACGAGCGATGATTGGTTCATTATATCCACGCATCAGATATCCCGCGATTCAACGTTATCCAACTTTGTATCTCGTTCGATCAAATATTTACAATATACCATTAACGTTTTTTTTTTGTGTAAAAAGTTTGGGCATCTATGCTATTCGTTGATTTTCATTTTTCATGCGAGAAAAATTCATCGAAAAAGACGTACTTTTCGGGTGTCAATCACGATCGTAATCCGTGAAAAGGATGGAGGCGTGTGTGCCCTCGAAGTGACGTATACATGATGAACATGTGCATGATGCCACGTTCTCTTCGAGCTATATTCTCTGTTTTATTCAATGTTTTTTTATATTCAATACTATATATTTTTATTATTATTGAATGATATACATGCGAGGCATCCCATGCCAAATCGGCTGCCATCTTGAGGTGGTATAATTTTTTACACAGAGCTATGGGAAATGCAGAATTTTAATTTTGAAAAAAAATAGTGATATGACAAACTGCATAATTTTACATTTCCATGAGATTACTTGATTTCATATACTTCATGAATTGAAAAATATATAATTTATTCAACCATGACAAATATAAATTACCTGTTAAGATCAGCCAACCTGATGTTCTCATGACGTCCATTATTTTTTTATTCTTCCTTCCATCGACAATTTTTATCATACTTTTTCCAACGCCTTTACTAATATTCAAAGTCATTGACAGTTTGTAGCAATTGCCAAGGACTAAACATGTTTTCGATGTAAATGGATACAAAATGATAGTAAAAAGAAATCGAAGAAAACGGATTCGAAGAAAATATGTGTCAATTTTTTAAATTCAAGAACAATATGAAGGAGAAATGCGGCAAATTGAGTATAGAGTCAGGGACGTGTGAATTGTTCGACCGATCGGCCTGAAATGCCCAATGTATAGCAATTCACGAGAATCAAGAGAAAAACGCTGGTAGCACCAATGCCGCGCTTCGTTACACACCGATGTAATTGCAATCGGCTATATAACTACAACATCGCGCGGTATAACGCTGCCGGGGATGCGACGGATTCAGAATTGGGAAAAAAAAAAAATTTCTAGCGTATATTCATCCCGCGAGTGGATGAGTTTCGTGCTTTCCGCGAGTTTTCGACGGGCAATTTACCTGTTTGTATAGGTTTCCTGATTGTCTGTTGGCAACGAATTCACGGTGCATTCACAGCACATTCGTATATATAGACGAATAGGTGTATACATACTGTAAGGGCACATGAAGCATTCGGTTCTCGTTTTCTTCATTCTTGCCTTTTTTTTTTTTTTATTCGTTCGTTTGGTCGAAGTTTCGCAGTGAACGGCAACGACAACGACGAGAGTGCGGGCGGTTCGTTAATTCAAGCTCGGTGAGCAGATGCCTCGCTTCAAAAAATTCAAGGGCTGCTCTAAAAATTCCTACCCATGCAATCGGCGCCAAGATAATCAGTATTACCGAGCACCGAGAATCGGTGTATACATATATGGGCCAATTCGTCTTGCTACAACGATAGATTAACGACGATTATGTTAACGTGAGAAATTTCTATGAGCAGCATACCCGCGATGCGTTATGACTCTGGTATAACTTCTTGCTCTGATAATAATTATAATATTGTGTTGCCGCAAAAATGCGGTAAAATTATAAAATTAAAATAGCGACCATTTTGCCTCATGTTCTCGCAGAGTCGTGAATTTTATTGATGAACCAATTGAATGAAATTCCAGAAAATAATTAATGTGCAACAGTATACAATTATATGATCGTACACTTGACGGCGTTTCTGTAAATTCTCAATGCGTATAATTAAATTAGTAAAATCAATCGCTTTTATTTCATTCGTTTGTCCCATTCAATATATTCGATTTACTTATTTTTCACGAAAACCAAGAAAAGAAAAAAATTCCCCAGTACATTAAATTTTATAGAACATTTAACGTCCTCATTGAGTGCATTTATTGTCAACTGCTACAATTGTCGATTTTGGCACGAAAAAAACGTGTGAGTTGGCGTTGGAACTCACGAAATTTGATGTGTAAACATTTGAGCTCGCGTCAGTTTGGTGTGGGAAAATTGAGGTCGTGCATGGGTTAAGGAGGTACGACTAGTATGAAGAATCCAACTGACGGACTTGAATTTTTTATATTTTTTTGCCGAATACTTTATGCGCCTATTGCCAAAATTTGAGCTATATTAACCGTTTAGTTTATTCGTAATAAAATTGCAAAGTCGAGCAGTTTGAGTTACTAAAGCACGTCGTCTTATGGAGACGGTTAACCGGAAGTGCTGTGATCACGGTTTTGCTGCTCACGTATCCAACTACACCCGTTGAAAAACTGAAACTTGATAGATTAGATATAGATATTGTAAAAAATTGAAAAATTACTCTTCACCGTGTAGTTCTGGCACTACATCATAAAAAAGTTTCAATTTCCGGTTGTAAATGTTCAGAACGATCAAATAGCACCCACAGACTTAGCAACGTCGCGAGTAACAGCTGATGGGTTTCGGCGAACATAACCTAGCTTTGTTTTGATATTAGCAACGAAGATAGAGTCATCTTCGTTGGTCACGTATACCAACTTATAGCATCGCCAATGCGACGTTGCCAAGTGTTTACTTCAAATTCCATCATGTTATTTATGGAGTTTTATTATTTATCACGTATCAATTATATGTATAATTATCATTCTACCGATCGTATTAATTCCACTGAGGTAATTCAAGTCTATTTTAATAGGTTTTCGGCTGATTTTAAAAAATGTTTTTTAGTCCGTTTTTGTGGTAGACATGTCATTATTATTATGATGGAGACTACTATCGAGTCGTTGACAATCTAATTTTTCAGTTTTTATTAGTTCATGCGCAATAAATTAATCATTTACCACAAAATTTTTCACATTATAATCGATAATATGAATAATCAACGCAAATAAACATAAATCAGAACAACTGTGGGTAAAATAAATTTAGACTTTTTTTTGACTCCAAAGAACTAGTCGTACCTCCTTAATCTTAGCCCGTACCATCAGCTATCAGCTGTCGAAACACACACATTCACGGGCTCTCACACGGACCACGGTGCGCGCTGTACGCTGCTCACGCCTGCGCGGCGCCGATGTCCTATACATAGAAGTGTTGGTTAGCCCCCACCGTGTGGCGCTCTCACACACACATTCACGCGCTCACATAGACACGGATCTTACGCTGACGGTCGAAGTTTTACATCTGACGCTCGAAGTCCCAGCTAGCCCCTACCGTAGACCGAGCGCTAAGATGTTTACACATCAAAAATACGAATTTCAGCAGGAGGTCCATTTTCCTCACTCATGCACACCGAATCGATAATTCCATATACGAGCTGTAATATGGCCTGTGGCTGACGAGTATGCCGTTGCCGAACAACAAACATCGTCGGAAACCAATCCAGCATAACGACGAGGAGAAATAACAAAATCGGTGGAATCCCAGAAATGAATTCAAGGTGCAGCACCGTATACACGCATCAAGTATACGACAGATCAAATATCATGACCATTGGAATTCATATTTAGTCGGAGAGAGAAAACATAAGAATCAATTTTTATTCAATTACAAATATGGTGTTTGATTTGTTTATTTCAAAAAATTATAAGCAGGAAGTTTATCATCTTTACAGAAAATCTTACGGACAATTATTGCGAACGTTTCATGCTCGCGTCGTTTGCTGATAAAGTTCAATTTGGCTGCAAGTTTATTTTATTTGCTCAATCCTTAAAGAAGTACCCTCGGTACGACGTAATTCAGAGAACTTTAACCTTCTACTTGAGTAACGTAGTATATAATTTGGCAACATCACATCCCTTGCTTTAGTGTACGTGCTCACGTACAAGTATAATACTTATGTATTTGACACTGAAGCAGCCAGCGAGCGGTTTCTGTGTGTATTATTAATTTGAAAAATGAGCGAAAACAGGTATTATTGGAGAAGAAAAAAAATTTCCAAAAAAATTTATGATAATAGAGTGCGACAAAGTGAGGTGGGAAAATCGATTCCCAGTGTTTACGGGAAAAGAAATATTTCTAACCTAAACGACGACTTTAAAAATGATGCAATTGACGGCTGTCGTGTTGCCACGTTTGTGAATTGCTCGAAAATCTTGTCTTTTTTTTAGTTATTTCTCCTAACACAAGCAAGCTTTACATGTTTTGGAAAGAGAAAAATGTTCGTGGGATATTCGTTTACATCTCCTTCAAATTTGATCAAAATCTGTTTGTTAATTCCAACTTGATAAATGATAATGTGCGTCAAAATCATAGATTCCCATAAGACCCCATGTTAAGAGCTTCGAAATGAAATTATTAATATCTTCTTTCAAAGTCAACCAAAGATTACAAAATTTTAACTGAGTCATTTTTTGAAAGATTTTGACATCTCTGCAAATTTTCGTAATTTTCTGTTTGTTAATTGATTTACCGAGGGTACTCCCTTAAAAAACGAGTAATTTCCCATTTATAACAACGTAACTGTTCCCTGTTTTGTTGACCACACCGCGTCCATCAAACTCGAGCGCATTTATATGGGCAGTGACTTTTTGGCGATAGAGGGAAAAACTAAACATGAAAAAAAAAGGAGATCCCTATATACATTATATATCATTCGTTGGTCGGTCGATGGGTCACTCATGAGGCAGCAGCCCCTCACTATATGATTTCAAATGGGATCTCTTACTTTCTCTTGCCATCGGTTTTCATCTTTCTCGTGATGACATGTATCAGAGGGTTATAGTTGCTGCAGCATCATAGAAACATGAACATCAAGCGAGTCATAGGGGCATAAGTTGAAAGCTCGTTTCTAGCCTATCGGTCTTTGGTTATATATATATAGGTAATGGATCGTATTTAGTTCATGCAGTACGTCGTTCGATCGTCGTCCGCGTCTCGTTTACCTCCTCATCGTTGGTACATCGTCTACTCGGCAATCAGAAACACTCGTCTCTCGTGTCACTGGCAGAGCACGCATCAGTCACCAACGAGGAAACAAGGGGCACACACTGTAGAATCTCGGTCGCGTGCCACCAATCGTCCCTTTTCAACGCGTGCCCTTACATATCTATATATCTACATTCACATAAGGTATTATAAGTACAGCACTACACAGAGATCCCTTGAGAGGTTTTTAGATGCATGTAAGTGCGGCCGCTTACGCACCGCTCATTCAAGAAGAATACGCCGTAGGGCCATTTATATATATGTATACATATATGTATATAGGATACATAAGAGCAGGGTATTTCAAACGAAATTGGACGTTTTTTGGCCAAGGAAAATGTCGGCAATCGTTCAATTCGTAAACAGCAAAATCCTGTTTTTGATGCCGTCTTTTTTCTAATTTTCTTCTTCTCGAGCTTATACCGCTCGCAAATCAAACGAATCCCAAAAATGCCTTTGACGAAAAAAAAAAATGGCCAATTCAATCGGATGATTTGTAGGGACTATATGGAGAGAAAACTACATATAAATGATTTCGTGACATGTATATTTATATGTATAAAAATAATTTCGTATTCAATCATAATTTTACTTAGGCTTTTATTAATGACAACGAAATTTTCCAAGCCTTAATTATCGACAATCGATGTCTCTTCATTCACCGAAAAGTTTAGTAATATAATTATTTAAAGATTAATCATAACATTTCCGAGATATTTCGTAAAGTTTTATAATATTCTGCGGGTTTAATTTTGTCATGCCATCAGGATGCAACACATCTTTTTCATAATTTATGCAATTACAGTTGACGAAAAAAAAAAAACGTAAACGATAAAACATTTCGCAACATTAGGTTTGTCTTGTCTCTCTTTGCATTTCGCCGTTTAGTGTATTGCCCTCTTTTTATCATCATCATTATTAATATTATTATAATTCTTATAAAACGACGATGCCAGCTTACCTGATGTGAGCTTCTGGAATCATGACAGGAAGTGGGGGATAGACGCGAGGGTAAACCGAGGTATACCGGGTTATGCAAATCGTTGAGGGGGCAAGAGAAAGAGAGATGTACGAATAATTTTCGTAAGAGAAATTGCAACGATTTAAACAGCCTTCTCGTACACCATTTGCCTCCGACAATGGCCGTGCATCGTTTTTAATTACCGAATTATACGTCAGCAGAGCCTCGTTTATTCGTCTGGTTTCACGTATATATATATATATATATATATATATATATATATATATATATATATGTATGTATATATGTACCGATGATGATGCTATATCATTTGAGAAGCAGAGTCGAGAATAATGTTGAATGTCGGGACGAGATCGAAAAAAAAAAACCACCCGGACCTTAATCGTTCAATCGAGTGAATCGGATGGAAACATCTCGTTCGAAATAACAAAAGACAGAGAGTCCTGGAGAGACTTTTTTCTCGCGCCTATAATAAGAATGAAAATTATATAAATAATAACTCGGATAATTAATGTTCCGAGAGTCTCCGTGATAGAATGATATTAATTGGCTGGTTAGTAACGGATAATAATAAAAGACCTGGCATCTGTAGGGAATTATATTCATTCTCAAAAGACGAGATATCATTAAAATTCGAATAAATATTTTACGAAAAAATTCATTGAAATCTTTTATTTATTAATTTGCTACTTTCCGTGAATTATATTATATTATTTAAAAGCATAATAGAAAATAGAAATACAAAAGTGGATGCATATTAGTGAAATTTCCTGTATGATGTACAAAATGCCCTACACAATAAATTTTAATATTGTACAGGGATATTTTGAGCAATCGATGTGCCATAAATCGTATTTTTTTTTAATTTCTATTTTATAATTAATTTACACTTATCAGAGTAATTTGTCATAAGCAACTTTAATTACCGGTGGATTTTTTTCGGCTTAGTTCAGGTAGCTCGCCGGGCTATACCTTCTGGCGATGCGAATATTCTAAAAAGTTTCAGAGACCGCATATTACTGTACACTTATTCAATCATATTCACATTGTAGACATTTTTCTCATTCCGCAGACACGCATTCAATGACAATTATTATATCCACCTTGTAATTGTCACCCTTATTGTCCGCGTATAGATAGACGAGAGAACATATCTCTCGACTTCAAGCAAACAAAAGGGCCCAGTCTACATAGCTGCATCGTTTACGGTATGGTTTACGCCCTTTTTCGTTCAATAAGTCGATATATATACGTACATGATGTATATGTACAGAGATATAGGTAACATTTAGGAAGGACCAGTACGGAGCTTGCTGTGTTCTTCTCCGAGAGTTTCTGTTATTGCGCTGTTACGATATATATATCTACTATACGATGGTTCTATTTGAGTCAGGGTATCGAGGTGTCAATAGCAGCTGCTATGCTGTACACACAAGGGCCCTGCCTGATGCTGCGTTCACTTTCTCTCTGTGTGTTCCTTCAACCCCCTCTCTCGTAACGTGCATTCACCTTATACTTCTTCGCCACCCTTATATCCACGATTTTTGGACACAATGGATATTTCATCGTGTATACTGCATGCATGTATATCCCATCGCGCCCTTACAAAGAACCTGTGTAACTCCCTATAGGAAGAAAACGACCGAAATACATATATTTAACTCCGTCGAGTTAATAAATCACGAAAAATTTGTGCATTGGAATCTCAATTTCCTTATATATACCTTCGCTTCATTGTTCCAATAAGTCATTTTTACGCATAGGTATTATACTTTTTGTGTTGCAAAACTATTTCGAAAGCAACTCTTTTTTGCTTCCGGTATACACGTTGTCTGAAACGTGGTGAGCCTGATCTAATATACATGCCATCGAGTTTAACAGATTGTTTTTGGCATATATTATATGGATTATTTCGCAAAATAATTATAAGGGCAAATATAAATCGAATGAGTCTCACTTGATGTATGCAAAACAAAATCGTGAAACTATATATTTATATATTTACGATGAGGATAATTATACGTGCAAGTGTGGCAAAAACGACAGGGGTCGACGGAATGTTTGTACTCGGAAGAAGCAGGAGACGTATGGAACACGATGTGCAGGTTATAATATATACATATATGTATAGATTTATATATATAAATATATCTGTATATATAAGATCGAGGTAGAAGGTGGCATGGAGTTTGGTGCGATGGCAGCGTTGCGGAGGGCACCCTGCTGTTTTTAAGCGTCGGTGACTAATTGGTGATGTCGTGGCCAGGCGTTGAGACACACCCCCATCACCCTCTTTTCGATCCTCTCAACGCTTTACTCCCTCGTCTCCTCTCTCTCTCTCCTTCTCTTTCTCTCTCTATCTCTTTCTCTCTCTCTCTTGCTTCTCCTCTCGCAATTTCTCACCCTCTTCCTCCCCCTGAGAGAATCATCTCACGGCACTTTCTTCATCCACCACACTTCACCTCCTTCTCTTGTCCAACTTTTCATTTGACTCATCGTCTCCTCTCGCTTCTTTCCTCTCTATACCCCAAACTAATAGAATATGTTTATTCTTCTTCTTCCTCTTTAATCCACGGATTATCACCCATTCTTATATAAAAGACGCATGTATATTCTTTACATATATATATCTGTACGGATTATACATATTAAATGCAGTTACATAGAGGGTTTCCCATGATAAGGCAAGCATCGGAGATCTGATCTATTAAGGATGTATGAGCACAAGGTGGCGGGGAATACGCGAAAAGGTGGGCGCGGGTGAGCGCGGTGAGCGAGGGGCACACATGAAACAAGAGACAGTCGGACCGCTTATTATCCGACCCACGCGAAAAATTTCCTTAAAATCGATAATTGTATGTCAAAAGGTTCGTTAACCCCCATTTTTTTATGGAACGTATGTAATCGTGATAGTTTTCTGAACATTTAACAGTTTTAATATTGATCGTATCTGATCGTGAAAGATACGAATTTCTGTTTCAAAGTTGCGTCAGCCCAGAATTCGTATATATGGCGTGGGATAAATATCTTGATTTCACGAATTAATTACTCGCGTAAAGAGTCGTTGACCCACTTTGAAATTTTGCAGGTTTTATCCTATACACTTCTGCTACACCATATAAAAAATTCAGATTTTTATATGATCGTGAAGCTAGTGCTCATACATCCTTAAATATTTTAGGTTCACCGCCAAAATGAACACACAATGCTTTTGTACATTCGTTTTTTTCGGTCGGTCGTTTTCTTCCGACGATAGGAATTTCGGAACTAAAACAAAAATTCCAATGTTATTAAGGACATCTGACAACTTTCGTGTCTTTCGACTATTTCAGCCACTTTCGATGGTGACAACATTTGTTTGAACATTTATTTAAAAAAAAAAAAATAAGAATGAGAAAGATAAATAATGGTTTTCAGCAAAATCATTTTTTATTTTTCTCTGAATTCCACATATTGATCTCTCCTTAATATACAGAGTGACGAGTGACAATTGAGATGTTCGAAATTTCATCGAATACGGTAGACGTACCAGTTGTGGCCATGCACTGTACCATTTGTCGCCACTCGGCATTTCCCTCGAATTTCTTAAAGTTTCAAGGCTATGTTCACTTCATCGAGCATAATATTTCGATATTCAAGATTTTTTCGCACCAATATCAATTGCTTTATCGAATATCTGCTAATTTATTTCAACGAAATATCACGAAATGTGTCAACGCCGAGCGATTTGTATAGTTTTCTTGTCAGAAGTCTTAAGGGATCCCGAGGTGAGAAGACTACGGTTTCTCATTATCTAAAGTCATTCCGCCCCATAAAAAATGTATATATTTTATCAGCTGAAGCTCATTTTGCGGGTTGGAATCACAAAAAAACTGACATATCAGCTAAAATACCTAAAAAATACGCGGTGGCCAAAAGTGGTACATCCAAAATGCGATTGTTTTATTTGTGGCCAGCTTATGGCCAATCTCAATTCAAAGCTTGGTGGCCACAACTGGTGAAAACGACAGCTACAAGATTTATTATTTTCTTATATTTATCATGATCAGAAAAGGTTTTAAATGATAACAATTCGATTCCGTGTACCTTTTAGGTTATATCGATCACTATTTTCAATTCTGAATTTGCAATAATGTGAACACTGTTCGTAAATGAATGTTCGAAAATGCTTAAAGTGGCGCCACAACTGGTTACCTCGTATATGTTTTTTTCTTCGAAATATCGCTCTCGTTACTTTCTTGAATGTCTCGGCACGTTCCACGGTAATTCAACGTTTTTTTTTTTTTTCGTGACTGCGCGTTCTTACAAGCTTGCCGATGATTCTTTTTTTTTTTTTTTTACTCGCGACAAAATTAATTAGCTTATCGAATATTTTATCGTTGCTTTGGGCGCTCGAATAGGGGAAAAAATAAAGGGGGTTAAGGATCGAGAGAAAAAAAAGATTGTATAATCTCGCGAAAAGGGCTGAATCCAAGTTGTGGAAAAGATTGGTTCGCTGGGCAGTGGGAAAATTTCTATAAATCAATCGGGGTGTGTGGGGGGTTAGCGCGTCGTACCGCAGTGGTTACCAGCCCGATCATTATTCAGTCGCTTAACAAAGAATATTATAAAGCTGCACACGCAATTCTGGGTCAACTATTATACATCATATATGTATATATATATATATATATATATGAGATTTATATATCCATAGATCAGTTTTACTTATATGAGAATCCTTGTACATATACATAAAAAACGGCTACCTAATAATGGGAGTGATCGTAGGTTTATGACAATGCGTTAGGCTCGATCATTTTTACCCCATTTCAGGAAAAAAAAGCCTTCGGTCCCCTGTCATGACGCGGGGCAATAAAAAAATACATACAAAAAAATTAGAAAAAAAAACCTGAAACCAGGCAGAGATGTTAACTCGGCATTTCGATCCCCCGATCGACCGACGGTGGCAGTTTCCCCGTTTTGCCAAAATGGCTGAATTATGCCGCCCACTTGGCACTTTTTTCCCCTTTTTTTGTCCTTTTTTCCCCGCATTTTTCCTTCTTCGTTCACGCCGCATGCATTCGCTCACGGGTGTCACAGGAGAGGCGCACCTTTTTCGGGAAAAATTTTTCAATGACGGATCGCACTCATGCTCCGTGTCAGCACATCGTACTACAGACATTTATATACATAATAAGGGTGGAGAGACGCAAGATTTGGCATTGTCGTGAATCGCGTGTGTTTCGGGGTAGCTATGAGTCATCAGTCATCGAGATCGCGCACGCACGGTCCCGCAAACAATGATTGCACGAAGTATGAGGAAGTGTGTATAAGTCGCGTTAAATTCGTACTTTGTACAATATCACGTTATCCAATCGACGAGAAAACGATCGACCGAACGAACACCAACGGAGATTTCGAGAATTTTATTATGACGCATTATACCTCGCGATCGTTATACAGATGTCATTGAATTATACGAGCGATTATTGCATCAGTATCCGGGGAGGGGTAAACGCATTATTATTTTTATAAAAACGAATTTGTTATAAAAAAAATGTTTCAAAGTATTTTCGTATACAAGCACCTTTTATAAATTCTTAATGTTAAAAATTGATTTATAGCTGGTATCTTCAATATATACAGTTTATTTTTTCAGTTTTTGTCTCTTGCAATAATCCGAAGATCTCATGAAATATGAGTTTTATACGTGATTGTACATCCTTGACAGCACACTGCATGATTTTCTGATATAAAAAATATACCTACCTTTGAGCAGGTGTCCATTTTCATTGTAATTAGAATTTGTTTAGTTCTGCCAGCAGAGAATTTTTTCATTGATGTCTCAAGATTACGATCGTGTAAGAAAACGTATAATTTGTTTTGAAGAACTTTTGAGAAATCTAATTATTTCGTATATACGGAATGTCTGGATGTGATACACAATCACTGCTGTGGCGTGTTTTGCAACATCAATTACGTTAAATCTGAGCTACCGGTAACTCTTATATATAGTCACGTTAACTCTTCGATAGATCAAAACCCTTATAACTATATATGTCCGATGTCAACAATATCAATCCAAATAAACGTCAACTCTGTCGACTATTTGTATCGTTCAGCCTCGAAATAATCAAGATTTCTCTCGATCTATGTTTTTTTCGAGGCAAGCCGCTTACTTGTTTGTTTATATTTAATTGCCCTATATTACCATCCCCACGATAAAGAGCACCCCATTAGCTCCATTTTTTTTTTCCTACGCTGAATGTTTCCCAGCCGTATTGAATGATTTCGCAGCTGTTTGTGTTCATCGAGCTTCGATTAGTCGACGGAGGATGAGATGGGGAAAAAGAAAACAAGAAAAATATGTGAGACCGAGTCTCAGAAGAAATCGCCTTTTCGTCTTTTAGTAAGAATTCGATGCACCCCCGAAAAATACGGATAATGCTTTTTTCTCCTGGTCATAAATATATCCCCTCTTTTCGTCCCGTTTTCTCATCAAGAACATAATATATAGGTAGATATGCCGGAGATTTACTAAGCATGCGCATCAGAGCCAACAATACGATCCAGCGAGCGTCGCACCACAAGGGCTTTTGGCGCCCTCTAGGCATAAAGTAAAACCCTCCAACCGAGCTCTTACACGCTCGTACAGGGTGGTTTCACTAAAAGGCACACTCCGATGTTTGACCAAGCTGCGCAAATATAAGCTAAACATGCTTGATGCGTGTGCGTAACTATAATACGTATATACAGGGACAGGCGTTTGACAACGCGAGTAAATGGCGAAACGACACACAACGAGAAATCCTTCCTCGTCCTGGTGCATCCTCCTTTTGGGCATTGTACAAACTCCACGAGTTCATAACTATGATCAAATATATATATACATGTGTATGTATGAATTTGTGTGTATGTATGTGTATTTTATGTATCCCTGTTGGCAAACATTT
The DNA here is from genome assembly GCA_963564615.1 of Rhorus exstirpatorius. Taxonomy (NCBI): domain Eukaryota; kingdom Metazoa; phylum Arthropoda; class Insecta; order Hymenoptera; family Ichneumonidae; genus Rhorus; species Rhorus exstirpatorius. The sequence continues at coordinate 40,973,346 of OY751317.1, read as the reverse complement.
TAACGGGATTAGAGCACACTTACGGTAGCTAATCTGACCAAACAGACCAAAAGACTCCGAGGATTTCGATGCTCCTCCATATTATACGCGTATACATATGTTAGGGTAAACCACACATGAAAAAAAAAAAGTCCTCTTCCCGTTTTCTCTCCCGTCTATAGAGTAACTGTCGTAAAGCTGTCCGCTCCTTATATAACGACGATTTATAACCGTATTATACCTCTCGTGTTTGGAGTTTTTTTTTTTTTACAATACCGCTCGATCTAATATTTTCACGATGTGTATCACAATTTTTGTTCGATAAATCGACAGTTTATCGCGATTGGCTGTATATGTTTAGGATGCATAGATATATCGTTTTAAATCTTTAAGAAAAATATCGTCAAATTCTTTCATTTTTTTTTTTATTGCGATAACTCCCGCGATGAGTTGGGCTCATCAGATTGAAGGTTTTTTTTTCTTTAAGAAAATAAAAATTTTGAAAAACGGGTTGAGGTAAAAAAATGTGATAGCAGCGAAGGTAGCGTGGGTTACAATAGAATTTTTTTTTAGTTAGTCAGTGACCCATCGTTTTTTTTTGTCATCATTTCAATCTGGATAACTCAATGAACAATTTTCACCCTTAAAATCGCTTTCGTCAGATTCAAAATAGTGTGAATCGGCAACCAATGCTAAAATCCCGAATTTTAAATCATTTTAACATTACAATAAATTTCGTGTTTCCGAAAAAAATATTAAAGTGTTTAGATTAAAAATGTTCACAAATATACATCCTTAAATAAATATTTGTTAAATCAAACGTAATTTATTGAACATTTAATAATATTTATTTTGTACAGTAAAACTCGTTTTGGGGCGAACAAATTATATTTAGATCGAGTAAATACGCGTATCATGCGTATCCCCTCGCTCGATATTATCCAGTGCAATCGCAATGACAAAGTCTGTTTCACATTCTGGTTTTTTTTTTTTTTTTTTTTTCGTCATTTTATTTCCACTGGGGTTGATGACACGGAGCCAATATTTATTTCATTATGCATTCAAAATATCATCCACGTGTTCGCCAAGCGTTTAGGGCAATGATGTCTACTGTATGTATGTATATTTGTATATGCGTATGCATCATATACATTCGTATCCCCAAAGTAGGGTCCTCGCATATATGCTGTATGCAATGTACTCGGTCTGTTTGCTAGCAATTCATATGCGCAACGTAAATTTCATGCCTGATATTTGGGTTTTGATTTCCCACACATGAACTTTCTTGGATTTTCTACAAAGTCAAGATTGAAGGTGGTTTCGTATCGGTCGGGCTGTCATTTGATTGAAATTTTCATCCCTTCCATCGCCTGCATATAACATATGGCAGGCTTACAGAGATATTTTTCATTTAATCTTTATTCATACTTTTAACTCTACTATCGTCTCTACGTTAACTATATCGTGAGACTTGAAAATTTAAGCGCAACCTTATCCCACAAAATGGTGAGCCAGTGGGTTCTCATCTGAGATTCAATTATAAGCCGTAGTTTGAATTGTTAATTTGCTAGTTTTGTGATTCATTACGGCTGTGTTTTTACAAAAAACGTGTCCGCATACAAAAATGTTGGAAATTAAATATCTCGCATGACTCACAATCAGCAGAAGTGTTGAGAAGATTTTTTTCAATGGTTTTATCGGTTTTCGACTCTGCGGTGTGGCTTGAAAATTTTCTTGATAGAGTATATTAGGCAAGTATATATGAACGTATATACGGCACTTTTTGTCACTCTTTTCCAAAAACACTGCTCGGCAACCTTTCAACGCGGCCTCTTCGTTTATCGGTAATTCTATAGATATATATATACACGCACGCCCGTTGCAGCTATTGCAACGATTAATCACGAGCATAAGCAAGCGACTAATTGTTGGGTTCGACGGAGAGAGCAATAGTGGTCGTGAAGGGGTCGAAACAGAGTTTGCGAGGGAAAGAGAGTCATCGAGGGTCTCTTCCTCGTATATAATATCATTCCGGCCTGCACACACCCCTACGAATATCTGCGCTCGTGAAACACGATAATGATGGGAAGCTGCATGCTGTGACTTCCCTAAGTGCTCCACGTATCAGACCCATATATGTACTATATATATGTGTGTGTGTGTGTGTGTGTGTGTGTGTGTGTGTGTGTGTGTATTATTGTAATCGCCGAAATCACGCTGTGTCCTGTTGAAAAATGTCAATGACGTTCATCCTTCATCACGAGGTGACTCGTTGATTTTTTGTTCTTTTGTTACGTCTATCATAAACAGATAGTTCACATTTTTCTTATAATTATGACTACTATAGAATTCCGTTCGAATTCATGTTTCTCGAGATCGCTCGAGATAATATAATATGTTTTAAGGATACGCGTCTTTTATTTTTAATTCTAAACTCGATATAGATTCGGGAAAAATTAATTATTTCTCGTTACTCATCGTCAAAGGGTTGAGCTTAAGAAAACTTTTACGGAAAGTAATTTTTACTTACAGACCTTTATTTCGTAAAAGTTGACTACGAGACACCGCTGGATCTATCTTTTACTCTTGAATCTATAATTCGTCAGTACAGTTTCGAATTTCAATTCCAAAATATTGCAAAAGCATAATTTTCGAAAAAAATAATTATAAAATCAAAGTATCCAAGACAATTCTGAAAGAAAAAGTTTGAAACTATAAAATGTTTCGTACCATGAGTGTCTATTCTAATTTTCCATGATAACATGTTTCTTCCAATGACAAAATAAGTAAATTATAATGGATTGGGCTACACGAAAGGCAGTGATATTTCTTGGGGTGTAGATTAATTGACCCCTTCGAGAGATTCATGCCCACACCATTTGGCCATCAATTCTGATAGAATCAGCCAGCTATATATGTAAATCTGTCTCTCTTCTCTCTCTCTCTCTCTCAATATCTCTGATATACCGGCATATAGCTGGAGCTTTCCTATATATTCGTCGACCGGTAGATATATATATATATATATATATATATATATATATATATTCCCATAAAATTGGCGAATTATTCCATCGCGTGAACGACGACAATGGGAGATCGAAAAAACGAGAGGCATTCGACGCCGACCCGAACAATGCGAGGAGAGAGATTCCCTCCGACGTCGGGATGGCGTGTAAAAATGGCATAAAGGTGCGTCCTCAATGGTGGCCACCACCAAAGAGATGATGCGAGACTTCGATCTCTCTCTCTCTATCTCTCTCTATCTCTATCTCTCTGTGGCATCCACGAGAACAAGCAAGATTTTTTTTTTACCATTATCGTCGGACGCGACTATCTCTATGTCGATATATAATCCATCATCGCACGCTTAGTTCCGTTTTTCGTAGGCTCCTTTTGCGTGAACAGCTTCCTGCCCACCCCTACGACCAGCCGAGAATCGATCCGTCATCCGATTTCGTCTCGTTGCGTCAACCCACGTCCAGCAAGCATCGAGCACGAAATCGTTTCGTCGTATATGTCTGCTGCAACGAGATCCGAAATTTTCATTTGCCATACGAGTAGGCTGTACCGTGGCGAACGCCAACTATCGAGACCTTTTTCTGCGAGGGCTTTCAAACAGATAATTTAATCGTTCAATGAAATTCTGAATTATCATTGGGCATCGGGCGTGTTTAGGTTCATGGAGGCTCTGGATTTTGTCGTTTGTTTCCATTGTCATTGTGAGAACCATCAGATATCTGATGAATTCATCGATCTCTGTCTAAAAATCGACGAGACAGCCAGAATTCGTTTATTTATATTTAGTGCACAAGATATTTGTATCCTCAATTTCCGATTTTTTTATTTTAATTGAGAATGGTCAGTGAAAAATCGTCACCTCTATTTTTCACGTTGGACTCTTCTGTATTGATTGCACTTTTTTTTTTGCCAATCTTGTAATAAGCAAAACGAGTTGAATGTTCATGAAATAACCCCGTTTGATTTTCTCGAAATCAAATCTATCAAATTATGCTGATGCGACTGATGAATTTTTTGCAATTTTCATCTTCATGTTCTTTGCCTTTTTTCTCTAACCGTTCTATACTTTTTGGTAACGTTAACACTCAGTAAAAGCATTAAACGAAGCGTTATATTGCGAAGTTACATTGTTGATTGAAAGAAACATTTTGTTTCGTGCTCGTCGTCGAATTTTTTGCATTAAGATTCGTTGATTGTTGAACAAGTGAAAAAAGCAATATTTACGGATGAAGCTGAATATTTACATTGGCGCATGATCATCAGGAGGTGAGAAAGATCTTTATTCGTAGATATATTGGTGAAAATCGTTTTCGTTGTCTACGAAATGCCTAACTGAGCGTTACCCTCGTATATAGATCGATTTGTCATATAATATAGGATACTATATGGAAAAGATGCTCAGGGTCTGAAACTCCAGTGTCGACAATGAGCCAGTCTTTTCCGGAGAAATACGCTAATGATACCGATTCGTTCGACTTCGCGGCATTTTTCGTAAATCGGTGATCGACGTATATATATATGTTACCGTATCATTGTTGCTATATGAGTTGCTCCGAATCATGTCTCGTTTCTCTCACGTTAAAAATAGTACGTTAAAAACATCTTTGCACTAAAGCGCGTCGCGTGCGAGAGCGCAGCTGGAATTTACGAGGTAATAATACTCGATGGCGTATAAGTATATATATATATATATATAGTATAACATGGTATAGATGAAGGTGCAGCAACGACAACGATCGCTCAAATATTTTCGAGACAGATATTATTCGTGAAAGGTGTCAAACGCGAGACGTAATAGAATAATTTTCATTCTCACAATCGAGAAGGAAATGAAAAGGTGGAACAACTATCGTCCGAACGATCATGCCAGATATTTTTCAAGAAAACTATTTCGAGACTATACCAGCCATATTTGTATAAACAATAAAAACAATCGAATAATTGCCGTACGTGATAAAAAAGTTTTGAAAATCTGGCTCGTAGATCTGGATCAATCCTTGATGTCATACCATAATTTTTATAACTCTGTGTCATATAATCAATTGATTTCCAGATTATTTTAAAGATCCAAGGTGATTCGATTGATCGAGTAATGTATTTTTTGTGATTATCGCATCTGCAAGATCGTGAAATTGATCAACCGGTCGATTTCCAAAGATTTTTTGCAAAACGATAACCGAGACAGAGTTGTATAAAAGTCATGCAATTCATTCGAGAATGAGACAGATTGAATAATATCGGGCTAAAATTGACGTCACAATTATGCCGGTTTTATGCCTGCATTCCCGCGGACATGCATACGTCTCACCGATCTCGAGAAATGTAAAAGAGCGAGAGAGAGAAAGCGAGAGAGAGAGAGAGAGAGAGAGAGAGAGAGAGAGAGATGAAAGTTAAAGCACAGATTCCCAAAATTTTCGGTTCGCTGGACCGGGATGAGTTTCCCGTGGGATGCGATGGAACGATCCTCCCCCATCCTAAAATTCTCACCCTGACGCGCAACGTGCGTAATATTCCATAGCAGTTGACATATATACATACATATATACATACTTACACCTCGCGTATGGCCCGCCAGACTCCGGACTCTGTGCGCTATATATATATGAAGAATGATCCGAGGCCGCAAAAGTTCCCGCTTAATAATATTAAATCGTCGAGGGACAATGCGAATAGGAGTTTCGTGGCACGAGGCGTTTAAGCGATTTTAATAAAATTTCACGGAGGATTTTTTTTAATAATATGATAATAATGTGAAATGAAAGAAAATACTGCTCGAGGGATTATCATTTGGTCACGCGGATTCTCCTCCGTCCATTGGGGTTTGAGGCGCGGGATATCTCCCCCTTTTCAATCGCAAGCCCTTCACCATTTAGCTCGTGGTGCTCGTTTTATTGTCTTTTCACTCTTCTCATTCTTTCTCTCTCTCTCTCTCTCTCTCTCTCTCTCTCCCTCTTTCTCTTTATCTCTGTATATTGCAAAAGTATATATAGTATATTATTAGCCATACTGTATATACATACAGTATATACAGACTATAAATCTATTACTTTTCTCCATCTGCCTGCTGTGAATTCTTGAACTCGCAGGATTCTATACAGCTTCTGATCCACTTTCATTTAAATATTCAACGAAATAAGTTTCTCGAATCAGTTGCGAAAGGGTCACAATATAAGGTTTATACACCTTCTAGATGACGGAGAATCTTCTTCTCAGTGTGCGTTACCATCCCAATTAGCATAAAACACAAAAATTGACCGAAAGTATAATGATAGCAATGGTATCATTGTTCATACGCTACTATTTTCGATAATCTCCTGTTCCATATGTAAGGTTATGAGCTCTTATTGTAACGATGGCGTCGCGAGTACACGTTCATTATGTGCGCATGTCGCGTAGATCGCGCATGCACACGCGTCACACGTAGATCACCGACGCGCGCGGGTCACATGGATCGCGCATGCGTAAACGACGTAGCGCGCTCATTGTCACAGCTATTTCACGCTAAAACTGAAAATAAACTGCGCCAAGAGTCTTCGTAATGAATATGAATATTTGTCCTACTAACCGAAAATACTTTTACTTCGAACGTTACAATTAATTTTACATATATACTTATATGTTCTGGTTATCCTGGAAACTTAATACTGTCTCGCTATTGTATATCTTTGAACGTATTAGATCGCAGCCTCATGAGCATCGGCAGCTAAATCGTGCAGTTTTTTTTTCCATTGTGCATTATAAAAGGAGTGACGCCCGTAGAACACGGCAACTATTATGGGTTAGAGAATGGGAACGTTTTACGCTCGGTAAAGCACGGACCGTAAGTTTTGAGGGATGAAATCGGGGGCCACTCCGACATAGTGGCAGCGGGATTCACAATGGATAGACCCGAGAGCGTACGGTGTTCGCGGTACCCTCGGGTGTCAACCAGTTCTGGGTGTTACGTTTGGGTGGTCTCGCGATTCTTTCTTCCCACTTTTGTATATATCGTATCCTCGAGGGGGTTACCCGATGCTTGACTGTTCAGTCAAAGGGTTGTGTATATACCTTTCGCTAAGTATCCGCGTTTTAACGCCTCCTTGAACACTCTGTGTGAGAATTCGTTCGAAAGGTGTGAGCCTTCTCTGATGTTCAAGATCTCTAGACACAGTAATCGTCATCGCAACATCATATTCGAAAAAGCAAAAACACTTAACGTAATATACGCATCCGATTCTTCATACACTGAAAAAAAAGTTTCCCGATTCGAGCCATAATTATTATTGCTTCAGCCATATTATATGGGAAAATACGCTACTGCCATACCATCTAGGTAATAACGCCATACAAATATGACTGACACAATATCGTTGGCGTAAGCATACCACTATGTCATGACAGACATATACCCAATAGCTCCGCGAATCTGACAAGTATCTCTATTTCAGCAATACCATAGTATGGTTGAGTTCACCATCACGAGTTATGCGTATGCCAACCATACTAGTATAGCTGTCTTATAAACGCTAGCATACGAGGTAGACGAACACCAGCCATACTAGTATAGCCGAAGCAAGCATATACAATGTTGTTTCGTGGATAGCAGTTTTGTCAGTGTAGGCAGAATTATTTGTATACCAACAATACTAGTAGAGCTGTTTTATAAACGCTAGCATACGAGGTAGACGTACCAGCCATACTACCAAAAGAATATGGCTGAATTATAAATTCATTTTATATAGATAAATTACAGGATATTGTACCTACCTATACTCGTATAGGTAGGTATATATAGTAGGGGATATTCGGGTCACAGTAAAAATTCAGCCAATATGTTTCATAATCATGAATATTTATTTTAATCATCTGTTATCGATAATGATATTCATACATAAATATTTTGCAAAAGAGACTTGATTTTTAGTGCTAATGAAACACACCTGGAAGTTTGAGAGAATCCATGGCCCGGAGACATATGATACTCTCCTTGCAGGAAAATGACAGTTGACCTAACCTACAAAAATTCGCTTGTTATACGATTGGCGTTTATATAACAGGAAAAATAGTCCTTTTTTACATATTCCGTAGATAAGTGAGAACAGACTTACCTTCAAATGTTGGTATAAGCTCATCAAGATTCCGTTCGTTCAGTTTCTTCTTCACAAACTCGTTCATTATCAAATTTTGCGTAGCGAGGTTTCGTTTTCGCGCGAGGCAGAGGCATAGACACCACGCGTTAACAGATTACTGTAGGTGTTCCAAAAACGTAGTATAGTTGCGCGAGCCATATTAGTATAGCTATGTGTCACAACGTTATTCTCGCAGCCATACTATATGGTTGAAATAGCTAGGCATGTAAAAATCAGCTACTACAGCTGTTTGAACAATACAGTGTAGTTTCGCGAGCTATGTTAGTATGGCTGATTTACAAAAACGATAAATTTCCAGCTATTTATAATGACTAAGCTAGCCAGACGATTGAGTGTCGTCCACAAAGGCGCAGTATAGGCGCCGTAGACAAAACTGCTTTGCCTTCACCAGCGATATTATTGTTGAATTAGAAATACTTCACTAGTCATATTTGTATGAACTTTACGGCAATCGGGATTTTCTAAAAGGGCTACTGCATTTTCTGTGTGGGCAATATTTTTTCATCAGTATACCTATAACTGGCCAACAATAACAGTATTATTGTAAATCCCGAACCATTTTTTTCAGTGTAAATCTTTTAATTAATTGATATCACTGCTTACCTTCATTCCCTATGCGCATAAATTTAGGTCCGACCAGAGTCCATTTTTGTCTTGAAATTACGGGGTTTCAATTATCTGATTATTCCTGAATAACTTATATATATCAATAAAATATACGCAATAGCTGCAATATATGAGAAATTTTGCATCAGAAATTTTTTGACGGAGCGATATGAAAAAAATTATTTACATGCACATAAAGTTACCTAACACGTAATTCGATTTATGAATAATAGTAATTCGATGTGAGCCTTAATTCCAACAGGTTGAGCTTCATATGCAACAGCGCGAGTGAGATATTTATAAATTTTTCTTCTTGCACCTATATTAACTATAATAATATGAATAATCTATTCATTTTATAATAGCTTTTGGTGCGAGGTGTATACCTCAGATAATATAAATGTATAGTATATATTGTAACTCAGAGAAATTTCAACTTGAATCGAACTAAAAATACAGTTCGATTTTGATTAAACGTGAACTGTTTCAGAAAAATAAAAATTTCACTGCTACCCTGCTGCCCTTAATTTATATGTCATTACAAGGAATAAATAAATTTGCGGAACGGAAACAAATATATTAATTGATGAATGTGTGGTAGTCAGGGAGACGACGCGGTCCTAAGTGTGCTACTTCAATTAGCACAAACGCGTGACAGCCCTGTCGAAGGCTTAAAAATATTTTATATTGTCACAAAAGTCTCTCGCTCACTCTGTGCATGGGACTCATGAAAAATGATCATCGGCTGTGCGGCGTGAGTCCTACATATCGTCGAGGCGAAATGTCATTACAAAAAAAAAAAGCATATCTGTCTCTCCTGAGGATGAAAACGATTTTTTATTCCACGGACGAATTGATCGAGACCGAGTGAAACGAACGAAAGATTTAAAAAAAAAAACATCGAAAGCTCCGATTATTGTCATTAACGCCTCCGGTGGCGAAATATTCCCGGGGGGGGGGGGGGGATGATGATGCCCGCTTAAACATGTGTGTAGGAAAAAAGCCTGCCGTCAGCCAGCCACAGTCGAGGATAGGTGAAGTATCAATCTCTTGTCGGGGTACGGATATATATTTTTCAAAAAATTTTCAACCCGCGCGGCCCGTTGAATATAATGCTCCAATAGTTAATGCGAAACCATTAGTCAAACGTCGCGGGTACGTGAACACGAAAGAGAAATTTCGATTTTAAATCGCTACATTTATCATGCAAGCAGACGCATATGACACCATTCTGATTTTATTTTATATTCTCGCTCTCGCTCTGCGGACTCAAGCTATATAAATTTATATACATACATATCTCTCCATGCCCACTTTTCGTTCGCGCATTATCTCGCTCTGTATAGCAACCCTTTTTCCGCACAACGAACGATCCTCGTATAACGGAACTACACATACATATATATGTGTATACATTATATAATAACGGAACGTTTCGCGGCTGGTACACTGGTACAGGCAAACTATTGGGAAATTCACCCAACAAATTGCACACTATATAATTATATATATATTAGTTGATCCATTTCGTGCCAACGCGACCAACGTTTTGACTCCAAACATCTCTAATCCGATCCATTTTTCTATATCGTGTTATCAGTTTCTGAATTAAAAACAACGCATTCTCTAAAATTCCTTCCAGCGAACCATTGGTTTTAAGAATTTTTTTTTTTTTGCTACAATGAGTTTTTGAGAGTAACAAGAACTTTGTCAAATATTTAATAATAAAGATATGTTTTTGTCCAACTAACAGTAAGTTTTATATATCGTTGAATGATAATAGCATTATTCTCAAAAGAAATTCCTTTTCCGAAATTACGAAACCATTTATTGTTAATTTAAACGTATTATTGTTTTATTGATTTTAACCGAGTTGAAAAAAAAATCGTGTCTTTATAAGTTGAAAAGGACTTGAGATCGACTTGAAAATCGATATATTTAACCGTACGGATTTCAAGTGATTATGGTTTTGTTTTTCTCAAGTCTGTAAAGAAGCTCTTTTCGAATGTATTTATACGATTTTTTGTTCATGAAATTACTGAAAAAAAAATAGTTTTTTTCTTGAAAATGTGAAAGTTACTATAGATGATTCATCGACTGGTGTTCGAGATGTTTACTCAATTATTCGCGAAAGGGATCCTGTAACCACCAACGATCGTCAGCCCATGAAGCACGTATTGCTATACTTGTGTACCTAATCTAAAACCCATACTTGTCCCATAAACTGCGTCACCATTCATGCGTTCCCATGAAAGTTTGCCATACACCGTAGAATCTTTGAAAAGAAATATAACCCGTAGGGTATTTAAAAAAAAATAAAAATAAAAAAAATATACAGAGCTCCGACATATAACCGTATATAGTAGAGTAGTCGGTTAGCGGGACTGGGTGCGCTCGTAAATTTTATTCTCAATTTTAACCCCTACGTTTATTTTCATCGCTTCGATAATATCGACCTGATTTTATTACGGCCCGTTTTGCAGGTACGCAAGGAGGCCTTATTCGTCAATTCTTTCACGACCATATATAAGTTACATGAAAAGAAAATATAGAGCATGTCGTGGATTTCTTTATGACAAAAGTGATTTTCGCAATTTTCGCTTACTCATCGACGTAGCTCTTTGAATGGGCGCGAGAATGATGAAAAAGTGTGACATTTTACAACTTTCATCGAATGGGAAAATGTTTATGCGATTGGGTTCGTACAAATTATGCCTTGGGTGAAAACAATTTATCCCTTATAATCTGCCTTATTATACACGGTGTTAGCAGCTAACAGAATTTATATTACCCTCTATATACCTGATGGTATATCATGAGCTACGGCACGTATATGCACGCTTCTGTGTACCTTGTCTACCTCCCGTCGTTATAAACATGCCAGGCAAGCATAATATGTACCAGTATCGATACATATAGACCAAGAGAGACGCGAGATGATCAAACGGTAAGACCTATCCTTTCCAGATTCGCTGCTTTGTGGTATTCATTATAGGAGCTTCTCAATTATGCGCATGCAACGAATTAATTAACATCACTGCTCGAGGAACACGTATAACTCGTCTGATAGAATAATTTGAGACAATAATGATGCAGCGAAAAAAAAAAAAAAACGAAACAATGAAAAAAAAAAAATAATCATTTTCATACGAATCTTGTAGTACGTATATAAAGCGTTCTAAAAGAATAATTTTATATAAGTTGAAGACGAAAAAATATTTTTTGGATTGTTTTGAAATCGAACTTCCGGCAATGACGATTCAGCTGGAGCTTGATTCGATTTTTTACACATACACGCTGCTTTTTTATTCACAATTTACGATAAAATCTATTCATAAAAAAATTGTCACCCGCAAGGGATTATAATAAAAACAAATATTTATGCGAATTTTCGGATGCCAAAAAACTGGGCTTCAGTAAAAGCCTCATTATTTCGAAACGTTCGACCCTCGTTAACTAAATCATATTGGAAGCAGAACGATTTTTGGTCGATGAAATTTTCAGGAGCGATCTGAGGGAAAAGTGATTAAATGAAAAACGAAAAATCAAAACCAAAAAAAAACACGCTGGAAAACCATTCCTCTTCATTGCTTTATCATCAAAAAAATTCAATCGGCGAAAAGTCCTTCCACTTGGCGCAGCACATACCCCATAAATACATATAAATATATATTATATACGATTCAGTAGTGCATACACAGGTTTCATAGGCAACAGCCCGCTTTTCGACCCACGTCAAAATCTTGCAAGTGCGCGAGGGTTCCCGGCGAACTCTAGCTCTAAAACGTCGGGCGCGCACACTGCGGCTTGTCTACGCCATTTGATTTATTTATCGAACCATAAATTACCGAAGTAATAACAATGCCGAAGCAACGAGAGAAGAGAGAGAGAGAGAGAGAGAACGGCCAAAATACTAGGCAATGCTTTCATAATCGCTTGTTTGGTACACGCTTGCCATTTTACTATACACATCTATCCGAGCAGATCTCCTCTCTATTTTCTATCTCTGCTCTGCTGCCCAATGCTGCACATATATATAGCTGCCTCTCGTAGTCCATATTATATATTGGCTTTTCGAGTCGAGAGATGGGTGAAATCGGAGATAGGGACTGGCCCCAAAAATGTGCACGCGTGTTTGCATTGCGTGTTCAACCGGAAACGCGATTTATATACGATGCAAATTAAATGTGTGCTCAACGCGGAGCCCCCGTGAATACACATCACGTACCCATCCTTACAGCCTTCTGTATGAAACGCCGACACGATAAGAGATCCGTCGATACATGAACACACACCCACATATGTCAGTATGCGTAACGACAATTGCTTACGCACGTTCCCTATCGTACTGCTACTGTTATAATCATACAATGATTATATTTAACCGATTGGTTATCGCAGGATCAATTAGGGTATATTTATGATCGATATGATCATCGATCATCGATAGGATAGATATGATGATGATGGGGATATGTCTGATACTCGTTACTTTCCGTGCAGCCTTAAATCCCCCTTGTTTACTTATATATACTTGGTATTATCGTAAATTGAAGGAAGACTGCGGTTAATTTAATCTCATCATTTCGAGCTTTTCTGGCTTTAAGCATAAGTATAAAGTGGTAGAATTTTTAGTCGTTCATCCACAGACATTTCTTTTTTTTTTTTTATATATCGGACGGTAGTCCTGGGACAATGAATATTTTGCATGTCAATGATTCCTTGTCTTCGGCTTCTATAATTGAATGATTGGGAATTAATAAGAAATATCTGATGCTCTGCCACTTTAATGATTACCTGAAACGACGAAACTGACTGAAGTACAGTATCTTGAACTTCAGCGTAGAAATATATTCTTGCGAATGTACACACCGCACTGAAAAAAAAGTTTCCCGATTCAAGCCATAATTATTATTGCTTCAGCCATATTATATGGGAAAATACGCTACTGCCATACCATCTAGGTAATAAAGCCATACAAATATGACTGACACAATATCGTTGGCGTAAGCATACCACTATGTCATGACAGACATATACCCAATAGCTCCGCGAATCTGACAAGTATCTCTATTTCAGCAATACCATAGTATGGTTGAGTTCACCATCACGAGTTATGCGTATGCCAACCATACTAGTATAGCTGTCTTATAAACGCTAGCATACGAGGTAGACGAACACCAGCCATACTAGTATAGCCGAAGCAAGCATATACAATGTTGTTTCGTGGATAGCAGTTTTGTCAGTGTAGGCAGAATTATTTGTATACCAACAATACTAGTAGAGCTGTTTTATAAACGCTAGCATACGAGGTAGACGTACCAGCCATACTACCAAAAGAATATGGCTGAATTATGAATTCATTTTATATAGATAAATTACAGGATATTGTACCTACCTATACTCGTATAGGTAGGTATATATAGTAGGGGATATTCGGGTCACAGTAAAAATTCAGCCAATATGTTTCATAATCATGAATATTTATTTTAATCATCTGTTATCGATAATGATATTCATACATAAATATTTTTCAAAAGAGACTTGATTTTTAGAGCTAATGAAACACACCTGGAAGTTTGAGAGAATCCATGGCCCGGAGACATATGATACTCTCCTTGCAGGAAAATGACAGTTGACCTAACCTACAAAAATTCGCTTGTTATACGATTGGCGTTTATATAACAGGAAAAATAGTCTTTTTTTTACATATTCCGTAGATAAGTGAGAACAGACTTACCTTCAAATGTTGGTATAAGCTCATCAAGATTCCGTTCGTTCAGTTTCTTCTTCACAAACTCGTTCATTATCAAATTTTGCGTAGCGAGGTCTCGTTTTCGCGCGAGGCAGAGGCATAGACACCACGCGTTAACAGATTACTGTAGGTGTTCCAAAAACGTAGTATAGTTGCGCGAGCCATATTAGTATAGCTATGTGTCACAACGTTATTCTCGCAGCCATACTATATGGTTGAAATAGCCAGGCATGTAAAAATCAGCTACTACAGCTGTTTGAACAATACAGTGTAGTTTCGCGAGCTATGTTAGTATGGCTGATTTACAAAAACGATAAATTTCCAGCTATTTATAATGACTAAGCTAGCCAGACGATTGAGTGTCGTCCACAAAGGCGCAGTATAGGCGCCGTAGACAAAACTGCTTTGCCTTCACCAGCGATATTATTGTTGAATTAGAAATACTTCACTAGTCATATTTGTATGAACTTTACGGCAATCGGGATTTTCTAAAAGGGCTACTGCATTTTCTGTGTGGGCAATATTTTTTCACCAGTATACCTATAACTGGCCAACAATAACAGATAACAGTATTATTGTAAATCCCGAACCATTTTTTTCAGTGCGATTGATCATCTATATACCGTGACGTAATTCGTTACAAGAACACAACTATAAGGTACATATCGAATACGTTTTTCAGATTTATCTTTGATGTTCTCGAATTATATCGAAACGTCGAAAAATCAAGTTTACTTGTCAGTATGCAGGAGAAAAAAAGCAAATTTTAAACTCGCATTACATATTCTGACGATGAAATTTTGCGTGGGATAATTTTATTGCAGCTGCACACGCATACGATTAATCATACTAAACGTAAGAAGATCTAGGATGCTCCTCTCTCTACTTATGTTTTCGTATTATATTTCTACCCGCGAAATTCTGATCTTTATCCATTATATATAACGATTATCCTCGTTAATCTGGATCGAATACTCGGTCCGTAGAAGATTCGACGTGGCTCATTAAGGACTCGGCAGAATCCATTGTGCCCTATGGGGGATATTTATGCCTCAGGGAGACTTGAGTCGCTGAGCAATATATATGTGTATGTATATATAACACCCCTTTCCCATTCCGGTCATACACAGTCCTTATGAAACGAGGGCGCGTATACCGTGCTCAGTGGTGTAACAATATGTATAGTATGCCTTCCTGGGTGACAATTCTTCACGCTATATCGTCCGAATGTCCGCTCGATTATGCGATGAATATACTCTACTGCCCCTCAGCATAAAATATTACAGTTTCGATATTGTGCCCTCGCTGTAGCCTACTTTGGAATTTTATTTTCAAATAAGTTCGCTTAAAAAGCACTAGAAAAATTATTCCGTCGTTAATGAGAGCTACAGAAAGTTTCAATAATTTAATTTGCAGGTTCGAACGATATTTATAAGTCGTTCCCTTTCATCCCATACTTTTATTCGTCCACCTAAATGTACTAAAATTTGAAAATTTCCGGTCACATATATTTTAAAACGTACGATAAAACTACACTAAAAATTTTGAAATAAATTTCAAGAATCTTTATCTTCAATTTGATGACAGGTATATATAGCTGATGACAAATATTATTTTCAACGCAGTGCCAAAATTGACGTTGAACAATTATTCAAGGCGATTGACATTCGGATGGAACAACATTTCCAAGTTCCCTTGGGAACGTTGTCAAATTTTGAGTGAATATAGTTAATGTTGAAAGCGAAATCAGGCTATTTTCCTGCCGGATAAATTTCAACTAAGAGTCTAAAATACCATAAACAAGCTATTAATACTAATATAAGAGGTGTCATGAAATGCCCATCGTCGTTGCTGTCGAATATTTTTTCCCCTGTTGAATTCGTCGTCGGTGCGTTGTTGTGACAGTAGCCAAGGGGTGTGTTTGGGGTCTGGGCATTTGTGTCTGTGTGTGTGTGTGTGTGTATGCCGGGCGACTTATTCACCCCTATACAGTCTTTGGATCTGTGTTAGATGCTCGGCATTACAAAGGTAATATGCTGTGTAAAACGAGAGAACGAGGCCAAGGGATTTCAATCGTAAATGCCCGACTCGTAGTTCGGACAAATGAGGGTTATTAATTTCTCACTGACACTCCATAGCCCAGTTCTATCGTTTCACGGTCTTTACCAGATAGTTCTCTAAATTCTTACCGGCATTTTTCATGGAACATATTACAAGGTAGTTCCCGGGTTATACGGCCGTTCACGATTCACGGTTGCAATTTTAACGAAAAAAAAAAAAAAAAAAAAAATTGGCTCGCACGATCGATTCTGCGCGATTTATGGTAGAAATTCTTGCAACAAAAATCGTGTTGAAGCGATCATACAAAATTTTGTGGCTGGAATTTGAATGAGAAATTCGCGTAAAATTCATCATAAACTTTTAAAAGTTGAAGATAATTGCCTACATGGCTGACCATGAACACCCCTGACGATTAATTTGTAAATAAAAAAATTCATAAAAAAAAAAAAAGAAAAACTTTTTTGATCGAACCCGCATATATTTCGCGTTTTACACTTGCCCAAGCACAATAGAGTCAGTTTTAAAAATTTAGTTTGGTCATTGCACGAAATGATTTCTCGTTGGACAATTTGCGTGCTCAATCATTACGAATTTAAACCATTCGAATCGGGGGGTGACAGTCCAACGTGATTGACTTGACCGAATGAACAAAAAAAAAAAAAAGGTAAAAACTTATGGAAAAAAGCCCGTGAGACCTGTTATAGCGAACAGTTTAAAGCACATCCAATTAATTCCACCGCGAATTTCGTACATATAAAGCAAAAGCGATAGAGTCGAGTAATGGAGTGTACACGTTGAAATAACGAAAGAAAAAAATAAGCGAAGAATTACGAAGTCGAGGTGCCTGGATTATTGTTCTCGTTGGTGGTGTAGTGTATTATTGTATTAAGCCCGTATAAGGTGAAGCGAAGGGTGCGGGTGGATGTTGAATTTCAAATAGTGTGCGTATATATACGTATACGGTAGCCAACACACGGTGGGGCACATACCATGCAGTTAGCGTTGAGCAGCTAAAGTCGCTGCTGCTCTGGGGATTTCCCCTCTCTAGCTCGTACTCCGTTTCTCTTGCTCGCTCTACTGAGAAAAAGAGAGACGAAAAGGGAGTATACTGGCGCACACGGGAGAGAACAGATTTATATTTGAAATTAGATTAAGCTTCTGCGCTTGAAAGCTATATAAACGTCCCCCTCCATGGTCGTAGCTGCTGCCGTTTTCATCTTGTGTATGTACATATATATATATATATATATATATATATATATATATATATATATATATATATATATATATATATACTATACCCACTATATATGTCTAGGTACCATACTCTTTCGCCTTTCTCGGCGCAATTCCGCACGAGGAGCGACTCGATAAACCAGCAACTACTTCGCTTTCTCTCTTTCCTCGAGTTTTCCCAACCCCTGCTCTGCCTCCGCCCTGCTTGCTCGCTCCATCCTCGTTCTTATAATCATCGTCTTCATTTTATTCAATCTAGCGCACTTGTTTTATTTTTTTTTTCCATCGCTTCGTCGACTCAGTCAAATCGAGAACCCTCCCCCGCTCATTCACTTCTCTTTTCTCGCCATAATCGGTAGATCATACTCAGAGCTTTCATTAAAAATGACCGGCTTAATTTTACTGAACTTGAGGTTGCTGCACGAAAGCATTATGTTTAGCGAGCATTGCAACAACCGCTGTAGTATATGTATATATACAAGCCAGCTTCATCGAAAAGTAAGCCCTTTTTGCGGCAGGTACCTGAAACGAGGTAGCAGAGGGAAAGAAAGCTTCGATAAACAAGCAAGCCCCTTCTGTCCTAGAGACCGTCGCAAATTATATTTTTTCTCTTTCTCCGCGATAAAGCGAAATTCGCAGGTTACCATCCCTATCCTTTTCCCATATATATATATGCGTTACGTATAAATCTAGAGATATACCGATGAAGAGTAGAGAGGAAGAAAGACTCGATAAACCGGAGCTTGAAGAAGGGAGAGAGCTTTTCGCTCTGCCCTCTAGTTTCCCGTCCTTTCAATCGCGTCGTATTATATACACGGAGTCTCTCTCTCTTTCTCTCTCTATCTCCGTCTCTGACTCTCTCATCACGTTACTCTCTCAGCTGTAAAAAAAAAAAAAGCTGGAAAGCTCTTTCTCACTCATTCGCTCACTTTTGCGATTCGAGCGTCCCCACCACCATCGTGTACTTTCCTCGTTCAGTGGATTTTCACTGCCGAGCTATATACGTGCCACCTTCATCCTCACTCTTTCCTTCGCTCCCTTTTGAATTTCCCTTTATTCGAGTCTACGCCTCATTCTCACTTTTTCCGACCTATTCCCTCCATCGACGCAGCCCAAGTACCCCTCCGATCCACCCCGCGGTATGTGTAGTCTAACGGGTACATGTGCGTGTATGTGTGTGTGTGTGTGTGGTAATGGCAAAACGTTCCTGTGAGTGAAAGTGCAGTAGCACACGTGAATCTATATACACCCGCGAAAGGACCATCGGTGGACGTGAATCGTATACAAGAAGAGTAACGAGGAGGGAAAAGAGATTGAGGGATGAAAAAAAAGGGAAGAGTCAGAGGAGCGAGAGACCGAAGCTCGTACAAGAGGCACCGATATATACATATATATATATAGAAGTACGTGTACACAAGCGAATAGATACGGGAGCACCGTGTACGCGATGTGCATGAAAAATCAAAGTCCCCTGATTCAGAAGCAGACGAGAGATAGAGCAGGAGGCATTATACTACAGATATCGTGCCGGAAGAGCCTGGCAAGCCATGATGCGAGCGTGAATGTGGTGAGCAATAAAGGGCAGAATTTCGTCGAGGGAGTGGTTCGCGTATACATATGGAAATGTTATTTCCGGATCACACACCAACGTGAGAGAAAGCCACGAGGTATACACAGAGACTCGGAGAATTTTCCACATCTCTCCCTGTCGCAGTCATATTTCAGTTTCGCATTATTTTGCTCAAACGTTTTGAGCAAAATTTTTCTGGGCATATATTCCATGGATTCTTTCGGAACATACGCTAATAAGCTGCATTAAATTGCCATTGTTCATTGCTGAACTCAATTTTCTTCCCCCGACCCTCTGCGGTAAAGTTTAGCCGCATAATTTCATTCAAAATACCATAAAAAAGTTATCGATAGTGTACCCAAAGTGAAAAAAACCATTTTGTACGTTTGAAGGCATTTATTAAAATATAAAAAGTTTCGTCAAAAATTATCCGCAAGATTTATGAAAATTATTGAAATATTTTATGATTGTCCGATGTCGATGTACGTTCGACTGCCGATAATTTATCAAACAGCGTCAACCGGCTGGAGCGATTATCAGCCAGGAAGTTGTTTCATTGGTAACTTGCATCGCGATACGTAAGTCCTGATAATAAAACAAAGCGCCCGATACCAAATTCACATTGGTGTTTGAAGTACACCCGAATATCCGTATCCTTGAGGACCAAAATTTCGCACGTAGCATTCTAAAGGATAGGGGGGGAAGGGGGTTAGCGGAAAAATGGTATTACGGCAATCGATAAATTCGGGAACGGCAAATAAAATTACTAACGCTTGCAATAGATTTCACCACAGTTCTCATGATAGGTCAGAGTCTCGAGGGGTTTACGACAGCAGAAGCAGCTGAAGCATATGTTGTGATAGGGCACCCCGGAAGCAATCTACGCGAGACGAAAAATGTACAGAATGATGAAGCGGTGCTTGTGTACCGATGGCATGAAGAATCTCGACGAAGCTATATTATGAATCAACGTAGTTTTACCATCATTTCAGCCTGATAAACCTTTCGGTTGCAGCGCTGGCAATCCTGACCTCCGCCGAGGCACTCGCATCCGGTTTGTAATTTGGCCTGATGGCACGTGCCACACGGTGATTCGTCCTGTTGCTGACAACCGATTGGCTGCGAACAGCCGCCACCTCCGGCCGAGCGACCTCCCGGACTCCCGGATCTGAAACACACACAACGGATTCGTGATTAAAGCGACGGAGCACGGATTCGAATGAGATCTTACCGGCAGCAGCTCGAGCCACCATCACGGCCGGTGCTCTGAGTCCCGAGTATAACGGGAGTTCGACAGCAGGGTGGTTGCGGAGGAAAGCAGCGCGGTGGCATGCACGGTGATCCTCCGCCGCGTGGATGAGACTGACACGGTGGAATCGTGCATGGTCTAAGGGGCAAACATGTCTGACCGGGCTTGCCACAACCACCGCGACATCCGTTGCCGCAACATCCACCACCTCCGCAACTCTGCGCATCGCCGGTGCATGGTGCACTGCATCTTACGACTCTGCGTCGTACTGGCCTGCATCCAGCGGGTGGACAGCAGCTTTTACGGCCTGAGCACGGTGGGGAGCATGCGACCGCGCTGCACGGTGAGAGACTCGATGGATCCGTCGTGCAAGGATCCGGTGAACGCGGTGGACAAGTCTCATAACCCGTTAAGCGACCTTCCGCGCAAGATTTAGAGGCGCAAGCGCCCTCGTTAGCCTCGTCGCAGCCTCTCGCGCAACATCCACCGGTTCTAGGTAAATTATGTGATGTCGCATCTGATCTACCGCTGCAACAACCGCCGGAAATCGCGTCGCATGCACTTTTTCCCCGACCGCTGCAACCGCAAGCTCCCTCGATCGTTGAACCTCTCTCCTTTTGACATCTCTTGCTGCTGAGACTCGAATTATCGGGGCCACAGCTTGATCTGGCTCCACCGCTGCTGCTGCTGCAGCAACAACCAGAGCTTCCTCCGCATCCACCGCAACCACCGCGCATCCTAGGATCTCCCTTGCCGTAACCAATATCATCGGAATCTTCGTTGTTATCAGTATAAGCACCGACATTGTTATCGGACTCGTTGTTTCCTTGATCGGCATTGCCAAGACAAGCCGAATTCTCGAAACTCATTATGTCAACGTTGCTGTATCCATTGTCAACGATGTTCGGCATCGTCGAATAACGCGTCGAAGGATTGACCGAGGGGATTTTATTTGAAGACAGGAAGGAGACTTTACGCCGAGAAAGCGGTGGCGAGTGGCGAGGTGGCAGAGGAGGATACATAGAATTTCTTCGTGAAGAATCAATGATGATGAGGTTTTTAACGATTGTGACTAAATCGTATGCTTTTTACGCTGGGATTGAAGAACAAACGTGAAAAATTCCTTGCCGGAGTTACTGGAAAAACCTAAGTTGCGAATCTGGGAGTTTTTTTTTTTTTAATCTTTGTATCAACGACTCCAAATCGTTTTCTTGCTAGTATAGGGTATAAGAAGGTTAAAAGAAGCGATGCAGTTGAATGCTGTTGTAGGGTTGCGCTGCAGTTCAGAAGGAAATCCTACAGTCTAGCCTTTCTTGAGGGAATACTTGATACTGGATTGCAAATACGCTATCATTTGGAATGTGACAGTAAAAACACCATCTCACCTCAAACAATTCCGATAATTCTGCACAAAATTCCTTCCTCCACGCTCCTGAGCGATATTTCTCTGTTTCTGGGAACTTGAGAGTCTATCGAATCTTTGGAATTCGCGACAGTGATGGCGATGGCACTGCTTCGAATGTTCACGATGCTTGTGATTCGATCGGCAAGGACTGCCTTGTCTACGATCACCGGAATAATTGGAATTGCAAGTGGGGCAACCTTTGACCCCTTCGGCGGAAGCAGGAGTGCTCGAAGGTCGTAGAAGATTTTGGTGGGCCGAAGAAGGACGACTGAAGGTACTGCGGGCCAATGAAATGAGAAAAGTTACAACAATGCGGGTGACATACTCCAGACTGGAAGCTGATTCGGACGCAATTCCCTACGATTGAGAATTTTCTTTTGCTTTTTAAGACGGAAAAACACAAGCAAGGACTGCTGAAGGCGTCGTTATTGGTGATTTTCCACGACAAATTGAAGCCAAAGTCAATTGAAGAAATTCATTTTGTCGTAAGTTCGAAAAACAATCGAAGAAAAATGTTCGAACGTACACGTTATTGGGTTTTAAAACTATGGGGCGAAATTAAAAAAAAAAAAAGGGTACACCAAAGTTTACAGTAGAATCGAATTATTTGGTGACGCTCAACGGAGACATGTAGCGTGTTCGGAAAAATAGTTTAGCATGCAAGCTAAAGTTCGGATATGGATCTTGAGCCAGGGTCTCATAAAATCTGTTTTTTTTTTTTTTTTTTTTTTTTTTTCGTTATACGAGCACAAAGAATGAAATTGAACGAACCTCTGAGAAGCTGAATGATGTTTATTGTACCACGTGGTGACTGAGGTTGGACTGGTGGGTAGATCAAAAATTGTCGTTTGGGAACTTCGAAGGTCAAGTTGCGAGATGTCTCTTGGGGAACAATGTGCCTTGGTATTGTCACCAAGATCCAAAGATCTGTCGGCTTCGAGCTCCTCTTCCTCGCAACCGCCACCGCCCCGTAGTCGTCGCTTTGCCGATGGGTAATTCGTCGATTCTACGAGTAACTCGGGATTCTGACTCGTTACCTCGGTAATTGGGCACTTCTCCTCGCAGTAACAACAGCAGCAGCAGTCGGATAATGATTCGCAGGGAGAAACTGGGAGATTTTTCTTATCAACGGATGAAAAAATTGGGTTTATCGGGACTGGTAAGGATGGCCTGACGGATGTCGTAGAATAGAGGCGGTTATAACAATTTCGACAGAACAATTCACCGGCATGCGTCGCTACTGTCCAACTGTCCAACAACTTCCGGCAGTTAACTTGATGGAAAAAAAAAAAAAAAAAACATTACAAACGACATGATTTTTCATCAGAGATTGAAGAATTCGATCGATCGATGAAAAACGCAATCTTTATTAATTCATTTGATTTACGAACGGCATGAGAAGCAAAAAGTATGCCAGACTTTTCCCAGAGCTAATTTCTCCTCTGCGAAGTAAACCTCGCGAAGGCAACGCGGGCAAACCCCGGGCATTTATCAAATCTGACGTTGACAGGTTCGTGATAATTGAGTCGGGTCGTCGCACCGACGAACCAATTTATACAGCCTAACAGTTCTGCAAAATTAAATTTGCAATAAGTTCAACAGCCTCAACGTTGTTGGTTGTTAGATTGGGCAATTTTTAAAATCCAACGTATTTTTCGGAGAAAATATACTGTTTTGAAAAAAAAAACACACACACACAATACCCGAGAATATCGAGGATAATAGTGTGATCCGATTATTATTTTTAAGGACAAAAATGATAATAGTTGAACTTACAAAACCGCGAAATATTCATCGGGCATTTTACAAAGTTGACGAAAACTTATTTTTCCGGAATTCGAAATAACGCGTAACCCCCCGCCGCCTCGAGGATTGATGGACGATTGAAACAAAACTGATTAGCCACTCCCGACTGTTTTTTGTTCCAACGAAGGCGTTGTTCATTACATATTGGGAACTCACAAATGTCACCCTGACCTCTGGCGGCCAAATTTCCAAGTACTTCTCTCCAGTTGCTGCCTAATGATTACCATGCGAATTTGTCACTTTTTAACAATAATTAAAAATCTGCTGCTTTATTACAAGAAATAAATCATAAATAAAGATCGAGAAGACATAGTCGATATTTGATGCGAGGGCATGAGATTTTCATCACACTCAGAATATGAATAATCGTTTTAGTTATGTCGTGTAAACACAAGCGACGTGACTTTCAATTTCATAACTTATGAAATATGGACAATAATTTATACATAAAACATTTTTCATGTGATGCTTGATATTTTAACTAATAATTTATTGTTCGAACGCATTTATTTAGCCGAAAAGTGACGGGAATTTTTTAAAAGATTTTGAGGTTAAGCATGGGATGTCATGTAGGTTCATTGTAATCCTTATGGCGATAATCACTTGATCCGTATCCAATTTGCGCAGTGGATTCTATCCACGCACAATCCTCAACGGTAATAAACCCCATTGTCAAATCTTACTACAAAAATCCCATTTTGCCGAAAAATATGCGATAATCCAGTGTTTACAACTGTTCCCTATGCTGCCCCATGCTAACTAGAGCTGGCTACTGGCAACGAACTGGAGAGAAGAGGCCATATTGGATAGGCCCCGCCTCCGTGTTGATTCCCAATACGACATGTATAATTGATGTAAATTGTGTGTAAAGGGCGTTTATTAAAATCTTGAACGTTCAAAATCCCTGAAAAAAAATGTCGGTACATGGAACATGTTACCTACGGTATTGCAGTAGCTGCATAGCCGCGAGACGGCAATTATAGTTAAAGCCAAAAATATATCGTGAAATCACAGTGAACTAAGTTGCAACTGAAGTGGTTCTCAATCAAATCTGGTCAATCTATCGGGTAAGAAATGTGAGAATGTCAGAAAACCCGAGGTGAAATGAACGAGACTGTCACTCAAATATACAATTTATTAACAAAAAGAAAAAGTAATGGATAAATTGTGCGAGAATGGTGAAATAATTATTGTTATGATTTCTATTATGATTGATACCATTATCATAATCATGATAATAATTAATATCATTATTATTGTTGTGAAGTTGAGAAATATTGTTTAGATTATTTTCACGTGGTACACCTATTATTTCGCCTTAAACATTAATATCATTAGAATATTTACAATTATGAAATCAAGATCGTAATAATGGAGAATATGTTAATAATTTTGAATACAAAAACAATCACGAATTTCATAAAGACGAAACATACTGCTCCATCTATCGTGGTTTAAG
Organism: Rhorus exstirpatorius; assembly: GCA_963564615.1. Taxonomy (NCBI): domain Eukaryota; kingdom Metazoa; phylum Arthropoda; class Insecta; order Hymenoptera; family Ichneumonidae; genus Rhorus; species Rhorus exstirpatorius. The sequence goes on along the minus strand of OY751317.1, from coordinate 40,948,070 downwards.
GGTTAACAATCGTCGTGTCTGGTTACTTTTTTTTCGGGAAAACGAGTTTCCCTATCGTCCGGTTTTCATTCGGCGCAAACTTCAGGTCACAGTTGATGCCTTTTTTTCCCCCCAAGTCCGTCATATCGTCGCCGCGGTGCGGGGGCTGCTCTGTTGAGGTCGGTGGAATTTATCTTCGCGAGAAAGAGGTTAAGCTCTGACTAATCGGTGTCAGAAATGGCAGCGATCAAGGGTCTGGGGCGAAATATCCCCTACCTGAGACAACAATTCGCCGCGTTACTCGGCAATACGAGTACCAGTGTCAAATTCATATGCGTCGTTGTGCTATTCTCGTACTGTCTCTCCTACATGAAGCAGGCTGTCCTCACGCTAAGTGTCACGCCAGGTTATCTTTTACCTCCGGCATTCTGGATATGGACAGCCTTTACATTTTGCTTTCTCGAGATACACTTTTGGGAGGTTTGCGTCGATGTAGTGACAGTTGGACTATGCGGCAAGCTCATAGAGCCACTCTGGGGCGCGATGGAAATGATGACTTTCTTCGCTGTCGTTAATTTCGGCGTCGCCGTACTCTCAACATTGTTTTATCTTTTTCTCTACATGTGCACCAGCAATACCGATCTACTGTTTGACATACATATCCACGGCCTCACCGGCTATATCGCAGGTATTTTAATCCTCTTTTATTCATCAATTTTCCATCGAGAAAGGCTCCGAGAGTTTGAAAAAAAAAAATTTTCAATTAAAAAATATAGCAAACCTTTTGCGCAAAGATCCACGTTCCCGGCAGACATTTCAATGGTATTTTTTTAAAACGCAGCGTCGTTTGGACGTCCGTCCAAAGGACCGAACGAAACACCTGTTCGCGACATGCTTTTTTTTTTTTTTTTTTTTGTAAACGCCGTAACTTGGAAATATTATTTTTGTCATTGGCCCTCTCGGTTATTCTTATCGTGCAGAGTCCGAAGTTTCGATTTCACTATAATCGATCCTCAAAAGACGCGCTTATTGAAATCTTACGGAGCAATGAATATCGTTGGTCCGCAAGACCATTGCGCGATGCTCCGAGGGTAAAAAAGTAGATGCGACTAGCTGGAGTCAAATGCAAATGTACTTTTTAAATTTTAAACTCCAAGAGTATACAAACTCGGATCTTCAAAGACCGATAGGAAAAAAAAAAAAAAAAAAAAATCCGTTTTATCGTTCGGACGAAAAATTTTAATCCGCTTCGTGAAATTTATTTGACAAAACATTCATCGGGCGCCGATAGGTATTTGGCTTTGGTCCACCCGGCGTGTGCATTGCCAAAAAAAAAAAAACGTGTGTACTCGTACATTTTTGGACAGCAGTATATAACGTGGCCTACTGTGAACTGCTGCGATGTTAAACAAACATGAATAAAAAATAATATCGAACAAACAGAATTATGCTTGGAGTAGTTCTCGCGCAACCGTTGGCAGAGAATAAGCGGGAACGTAGGCACTGCGCATGAGACAAATGAGAGTCGGTCTGCTCTCCGGGGGGCTAGAAAATCACGTTTTTTAATTATAACGGCAGGGTAAATAAATTTGAATTTTCATCAGAATCTTCAATAATGTTCATTGTCATCGATCCAGCAAAGTTTCGTCCGCTCATCTTGTTTTCAAGTAAAAAGAGCAAGCGCTCTAGCTTCTTTTGTCAACTTTGGGGTCTATGTACCCCACTGTGTTGAATTGTAAGAGCTCACAAGCATATATCTCTGGAACCAAACACGGCGAAAGAATCTTAAACTTTGCAAGCATACTGCAGGAACCTCAATCTTTCCGTTTGATGATGTTGAAATTTGCATCGTTGGAATGCAACGAAAATCGGTAAAAAAAAAAAAGAAAATCATTTATAATTTTTTTTTCGTGACCTCGATATGCCAAAAAAGCGTCAGCGATACTAGAAATGTTTTTTTTTTTTTTTAATATTTTTTCTTTGCATTCCAACGATGCGAATTTCAACATCATTCCGTTTGTCGTATTTTTATCAGTCTATCTAAATTTGACGAGATTCCAAGAACCGCCTTCAGTGCAATATTGTCCTTACGTTGAAATTTGCATCGTTGGAATGCAACGAAAATAAGTTTTTTTTTTTTAAATCATTTCCAATATTGTCTGGAAGTCGAAAATCGTTTAAACCTTTTTTTTCGTAATTTTTTTCGTGACCCGGGGCCAAAATATGCCAGAAAAACGTTAGCAATACCGGAAATGATTTTTTTTATTAAAAAAAAAAAACTATACTCGTTGCATTCCAACGATGCAAGTTTCAACATCATTTACAGTGGGCTCGTTCCGGCCGATTCATGTGATAATCATTATTAAAAATTGTCATACGATATCCTCGAGCCAATAGCAATGATAAACAGTGCGCTTAAAACTTCCAGAGTAACGGAGCACTGTAGATTTTCTTTAAAAGTACATTCGTAATTTTACATTTGTCTTTTTAGGCGTAAGCGTAGCTGTCAAGCAAATAATGCCAGATCACATAATAATCAAGACCCCGCTGGGAAAGATGACCAATAGAAATATTCCAATGATCGTATGGGTAATGAGCTTGATGCTGTGGGTCGTCGGACTTTTGGAGGGTACTCATCCGACAATGTTTCTCAGTGGCGTTATCATATCTTGGATATATCTGAGATTCTATCAGAGGCACAACAACGGTACCAGGGGCGACATGGCTGATAATTTTACGTTCGCGAGGTATCCAAGATCAATAAAAATCTTACTTTTTTCACGCAATTTTCATCGTCCGGCTCTGACGAGCAGCAATTCTGCAATATAATTTATGGCTGTCGTTGAATTTATTCAAAAGAGTCACTTAAAGTTGAAAAAAAAATATAACTTTTGGACAACGACCGACGAGGCATATTTTTCCCATGGTTTTCTGGAATTTTTCATTCTCAATATTGGTTTGAACTTGATGGGCGACGATTCATTTTTCCGCCGGTGTTATGAATTCATCGCAACCCTTTTACAACAATTTTTTCCCTAAACTCTTTTACAAGTCAATTTTTTTTTTTCCCCTAAACTCAACGTTCGATACAACGAAATCTCGTTAATTCAGTCTCAATCGACGAGCTGTGCTTCAATCAAATCTGATCATTTTTGCTGATTTACGAAAGAAAAAAAACTCCAAAAGCTTTTCGGACGATTTGCACAAAAAGAATGTACTTCCCTGTTAATTGATAAATATTTCTACATCAAGTACGCGTTTCTTCGATCAAGATTCATAGTCAATGCCTTCGGATTCCTTCTGAACACGTTCAACGGCTCTTTTTTTTTTTCCTCAATCCATCTACTCGAATAACGCAGCTCGATCATTCATGATTTATCTACGATACAGCTTGAAATCGATAGTGAGCTATAGAGATAATTTCAAAAAAAAAACAAAAATATAGAGATCGGAAGCACCTTTGCTCGCGTTAAAAATAATTTTGTCGCATTATCATGGTTGTTACGCATATGGAAAATCGGGAAAACTCAGAGGATTTATTTCCTCCTGGAATAATCAGGGAAAAGTCAGAGAATTTAGGAAAAATTCTCTGGAATTTTTTCCATAATTTACTTTTTGCCAGAATTACGAAAAATAAAACCAACTTGAAAAAAAAAAACTGAAACGTCTAAAAATAAATATTTTTGTATATTATTAATATTTATATTATTCTTTATTATATGCAACGAAAGTTACGTCAGTGCCGAAGAATGAAAATTTCAAAAATTAAAAACTAATTTACTCCAAAGCTCTGAAGCTTCTGCATTCGATTTTTCGATACGCAGCTACACAATTATTATTGTAGATAAGTGTTTATAATTTATTTTTAATTTATTGGCAACGACAAAAATTTCCGTTTATAATGAAGAACAGATTCGGTATTTGCTTTTAATGTATTTATTTTTTACTTTGAAGTCCTTAAATTATTTTTTGTATTTCAGTTTTTTTTATTTTTTATTTTAATATTTCACATTTTCATGTATTTGAACTTGAAAAAAAATTATGTTATCCACTTCAATATTTATTTTCCAACATAAGGATCGAATTGAGAATTGGGAGTATAAATGAAATTTTTTATTTCAAAATCTGGTAGTTTAGGAAAAAATATTTAGCACGTATTTTTTATTTTTTTTATTTGAATCAAAATTGCTGCCGTTAATATAAAAAATTGAAAAATATAACATTATGACGTCACACATGTTACGCTATATCTATATATATATCAAAATCCGTGAAATTTAATTGCCTATAACAGATCTGTCATTTTTAACGAAAAATAAAAAATACGTCCTCATTATTTTTACTTACTCTACATTATGCGCCCTCAATGATTGAAAAAAAAAATTGCATTCATACTCCTAATTCCCTCAATGTTTTTTCAAGTGGGCTAAAATATTTTGTTTTTTCTTTTCTTTTTTTTTCACAAAAACGATTCATTGCAATTTTTATGCATACAATCCGTCCCGTATAGTTTGTAAACGTGCTCGTTTTTCCACACGGAAAGAATTTTTTTATTAATTTTTACTGTGAAATCACAGTAACGGTCGGACAAATCCATAATTTTCCAAAATTTAGGAAATAAAAGGTAAATTTTCATGGAAATAAGTCAGAATTTACTGTCGGGTGACGTAAATTTGATGAAGTTGAAATTTGCATCGTTGGAATGCAACGAAAATAGGTTTTTTTTTTTTAATCATTTCCAGTATTGTCGGAAAGTCGAAAATTGTTTAAACCTTTTTTTTTTCGTTATTTTTTTCGTGACCTGGGGGGCCTAAATATGCCAGAAAAGCGTTAGCAATATCGGGAATGATTTTTTTTATTTAAAAAAAAAAACTATTTTCGTTGCATTCCAACAATGCAAATTTCAACATCATTATATTTGAAATATTTTCAAGAATTTTTACTGAAAAAAAATCAGTAAATTTTACCTAAATATAAACATTTTATACGTTTTTGTTACACCTGTCCCCGCGTTAAAATTTCAAATGTAATTTTTACCGTGATTTCACAGTAAAAATTAATTAAAAAAAAATCTTTCCGTGCATGCACGCGTGATTTGATCCTGATCATCCTGGAATATTTGCAAAAATCTGTGTGAAAAATCTGGAAAAAAGTCAGGCAATTTCTGAGTCAATAATGCGCAACAAACATGATTATAAAATATAGCCAGAGAAATAGCAAATCGCCAGGATAAATTGTTGAATCTCGCGATCCGTTGAAAAGTTTCCAATGACAATGTTTTTTTTTTCTCCCTTCTTTTTTTTTTTTTTTTTTTTTCCCCTCCCCTTAAATCCGCAGCTTTTTTCCAAATGTCCTGCAACCACCGATCGCAGTTGTGAGCAACACCGTGCACGGATTTTTCGTTCGCATCGGACTCTGCAAGAAGATCGTTCGTCGATTCGACATGTCGAACGCGCCGCCGGGTCTAGTCATAAATCTGCCCGGCATAGATCCCCAGGACAGCGAGAGACGAAGGCAAATAGCGCTCAAAGCATTGAGCGAGAGACTTAGCAAGGATCATGCCAAGCCCTGGCAACACGATAGGAGCAAAAAACACTCGCCGATACCACCGGCCGTCTCGATACCGATACCGGAAACGAGCACCGCGAAATCCCTCGCGTCACCGCTAATCCCACAATTGAACGTAAATATTCACAGTCATCCGTCCACCGGTACGTGATTATTCCTCGACGAATTTTAAAATCAAACTTTAAGAAAACAAGAGAGAGAGAGTGATAAATAGGGGAAGGGGGGGGGGGAAGCGGAGAAAAAAAAATGATTAGGTCCACGTGTCGAATGAGATATTTTGAGAAGCTTCTATAGAAAAATGCAGGGGAAAAAAAACAAATTGTTGCTCGTTAAACGAGATTCTTGCTCAGCGACAAACAAGTCACGAATTTCAGAATGTTTTCCCCTCCCCCCCTTTTTTTCCCCTCAAAATTATCACGCACGCGCTTTTAGAAAAAAAAAATGCAAAAATACATTCGCAAAATAGCGAACAAGATAATTTGATCTTGGGATAAATTTGTATTTTCCTATCGCGCGAAATTTTGTGATAATTTTTGTCGAAAATCTTTAGAAGGCTCTCAATTAACAAACAATTTCCAAGTTCATTTCCTTGTTTTTTTTTTTTTTTTCTTTTTTTTTTATCTGCGGGCGCGAATTTAATTTTCCGAATGATCCGAGCGTCGCGCGTTATAATTTGCAAAATAAGTTCATCGGGGCGAGAGGCTGCAACGATCCGAGATAATTCTCAATTGTTATTTTTGCCACATATCCGAATCTAATCCAGTCGAAAGGTCCGACTCGCGTGTCCATTTTGATTTTACTTCGATTACTTCGTCGTATCGCATGCCGAAGCATTGAAATTCTTATATTGATTCAGTCGGAATCTTCGATGCTCGTTTATTTATGCATTTTTTTGTCGTTCAATGGTAAAAATAGTTTTTTTTTGTTTATAAATATGGCATATTTTTTTTTTTTTCCTGATGCTCGACCAGAAAAAAAAAGCCTTGGCGCAATGTTCTCCGGGATAACGGTTTATTAGTTACGATTTTTTTTTTTTGAAAAATTAAAGCCGATAATTACTTGCATAAAGCTTTCGTGTGATTTCATGTGGAATTGTCAGTTTTTTTCAATGGAAATTCTCGGATTTTCAAATATTCAATGGATTCGTTGACTTCCGTAATTTTTTTGCTAATTTTTCCTGACCAGCAAAACCAGAGAAATTTTCGTGAATTTACCTCGAAGAGAGATCCGGTTGAATAAACAAAGGAAAAAATTTAATTCCTATATTTCGGGAGCTGAGATACTTTTCCATTTAAAAACTGTGTATTGCGCTTGAAAGGATGTCAAGCCGCTGATAACTGCGGTTCTTTTTTTCGAAAATGTATGATTTACAAAAAAAAAAAAAAATCTACATCAGGAAATGAATTTCCCGACAGAAAAATACGTAATTAATTTTTCGCACCGAAACTGGCTAACAATCGGAGACAGAAAAATATGTTTTCCACTTTCCAACGTTTTTTTTTCTGTCCAGCGCATAAAATTCGAGTTGGATACAAAATTAATCTGTGTTTTCGGTAAAAAAAAAATGAAGAAAAAAAAAAAAATTGTAAAATTTTCACGGGACATTGGAATGTATTGGCTAGATGCATTTATAACTGACGGTGAGTTACGGTAAAAAAATTTTACATACTTCGGGATGAGATTATAAAATCTGAAAAAAAAAAAAATTAATTAATCATATCGAAGACGTTGAAAATATTCTTTTTGAATAATGATAATAATAATAATAATAATGTGAGAAAGTTGTGAATAAATTGTTTAACCAAAAAATTGATTATCGAATGTCCGGTAATTTTTTTTTTTTTTTTTTCCGAATATTTGTCCGTATCATGAAAGTACTCAAATTCTGATCGTATCGAATTTTCGGTTTGAAATGTTCGGTACATGCGTCCTCAAGGACCGTTTTTTTTTTATTTAAAAAAAAAAATGTGCAACACCATTGTTGAATGTTGAACGACTTTTTTGCGCGTTATTCACATACACACACCGAAGAATTGCTTCGTATACGACGATGTAAATAATATCTTGCTCACACCGGTATAAATTTCTGGCTGAAGCAAAATTGTCGTTAATACCGCGATGATCGACGTATTGTATATAAATATATATATATATATCTATATATATAAAGAAATATGAAATAAAAATTGTTTCGTCTTCCCCACATTTGATTTTTAACACTCACTGGAAACAGAGACGCGAGAAAAAAAAACGAAAAACTAGCGACGGCGTAAATATACGGAAATACGAATAAACCGTGGCGCACGTGCGAATGAGCTGCAAATCCATTGACGTGTACGAGACGATGTATAAAGTGCCGAGGTTTGATGAAAATTTCGAAAAGCAGGAAATGCTGAGATATCAAAAACAATCAGAAAATATCCTCGATATTCGTCAATTTTATTTTACTCGGCTAGTGCATTTAAAAAAAAAACCGTTTTTTTTTTTATCATAGGCTCATATTGAACGTTTATTCAACGAATTTTATTTGAAATTTAATTTAAGCGATTCCTTCGCGGCAAAACTTTTTTTTTTCAAGATACATTAACGAGCTATCTAAAAAAGAATGCAACAGGATTTTTTCGTCGTTTCGCGATGAATTGTAAAATTTTCGCAATGAATTGTGAAAATTTAATATTTTTTATGACAACAAAAAAAATAATTGAACCATAAAAACTTTGTTGCACACAAACGTATTTATCGGATGGTAAAATATATTCCGAATATGCGTATCAATTTCCAATTCAATCGTACTCTTCGTTTTTCTTTCTTATATATCGTGCACGATCTTGAAAAATATTTTTATGTAATTATATTTCAATCAAAACTTGTTGAAGCTACATGTGCCTACAATATAAAGCTTTTTAATCCTGTAGCTGAGTAAGAAACAAAAAAAAAAAGAGATATTAAAATTCAGGCTGCTTTTTCGACGCATCAGGGATGGTCCTCGGCGGAGATGAGTGCGCGTAGATGGAGTTGAACTTTTAATATTTATCTTTTTTTTTTTATGCGTGCAAGAAATATATGAATATTCAATGCGATTATTCTTGGTCTCGTTGTGCAACGCTTGTCCGACGAAAAAAAAAAGGAAAAAAAGTTCCCCCTCCCGGGAGAAATCGTGAACCGTTTTTTTTTTGTTCTTTTCCAAATCAATGATCGATTTTGAGAATGGGAAGATCGAAAAGTGTTGAAAAATGTATGGCTAAGATAACGCGTGTGAATAAATAAACATTTAGTTGATAATTCTCTCACCCACGAGGATATAATGCAATAACTATTATTACAAAATCCTTTAAGTGTTATATATAGCATATATATATATTAGGCCAGTTTTTTTTAACTTTCATTTTTTTTTCTTCTTACGTACCCTTCGAAAAGTTAATTTTTAGCCTCAAACGAAGCCTCGTGAAACCGGAACTCGGTAGTAAAATTGGGAGTATATATGAATTTTTTTATTTAAAAATCTGGTAGTTTAGGAAAAAATATTTAGTACGTATTTTTTATTTTTTTATTTGAATCAAAATTGCCGTTAATATAACAAATTTAAAAATATAAGATTATCACGTCACACATGTTACGCTATATCTATATATATGAAAATCCGTGAAATTAAATTGTCTATAACAGGTGCATCTGTCATTTTTAACGAAAAATAAAAAATACGCCCTCATTATTTTTACTTACTCTACATTATGCGCCCCAATGATTGAAAAAAAAAATTTCATTCATACTCCTAATTCTCAAAGGTGACTCATCCGGAACACGGGTAAAATCAAAATTTACAAGCTAATAAGCATCTTCATTCATTTATTCAATTAACTTAACTTTAAACGTTCGTATCGAGTACAAGCTGAACATTTGGGTGCACAGTAGTCACGACCTTTTTCGAGAAAATTTTATTATCTACAAAATGAAACCAAATAAAAGCTTCCTAACTTGTATAGTTTTCGAGATATTTCGGTTAGAGTGTTTGAAAAATTCAAACCAGATGAGTCACCTTTTAGAATTTTTCTACCGTGTTCCGGTTTCACGAGGCTGCGTTTAAAAAAAACCGGCCTAATATATATATATATGTCGCATTCCACGTCAACTCAGCCACCCCGTTTTTTTTTTTGGTCTCGAAAAAATTATTCAGTATGGGCATTTCAAAGTACAATATATCCATGAAATTTTATCAAAATTTCGTCCCCCCACTATTGTTGGTTCTCGAGATAATGATTAATAAATTCTCAATTTTGTGAAAATCATAACTTCGTAACGGCTGATCGGATTTTAACGACTAAAAAAAGAATCTTTTTTATTTTTTTCGCCCTTTTTGAAAAAAAATATGCCGTCATTGGATAAAAGTTCATTAGACAGTTTTCGGGGAAATTTTTCGATTTTTTTTTTTTTTTCCACGAAAGGGCCAATCGGAATTCTACTCAGTATTTTTTTTTCTGATAGAGGGAGGCAATACACAACTCCGCAGGATTTTTTCAAAATGGAACAACGCATCAGTGAAGAGGGAAAAATTGTTTTTCGTTAATTTACTCCGAAAAATGTCTAATGAGCTTTTATCCGATGATGACATATTTTTTTTTTCGAAAAGGGCAAAAAAAATAAAAAAGATTCTTTTTTTAATCGTTCAAATCCGATCAGTAGTTACGAAGTTATGATTTTTACAAAATTGAGAATACATTAATCATTATCTCGAGAACCAACAATAGTGGGGGGGATGAAATTTTGGTAAAATTTCATGGATATATTGTCCTTTGAAATGCCCATACTGAATAATTAAAATTTTTTTGAGACAATAAAAAAAAAGGGGGGGCTGAGTTGACGTGGAATGCGACACATATATATATATATATATATGTATGTGATTATATATATAGATGTGAATATGTACATGTGATTACTTTTGTACATACCTTATTACAACTTCTACTGTCTGTACAATACTAAATTCTACAACCCCATCTACTTTACTCATTATTTTCAACTCGTACGAGTATTACGCGTCATCATCGAGGGACTTTTATGTTCTAAGCATTTGTTAAAAAAAAAAAAAGATCATTCTCGTAAATTAGTTTCGTTATATCGGATTTCTACGACTCATACTACATCTTTTCGGCGTTTTGTCAATTTCAATCGTGCGAAAAAAAAAAAAAATCAAAGAGTCAAGATTGTTGAGCGATCGCTTATTTATGATTTTCAGAAGATCAAAAAAAAAAAATGCACGGGCAATAAACAGGTGAAATGTTAAAAAAAAAAAATATTTTTATTGCTGTACAACCATATTAGCGTAGTCTCAACTGTCGTGTATATAAAACACTCGATACCGTGAAGCTAGCCTGATTAAACGTAGAGCCTGATAGAGAGGTTTTCCATTATCGAAAGCATACGCCGGAGAATTTATAATTTCCCTCGTGAAAACACGTTTGGGGAATATTTTTTTTTTTTTTAATTTATTTCCTCTTCTCAAAGAATTCAATTGGTTTTCACTCATTTTCACGTCAAGTCGGTCGGTCGGTTTTCTTCGCACGCTCCTGAGGCATTATAAAAGTCCGAAATTTTCGAAAAATTGATGTTTTTTTTTTTTTTGTTAATAGATTGCGAATAAAGGAACGAGTAAAGAAAAGAAAAATTGGCCATTAACAAGGGAATCATTAAAAAAAATATTGAAAAATCGCACGAGGCATAGCTTGTAATTTGTTTATAACAATTATTAAGAAAATTTAACATCAATCTCTCCACGCTTCGTAGGACAAAGAAAAATCTTTTGAAGATTCACTTCAAGCCTCGAGTCTCCGTTAAGAAGCCCTCCGTCGACTCTCTCAATCCGGTCCGACTCGAACAAAAACGTTTTGCAAAAAAAAAAGAAAAATTAAAAAAAAAAAAGATACCGCGGATCTCCATAATTTTTGAATATTATTTGAAAATATATTCCCATTTTTTTTTTTTGCTTTCAATACGTTCGTTTAATTATTGACAGTCCGATGAATATCGGACTTCCATGATCCCTTGCGAAGATGCAATGTCTTCCTCGGGGGGGTACCGCCGCGACACCGAGAGTGCCAGGGGAATGGCATAAATTTTCGGGCTAATCGTTCTCGGAGATGACGAAAATATTTCAGGGCAAAAGCAAAGGCAACCACAGAATTAGGAGTATGAATGAAATTTTTTTTTTTTTTCAATCATTGGGGCGCATAATGTGGAGCGAGTAAAAATAATGAGGACGTATTTGTTTATTTTTCGTTAAAAATGACGGATGCACATGTTCTAGGCAATTTAATTTCACGAATTTTGATATATATATATATATATATATAGCGTAACATGTGTGACGTCATAATGTTATATTTTTCAATTTGATATATTAACGGCAATTTTTGATCCAAATAAAAAAATAAAAAATACGTACTCGAAATATTTATTCCAAAACTACCAGATTTTGGAATAAAAAAAATTTCATCTATACTCCCAATTATCTGACGCTGGACTCGGATTTTTTGCTTTTTTTCCCCAAAAAATATTAATAATACCCGAGAATGATTTGTGCGAAAATTTTTGACCTCACGTTGATTTTTCTCTTTGCCTTAAAATCAAGCTCATCCCTTCAGTCTTTTCGCACCCGTTAGTGCAAAAGAGAGATAAAGAGAGAGCAAGCAGAGCCTCAATTTCGAACACATTTTTTCTCGCAAATTACTTCCCGAAATAAAGACAAAGAGACCAGCAGGGATCGGCGTCTTTGACATAAATGTGTTTGAAATTTTTTTTTTCTCGATCGATTTCGCGAATCCCGGACTGATCCGGATCGAGATCTCGAGCATCAAATCTCAAATTTGTTAAAAATCGAGAAATCTCATTGTACGGATAGATACAATTATTTATACACTATAAATCAGTTTGTAATCGATTCAACGAATCGATCATTCTCACTGCGAGAATTCAGATATATATATATATATATATATATATATTAGGGTGGATCGAAAAATTAAAAAACTTTTGGCTACCCTCAAAAATCAAAGATATCATTTAAATAAAGATCTCCGTGCAATGATTCGATTTTTTTAAAAATATATAGGGGGCGCGCGGGACGTTTAAAAACGCAATTTTTAGCGTTAAATTCACTTTATCACTGATAACCGGAAACAGTTCATTCCAAAAATTCTGATTTTTTTTATATAAGATATGTACCCTTTCAAACCCACATTCACGGAACATTAACGGATGGTTCATATCTTCGAAAAAAAATCTCTAAAAATCAATATTTTAACTATTTTTCAATTATACCTATCGTTAAATGTTGATTTTTTTTCTTCCAAAACGTTTTTGTATTTGTTTCATCTTTTTTTTCTTGTAAAACACGGTATCGGTATTGCTTACAATGCGAAAATTGCTGAATAAAAAAATCTTTACACTGGAAATTTTTATATTTTATTGATTCACACTATTTTTTTTCGTGAATACGAAAAATTTCCAAAATAAAGATTTATTATTCAGCAATTTTCGCATTGCAAGCAATACCGATACCGAGTTTCGCAAGAAAAAAAAAAAAAAAAGATGGAACAAGTACAAAAAACGTTTTAGAAGAAAAAAATCAACATTTAACGGCAGGTATAATTGAAAAATAGTTAAAACATTGATTTTCAGAGATTTTTTTTTCGAAGCTATGAACCATCCGTTGATGTTCGGTGAATGTGGTTATGAGAGGGTACATATCCGGGCACCTTGTATAAAAAAAAATCAGAATTTTTGGAATGAACTGTTTCCGCTTATCAGTGATAAAGTGAATTTAACGCTAAAAATTGCGTTTTTAAACGTCCCGCGCGCCTCCTATATATTGTCAAAAAATCGAATCATTGCACGGAGACCTTTATTTCAATTATATCTTTGATTTTTGAGGCTAGCCAAAAGTTTTTTAATTTTTCGATCCACCCATTAATATATATATGTATGTACGTATATATATATGTATATATATGTACGTTATATATATATATATATATATATATACGTTGTTTCTCAATAAACGACGTGAAATTTCCGAAATTTTGGGCCATCGTTCGTTTTAAAAAATATATATATATATATATATATATGTATGTATGTATAATAGTTGAAAAATATGGCTAAGCGAGTCTCATCTGTAAAATTGTTGCTGATGCTGGGACCATTGAGTCTGCGACGACGGTGGCGGCGGCGGCGGCGGAGGTTGCTGCTGCTGCTGCTGCTGCTGCGAACGATACTGGGTCTCTTGCATATAAGAACTCGGCGAAGGCCTGATCGATGATTGAGGCGCGTTCGTAACGTATTGCTGCTGTGGGGGCGGCGGAGCATACGATACCTGGGCCGGATGCTGAGTCTGGGAATAATAATTTTGTGTCTGCGAGACGGGCGGAGGTACATTGTAACCGCCGTAGCTGACTTGCTGAGGAGGAGGAGGCGGCGGCGGCGGCGGTGGCGGAGGTTGATAATAATGATGACTCTGTTGGGTGTGTATTTCGTGTGACGTCAGATTAGTGTCCTGTATCGGTACGGTTATGAGATTTGTTCGCATCGGCGGATTGTTCGACGGCGACGGTGTCTGAGGCACCGCGCTCTGCGAATAATTCTGTATCAGCATCATTTGTTGAGTCCTGTGCTGTTGTTGCTGTTTCTGTTGCTGCTGTTGCTGCTGCTGCTGCTGTCTGTGCTCCGACGGTGATTGACTTATCAACGAATTAACACGGGGATCATTGCCCATTATCGGCTGTACCATGTGAGATGATATTTGCTTCATACGTCCGGTCTGCATCGTCACAGAACCGACCTTCGATAGCTGTGACTCCATGTCGGATTTTGTATGGGCGTATTGCGTCTGATCGATCTGCATACCCTGAACGACCGGTGGCGGTGCCGATATGTGACGATGATTTATGTGAGCCTAAAAGATTGGAGAAAGTAAGCCGAATAGAGAAAAATCTAAACGGCTTTTTTGCTTATCTTTCTAATTAAATAGGGTGACTCAACCAGTGAATGAACACCTACCGGTGAATGAACAGGCTCAGTATTTTAATTAAACGGCAGAGATATGATTCTATTATTATGAAGAATTTTGTATTCATAATGAAGTGAAAATTCTGAGAAAACATCCGGTAGCGATATTATTTGACGCTGCGAAAGATTTGCGATGCTATGGATTTTTTTTTTTTCGTACTTGGGGCGCATATTCATAAGAGACACAGCCATGTCGTTATAATCATCTGACCGTGCATCGAATACCAGAATATTCCATATCACATCGATAAATCTTTTTAAAAGATATGCAATAATTTTTGTCAACGTTATACATTGCTAAGCTTCGATTATATTAATGAATTTTTCGTCAAAAACCCAATATTGTTTGCGATATATGGCCGTTTAATTCACTGGTCAAGCTTTTTAATCTATTTACAGTGATTGAACGAGCGTTGAAAAGACTTTTCATAACCTCAAAACGCACGAGTATGATATAATATTAGTAGTTCTATGGTACGTTCATTCGCTGGAAAGATACTAAAAGAGTTCATTCATTGGAATTTTTGTTCATTCACCGGGGAAATTCGTAATTTCGTTCATTATAATTTTTTTTTACAAAATCCTTGCGAACAGGGCACTTTAAATATTTTTTTTTTTATATTCCGTGAACATTGTTCTATGAGATCTAATTAGCTCATAAAGAAATTCGTAATAAGTTAAATTATACGACTTTATCGAAATAGAAAAAAGGCTTATGCGTTCATTCACTGGTTCAGTCACCCTATTCTCCGAAGTTAATAAATCTTGCATTAATTTCTTTGAGCGGGGTGAATTTATGTATCTTGAGGCGTAAAAATTGTAAGAAATTTACGAGCTCTGCGGGCCGAGTGACGTCACAACACCCCATCGGTGTTCTACCACTAAAAATCACGAAAATGTGATTTTCCGATTGAAAACTTAAATAACTCTGGCAAATTTCAGTTTATTAAAAATCGGTTCCATGAAAGCTCAGAGCGTACGACGTATAAAAATATCCATTACCCTTGATCTTCAAAATTACTCCTGGTTTTTGCTTTTCGGACATTCCGTTTGGCTTTAGATTCGCGCTTCAGCTGCCATAGCAACCACAATTTTTGTGCTATAGTAATTTTTTTTTCCAATCAAAGCTAAAATTTTGCACTTCAAATCCGTTTTTATTAATTTTTTTTTCATCACCTTACTCTCGAACGCTTTGCCACAACAACAAAAAAAAAGTAAATATAAAATAACTTTTGAGACTTTGAATGTATCTTTAACTGGAAAAAAATAACGGAGACAGGAGAGAAAAAATTGAAAATCTTAATGATCTTGTTTCTCAATTTTTGCAATAATTTTTTTTCATAGATAGTAATTAATTAAAGCTTGATTGAGATTGATCAGTGATTACGCGGAGTAATTGCTTTTTTTTTTTAAATTACGAAACGCTTTTTTTTGCCTAGATCCGAGAGAAAATGAAAAATATTATCATTTCGGAGAATAGAAGTATTTTCAATCAACAAACTTGTAAGTCTCGTTGACTGAGATAGGTACGTCGACAGCCGGCATTTCCGTATCTCGTACCGCCATGGGTACACATGAAAACCGTTCCCAATCCGGTCTGCTCGACTCTCGATACCTTTTCCATGCAACGAGGGCAAACTTTGTCCTCTCTTTTGGCGCACGAAAGACAAAAAACGTGCTTACAAGGAATCTGAAAAAAAAAAAAAGGCAATCAAGGTAAATGTACCAATGGTCGCAAACCTGAGGAACCGTACGGATTGCTATACAAATTTAGGACGAAAAGCCTCATGCGTGTTCTGTCAACGACTTCGAACACCTTGAAGTTCATGATTTTCAGTTTCTAAAACACACGCAATGTTCATTGAAACATTGCTTAATTTATTACTTATACTTATACCGCGAGAAAAAATGGATAGCTGGAATGTACCGGTGTCCGCGCAATACGATTTGCGAGCACTAAAAGCCCGGAGTTAATGAGGATCGATTCTCAAATCTCGATAGAATTAGCTTTTCGAACTCAATAATGCATCACGATAAAATCAATACCGATTAACGTAGTACTGTCGATTATAGAATTACCGTTCAGAATTTAATAAAATTTGGTGTAGCGGTAGATTATGATGAGAAAAAGATTAAGTTAAATTTTTAAAAGTCCGCAGAGAACCAGAAAAAAAGATATTGGCATTTGTAATTTCATACATTTAGCATTGAGTCTTATGAGAAATCACGGTTTTCATCGTATTTTTCAAAATTTACCGTTCAGATTTCAATAAAAATTGGTACAATAAGAGAAAATATTATAAGGAACATTTTAAATCCCTGCAAGTACAGGTTCGGAGCATGCGAGAGTAGTAATTGAGAAATAAATATCCAAAATGTACTTTTCTATCGGTTCATTATAGACGTGCGGTTGCCTATTCTAAATACTGCGCGAGTCAAACATGACGGTGTATACATTTAACTCTTGCGGTATCGACAGTACTACCTTAATTCAAAATACAAAATATCAATTTGGTCGGCAAAAATCAAGGATTAAAGGATAGTCCTCGCGCTACAGTAGTGCGAGAAAGTTTCCTATATGTATCGCATGATAAAATATACACGGCACTATAGTGGTCATATGCAGCGAATTTTTGGACTGAGTCTGTACAAAAATTACCGCTGTACACGGAACCGTGAATATTCGGATAGTTTCAAACAATAAAATATGCAGCTACTATATCCGTATGTGCGTCGAATTTTCATTAATATTGCATTATTTTTGTGATCGTCGTTCGTAAACGAAACGGTAAATAATTTTGTACTTTTTTCCTGGTATGCGAATAATAGTCTTCTTTCGTCTACAATTTTTTTTTAATCAAAATCTGGTGACGCGTTTAGTTGTAATATTTAAAAAAACCGTGCTTGTATCAGGGTACAGCAATGCTTGCTACATGCTCTATACGTATAATGGTTAACTTTGACATTGAATATCTCGAGTTAGGAACGTTAAATCTGCTTCAAATTTCACGAGATTTTGGGTATACTAGCATTCTCTTCGTCCACTATAAATTTCAACAAATTCTCATGAAAAACGCAATTTGCACGAGGACTACCCACGAAACTGCTGAATGTCGTATCGCGCGACGGGCCCATCGAACTATAAGCGAGTCTGTACGAGTCTCCGTACGGTCTCTTGACAGGGGGTATAGCTTATGAATAACGTTGAAATTTGCATCGTCGGAATGCAACGAAAATAGGGGGGGTTTTTTTTTTTTTTTTAATCATTTCCAGTATTGTCTGAAAGTCGAAAATCGTTTAAACCTTTTTTTTTCGTGACCTGGGACCTAAATATGCCAGAAAATACAATACCGGAAATGATTTTTTTTTTATTTAAAAAGAAAACTATTTTCGTTGCATTCCAGCGATGCAAAATTTCAACATCATGATTTGCTTGTCCCAATAATGGAACACGAAGATTACACGGTTCAATTGAGCTTTAGGGAAAAATTTAACTGCCGCATGGAAAAGCTTAATTTTTCCTGAATAAAATGAGCTATAATTTATCTCGAATGCACGTATAAGCCAAACGATAAAGCGTTAAAAATCTTTCATTATTCCTTAGCATATTCGATAAGAAATCCGTTGATACGGCCTCCATAACGGGCGGACCGGAACAAACGCATACAAATAATTTATATTTCGCGTAAGACGCTAGTCGATTTTTTTTTTTTCTCATAAGTTAGCAAAATATTGTCGATCACCTTGCAATTATTGAAATTTCAATATTAATTACTGAATGCTTAATAAATTTGTTTGTGGTATTGTGCGGCCACTGGTACATTTACCTTAAATTCGTTTGTTCAACGGCATTAATTAAGGTATTTCGGTACAGACCGGCGACGGGGAATAATTTCATGCCCGTGGATAGTGAGCTTATGTTTTGGCTTGTAACTAATAAACCGGATGGACGAACCTATTCAAATTTTTTGACAGTCATATCAAAGATCCAATAAAGATCTGACATAAATTTTATGCGGGTGGTAGTATTTCAATGAAATTGACAGCTCAAACGAATATTTCTCCCATTTACTCTCGCGTGTATAAGCCAAATTTTTGAAAATTATTTTTACAAAAACGACAATGAAGGATCGACTTGAAATTTCAGCAGTTCACGTTTTATATATTTGTCACTTATTAAAAAAAAAAAAAAAAAATTGACTTGATGGCATCATTTTCAAAAGTGATATCGAAACTCCTTAAATCGAACGATCGTCAAATATTTTAAGAATGGCATTCAAAGAGAGATCTCTCACGCTCTTCGATTATTATCATGATTGTTATGCATTATTGACTCAGAAATCCCCTAACTTTTTCCAGATTTTCCCACACAGATTTTGCAAATATTCCAGGCAGATTAGGGTCAAATTAAGAGACGGATTATGTGCATAAAAATGGCAATGAATCGTTTTTGTGGAAAAAAAGAAAAACAAATTTAACCAACTTGAAAAAACATTGAGAGAATTCTCAATTCGATCCTTATATTGGAAAATAAATATTGAACTGTATAACATAATTTTTTTCAAGTTCAAATACATGAAATTGTTGAATATTAAAAAATAAAAACTGAAATACAAAAAATAATTCAAGGACTTCAAAGTAAAAAATAAATACATTAAAAGCAAATACCGAACCTGTTTTTTTAAATTATAAACGGAAATTTTTGTCGTTGCCGATAAATGAAAAATAAATATAAACACTTATTTGCAATTATAATTGTGTAATTGCGTATCGACAAATCGAATTCAGAGCTTTGGAGTAAATTATTTTTTAATTTTTGAAATTTTCATTTTTCGGCACTGACGTAACTTTCGTTGTATATAATAAAGAATAATATAAATATTAAAAAAATACAAAAATATTTATTTTTATACTTTTCAGTTTTTTTTTTTTCAAGTTGGTTTCATTTTTCGTAATTCCGGCAAAAAGTAAATTCTGGAAATAATTCCAGAGAATTTTTCCATAAATTCCCCGACTTTTGCCTGATTATTCCAGGAGGAAAGAAATTCCCTGAGTTTTTCCATACGCGTAGCAAGCATGTAAGTTATAAACCTCGGGGAGGGGGCACAAGTAAGTAAATAAATAAATCAAGATATATCGCTCACCATACGTCCATAAATGAGTATAGGTTTGAGACACTTGTCGCAACAGTGTATCATAGGATTGAGAACTTTTTCCCCGATCAAATTGACTCTGTGATCCCATCTCAGGCGCAGCATAGGCTCGGGAGGTCCTCGATTCAGGGTGGTAAACGTAGGCGCCTCCAATTGCGATATATCGGCCTCGAGATCGAATTGTTGCTCGAGCGGCAATTGTTGCTGCTGCGTCTGTTGGGGTTCGCGCTTTTCCGGCTCCGGCTCGCCCGTCTCCATGGGAGTTTCCTCCGGCGGTTGAGGGACATCCTCCTCGTCGCTTTCGATTATCTGAAAAATTTGACAGAGGCATCCGATATTTTTCACGACCGGAGATAATGTATCTTCGGTGAGAGCAAAAAAAATTATATTCAGGGTTTTTTTTTTTTTTTTTTTTTTTTTTTTAATTTTCGAACAAAAATTCAATTTTTTCATGATCCTTTTGGATGACGAAAAATCATTTCAGGATATCGGATCGGTAATATACAAAATTTTGAGGTTAATCGATGAAAATTTATGAAATTTCATGACACTTTGAGAATCGCGTTGGATCTCATGAGAGTCAACATTTTGCCGCGAATTTTCGGGTCTTCGGACCTTGGAAGAATGAAGGAGAAATCGGTGACAAGGAAGAGGATACATAACTTTCGATTCGTGTATGATTACCTTGACTGCCTTCTTTGCTCTTCCTCTCGCACGACCTCTGGCTCGGCCACGTCCTCTGCCTCTTGCTCTGCCTCTCATTCTCTTGCCGGCATCCTCCTCCATCACTGAGAACAACAAAATCCATTCACGCCGTATAAACAAATGTTGATTTTAGCATTGTTCGGGAATTCGAACGGTCCATGAATCCAGTAGCAGAGGTTAAGTTTCATAGTTTACTGTTTATATATACTCCAAGACGTTTAAATTACGTTTTTATTAAGCATATCGTTGGTTGAACCGACACGAAAAATCCACTGACAATCTCCTGTCCTCGTACTCACGATTAATTAATTAATTGCAAGGAATAAATATGGTTATTTCTATACGTTTGTTCATCGGGGTCACCCAAGCGGTGCCATAAGACGAACCAATTACGGACCAATGAAATCTCGTTTCGTTACAACGAATTTCATTGGCTTCGTCCCCGACGGTGGCGTTTGCAGTTTGCATCCGAGTGCACCCGCACCCTTGACCGCTGTTACCATGGTAACGATTATTCAACTCTGTACACCCGGTACTTGGACTTCAAAATAGTAACTGAAAACACGACTGCCCATACGTATACGGGCCTAACAAGGCGGATCAGTAAAGAAATTTTATGAACTTTTAATTTACGTCATTATGTGCAAATAGGCTGTAATTCGAAAATGGATTGTTCATACAAAATCGTAGTGAATTGTTTCATTGTACCGACGGGGTGTGATGTCGCGCGCTTCTAGGCTAAGTTTGGTGGCTCCATCTGAAGTATCCCGCTTTTAACTCTCGGATAATTTCAACGTCCGCGACGTGAACTTCAAAGTAGCAGGAAAGAGGAATGAAAATAAAGTACGGGTAAGTTTTCGATCTTAAAATACCTGTCATGTGCTTGGAATTGATAAAGCTCATAACTGCTCATAACGACGTATTAATTGCTACATTTGTCTGGCGCGTTGAGTATCAAAAAGGCCAAGCTTAATTGATCCTGCTCCGCGAGAGAGAGCCCCATTGGAGTAAAAGAATGCGCAAAAAGACGCATAAACTTAATGAAAAAAAAGTGCGGTTAGGCTGTCAAAAATTGAAAATTTTCTTCATTCCCCGTTGTGACGATTAATTTTTTCATTCGAAAGCCATTCAACCAAAGCTCGGATGCCCTCGCCGGGTCAGAGATCGATTCATTAAAATAATAAACTCGAATCGCACGAAATAACGAATCGTCGAAAGTGCCACTGTTTCTCCGGTGCTCCAAAATTTTTTTATTGTTTATTTACGTGGCGCCATCTTTCTCGTACTTTTCCGGCGAGGAACAAAAATTTAACATTTTAAAGTCGAAAGAAAAATGTTTAATTATAAAAAAAAAGTCATTCTTGTACCATCAAAGTATATTCGTCGCGTGAGCCGCCATAAAAATTGTATTAATCAATTTTGAGTTATAAATTTCAAGCTCGCGGACGAAAATTCGACGGAAAGCGAGCAATTTGAGTAATGAACGGCGAGGCGCTTCAGGATCCGTCGATGATGGCGTCGACGTCGTCGGTACCGCCCGTAGTTACGGGAGTTCGACGTCTCTGGGAGCCGCTAAGGCTGACGCACGCCAAGCCGGTGCTGAACATGCAGCACGTTACGCTGATAAATCGCATCGATCTGCGACACAAATTTATCATCTACGAGATCGGTAATTATAAAAAAACGGAAATTCT
Organism: Rhorus exstirpatorius; assembly: GCA_963564615.1. Lineage (NCBI taxonomy): Eukaryota > Metazoa > Arthropoda > Insecta > Hymenoptera > Ichneumonidae > Rhorus > Rhorus exstirpatorius. The sequence continues at coordinate 40,925,908 of OY751317.1, read as the reverse complement.
CGACGCCGCGATAGCCGCTTGCTCGCCCGAAGTTCTCATACCCATGATGTATCGTCTCGAAACTCCCGAAAAAGCGACGTTCGTAGCGAGATGCAGCGTCGCGGCGGTTATAAATCTCGTTAATCACGGGCTCAGAATAAAAATGCCGGACGAACGTACCGCCGGAATTGACATTGTTCTCGGTTATATCGACGCTAACGAGCTAACCGTGAATCCTCAGCGCGAGATAAAGGAAGCACTGAAAAATCGCTACGAACCGCTGAGAAAAATTCTCAATCTCGATGATTTCAGGAATGACCGAGCTCTGCGTCACGTTTATTGCGCAATCTCGTCGCCGAGAATATTTCAATTTGTCGTACGTTGCTGCAGCATACCCATAGCCGGTACGCCGCGTGAAAATAAATTATCGATACGCGAGCTTAGCCTCTGCTCGAACGATTTAACGAGCGTAACGCTCCTCGACAAATATTTCAATTATCATCTGACCAAGATTGATCTGCGTCGTAATTCCATACGTGATATAAAAAATTTGAATGATTTCAAGGATTACAAAATAACGGAATTATGGCTGGATGGTAATCCGTTGTGCATGAATTATTCGACTAGCAAGGAATACGTTGAAGCGATTAAAACGATATTTCCGCATATTCAGCGTTTGGATGGAATTCTGATAGGAGCCGAGACGAAATTTGTGCCGATAACGCGAATGAATTATCTCGCCGATTCGTCGAGGCTAAATCTCGTCAAGCAATTCGTTCGTCATTTTTTTACGTTTTACGATCAGAACGATCGAAACGTTATGAACGGTCTTTACGATCACGATGCACTTTTCTCGGTGACCCTTGGCTCGATAAACAACACGACGCATCTGCAGATGACCAAGGCATTCGCTAATAATCGAAATTTATTGAAATTCGTCGATTATGCGAAATGTCATGAATTTTTGTTACGCGGGCCGGAAAAAATAATCGCCGCGCTGAGACGACAGCCGGCAACGTGTCACGATTATAAAAAATTTAACATCGACGTGCTGCACTTTGGCGTCGATTCGCTCGCAATTGCCGTACAGGGTTACTTCGCGTACAGGGAATATCCGAGCGCGCCTTTGTTCTTTTCACGCACATTCGTGATCGTCGAGCTCGATGACAATGAGTATTGTATCGTTAACGATCAGTATCACGTACAGAGCGAATCGTCGAGCATGAAAAGTATCATAAACGAGACGAGGAACGACGGTACGACGTCTGTAATTTTGCCAAAAATCGTATCAACGATATTCAGTCCTACGGAGAAGAGGCAATTGTTGACGTTTTACGGCGAGCGTACGGGAATGAACGAGGAATATTGTCGAATTTATTTGACCGATGCTAATTGGGATATTCGGGCTGCCCTCGAGGCTTTCATGAAATCTTACACGGTCAATGATGTTCCACCCGTGGCCTTCAAAGAATAGCGCGAACTCGCGATTGCTCTCGAACGAGAGAGAGAGAGATGATCGATTTTTCAAATTTTATTCTTTTTTCGAACATAACTCTGGGATCTCGATCGATTTATCCATTGCTGTACATAAATTTCGCTGCGACGCTCGCGGTATCTCATTTAAGTTTTGTCGAAAAAAAAAATAAATAATTGCTCAGGATTCTTTGGGGTCTCTATTTTTGTTTTAATTTCACTCATTCTTTCAGATGTCTACTCGCCAGAGCTGGGCAAAGTCCGGAAAGTACTTCAAGTACAAAGTACAAAGTACTCTAAGTATTTGAAGTACTCGTGTATTACAAGTACCAAGTACCGTAAATACTTGAAGTACTTAAGGTGTCAGGTACTTGAAGTATTGAGTACTTGAAGTGCCAAGTACTTGAAGTAAAAGTACTTGAAGTACTTAATACGACATTACTTGAAGTACCGAGTACTTGAAGTACGTCAAAAATCAAGTATCAAATACTTTTCAAAATTTCACGTACATCTCGTAAGTTTTAGTACTTATTTTTGATTTGTTACGTACTCTTTGAACTCATTTGATTTTCATTCGAGTACTTTTTGTATCAACGCATATTTTCACATTGCGCGATTCACTCAGGCTAGGCAGATTTCAACCGAAATATTTAAACGAAGAATTATAAATCAAAGTCAATGCTCAATCTCTCATGGCCACTATTTGACGAATTCTCTCTCTCTATGTCAAATGGAATATAAGTACATATAAACATGTAACATAAATATAAAATATATTTTACATATCTTTTATAATTACCTTTCCTCTCAAAAATAGAGTTGGTTTCATTCGATTTCCACATAATTTGGCATTGTTACACCAATTTTGGCGGTAAAAGTCAATATTTCGACTTTTTTTTTAATTCCCAGACTTCGATTCCCGGAATAAATAGTCTTTTTCGAAAATCGAGTAAAACCAAGCTACCTGTCTCGAAACTTTATATTTTCACTTTATAATGCCGTTGGTTTTGTTCAATTTCGATAAAAAATCAACGGAGATATTGCAAATTCAAAAAGTAATTTTTACGATTTTTTCATGTTTTTTACCCTTTTACCTCATTTTTGACTAACTTTTCCGACTTCAAGCAAAATTCCCGTAAGCTCACGTGATTCTGCATTAAAAAACGCAAAGAATGAGCCCAAATTGAACCCTTTTTGTGAAATTTTACCGGAGATATGAATTTTTCAAAATTGGGGCGTTTGGTCACCCCGGGTTACCATAATAGGTAAAAAAAAATAAGGTTACCATTCTAGGATTAACTCGATTCGTCTCGCGGCATCGCTACGCGGAACGTTCCTTAATTATATATTAAAAGGCATATTATACATGCGACAATTAGCAAAACGTATTCAAAAGTACTTGATACTTGGTACTTGAAAAAGTACTTGAAGTACTAGTACTTAAAGTACAAGTACTTTAAGTAGATGCCATGTACTTGAAAATTTAAGTACAAGGACTTTAAGTACATGACATGTACTTGAAATTTTAAGTACAAGACTTGAAGTACAGGTCAAGTACTTGAAAATTTAAGTACAATACTTGAAGTACTTTGTACTTCAAGTACTGTACTTCCAGTACATCGCAAGTACTGGGTACTTGAAGTACTGCCCAGCTCTGCTACTCGCGGATGGTTCCTCCGCTCGAGGAATTATGCGTTTTTAAGTATTTTATATTGAGTGTTCGACTATATTAAAATTTTTTTTTCAGATTTACGAGAATAGTAACGATAAATATTAGGGTAGTCGTTGAGGTAGTACCTCCGCGGGATAGTTGAATTAGGAAATGGTCGAAATTTGGCATACGCGTTATTTAATATGTTATCCGAACATCTGTGCAATTTAAACAAGCTTGACCATCCCGAACCCGAGATATTTACGCTCAAAGTTGGCTCGATTTACACGTAACGTATGCACGAAGAGTTGGTTATTGATTCTACCGTAAAAACTAAAATTGAGAAGTTGATAAAAAACGAGGATAAGCTAGAGAGGGATGTCACGAATAATGTGAAAAAAAAAAAAAAAAAAAATCAGGAAGATTTACCATTTAATTTTTGAGATATTGTAAATGAAAGAGCGTCAATGTAATTTGCGATTATATTATTTTCCGTCTAAAAGACGACACGGATCATGTGCGTTTCCGTTTAATGGGTGGACCTATAAAAATGAAAGCTGGAGTTGTGTCGCGCATTTTTAGTTTTTTATTCGGGGAAAAACACGTTGTAAAACTGCTATGCGACCAAGGACTCGAAGCGCGCGGAAACGAAGCGTGATCGTGACGTTATCCACTAGGGGCACCAATGGCGTTGCGTTTTTATCACTATAAATTTCCATGATTTTAAGAACCTTATAATTGAATAAAATTAAACAAACTGATTATATTTTGACGAATCAGGTTCACATCGCTTATATTTCAATAAATCAAAGGAATTTACCGATAAAAAAAATTCTATAAAAACCAAATTATGCTCCACAAAATAATGACTTTACGATGAGACTGGTAGTGCACGGTCTGGTATTGGTTTTCAAAAGATTTTTCGATTCGTTTTTTTTTTCCCCTCCTTTTTCGTACTTTGGACTTTTTGAACAGTCAAGAACTAATATTTGAGTTTGAAAACAAAAAAAAAATGGTCAAGCTCAAATGAAAGAAATGATAATTTTTTGAGTGATCACGTAACGTTATCGGGGGAGTTCTTGACGATTCATCGGAGATGCTCTCGAAAAAAAAAAAATCCGTATCTCGGCTATCTTAGCCACGTACACAATTTTTATATTCATCTTTTTTAAGAAATTGCGAATTTGATGGAAAAAAAAATCGATATTACTTCGTACATATCGATTTCAAACGCAATATGGCAAAAAATCTTTTCATCTTGTTACAAAAGATCACTTACCCTGTCGCAATCATCGAAACTCTCGACCTATTCATTCTTTTTGTACAGAAAAAAAAAAAAAAAAAAAAAAAAAAAAGCCATCGTTCAGCAACCTTGCTGCATGTTCAAGAGCGCGATGCTCTTGTTTATGTGAGAAATCGTGTTGACGTTCGAGTTTACACCCAGTTCGAAGACTTTTTGCATCAGAGGCAACGCGTGCTCTGAAATAAACGATATTTTTTTATTAAAAAATTTTTTTTTTTTTCAATATTCTCAGCCAATATCGATGTAGAACAATTCGAATAATAATTAATCACTTACCTTGCATGCAAAGCAATATCTCCGGCAATCTGTCCAGGGCGGACATTAGAACGTCCGATCTTGGGCTATCCAGGCATCTCTGAAAGGCGGAAAGTATGTTCAAATTTGGTGCCGGTCGATGCTTGAGCGCTCTGGCGAGAAGACCGTGAGCGAGGCTTCTTATGTTGCCCTGCGGCGATACGAGCAATTCAGCTATAGCGTCGATCACGAATTCCAGTACCGATGGTTTTCGCGAGGAAAGATGATCAATTTCCTGCAGAGCCGAGTACACATCTGAAAAAAAGTATCAATTGTTTTTTTTTTCTCATATAACAGCACGAATTATTTGACAAGTATTGGGGAAAAAATTAAATTTTTTTATTGCCAGTCGTTGAGCTTTTCGGGCGAGATCTTCACCCAGAGCGAAATGTCCGAACTTTCAATGATTTCGTTGAAGAAAAAACGTCGCGAAGCTCACGCGTCGCATAATTTATGTATTCCTTAAGGATGTATCGGACGTAACTTCCCAAACCAAAAGTGACTCTCGTCGACAATATTGCGTACTTCGTGATGAGATAAAAATCGAAAAAAATTCAACCGCTATAAATACGATAAGAAGATTAATTTTTAATAATAATAATGCCCAAAAGTTATCAATAGATTGTTTAAACGAAACATCGTTTAAAAATTTTTTAGGGAATATTTTTTTTTGTCATGTGAAATGAATTCGTTGATTTTTCTGACTACACATGAATTTTTTGAAAATTTTTGTATCATTTTGAAATTTCGGTTTTCGGAAATTTGTAAAGGCTGTATTTTTACGAAACGATTCGTTCAATGCCCTGGAAACTTCTTAATTGTAATATAAAACGTTATTACGAAAAAATATCCAAAATTCACCATTTTTCCTTCATTTTTCAAAATTACAAAAATTTTTGAAAACCGAAATTTCGAAATGATAAGAAAATTTTTAAAAAATTCACGCGTAGTCAGAAAAATCAACGAATTCACTTCACGTATCAAAAAAAAAAAATTTCTTAAACAATGTTTTGTTTAAACAATTTATCGATATCTTTTGGGCATTATTATTATTAAAAATTAATTTTTTTATCGTCTTTATTGTGGTTGAATTTTTTACGATTTTTATCTCATCATTTTCTTATCATTTTGAAATTTCAATCAATTTTCTTATCATTTTGAAATTTCGATTTTCGGAAATTTGCAAAGGTTGGTATTTACGAAACTATTCGTTCAATGCCCTGAAAACTTCTCAATTGTAATATACAACGTTTTTACAAAAAAAATATCCAAAATTCACCATTTTTCCTTCATTTTTCAAAATTACAAAAATTTTCGAAAACCGAAATTTCCAAATGATAAGAAATTATTTAAAAAATTCGTGCGTAGTCAGAAAAATCAACGAATTCATTTCAGTGTCAAAAAAAAATTTTCCCTAAAAATTTGTTAAACAATGTTTTGTTTAAACAATTTATCGATAACTTTTTGGCATTATTATTATTCAAAATTAATCTTCTTATCGTCTTTATTGTGGTTGAATTTTTTTCCGATTTTTATCTTATCATGAAGTATGCAATATTGTCGACGAAAGTCGCTTTTGGTTGGGACGGTCCGATACATCCTTAATTATGAAATAAACGTACCGTCGCCTTGAATTTTCCCGAGGGTCGTAATTAAGGAAGGCCAGTGCGCCGGAAAGCTCGGCTCCGGAGGCGCCAGAGGTGCACCGGTTACGAATATTTCCTCGCCGTTGTTACCCTCCCTTGGACCCGGTATACCCGCGACAAGTGCTCGAAGATTCGCCAAACCAGGATAGAGGCCCTGTATCTCGCTGAAAGTTTTTTTTTTTCCTTTCTTTTTACATCCTCAAAAAATTTTATTTTTTTTCCCCTGTCTTTGCATCGTCATAAAATATTCTCTACTGCCTTATCTTTTGATAAAATAATTGTTATTTTCAATTTAAAAAAAAAAAAAAAACGTACCGAAGAACGTGAACGTGTTTATGCAAATATTTCAATGCCGGCTGAGCATCGTGCGAAACGTAAGCTTGCAGCAATGTGACGAATCTATTCAGCAACGGCGTCAAGTCCTTGCCCGGTGAATAATTCTGTAAATTTTTTTTTTCAAAATTTTCAACAACGAATCCAACGAGATCCCGATTGAAGAAGAAAAAAAAAGAGGAAAATGGAATTTGTGGTTTTTTTTACCTGAAAACATTGAAAATAGTTGGCGAGTGTGTCCTCGAGAGCCTTTCTGTGCTCCTCGTTGAACAGATACGGCTGCAAAAGTTCCAGCAGTCCCATCACTTGAAAGAACAGATTCAAATGATGACCCGAGCGAAAATCACAAAATTCCAGGTGCGAGCGTCCGGTGAGGGACGAGGCGAGCATCGGAAGTTGTCGAAGCACCAATATCGGATGTACAGCGGCCATTTTTCTCGCGCAAAGCTCAAAATCCTGTGACTTGCTCATCCATGACTTTTGTCGCGGCGTTGCCGCGAGAGCCGTTAGGAGAGCATGACTCATGCAGTCGAGGGTCGAGCCCGTCCAGTCGGTGATTCTGGCACTTGCGACGAATTTTTTCGTCTCCGAACGATCGAGATAGCATATGACTTTTGGAATTTTCATGTAAAGATTCAGAAGAAACTGATGCGCCATGTCGGATTGCGCGCTTCGAACGGAAAATAAATGACGAAAAATAAAATAAAAATTGTCAAACTTCAGTTCGGAATTCCTCAGTTATGAGATTCTTCGTGAACGATAAAAAAAAAAAAAATAATTGACCAAAAAGCGATAACGTACCTGTCGTCATTGCTCGACATTCGTTCCACCAGATAATCGACGACGCTCGCGGTTCGCTGTTCCTCGGTCGAAACGCAATGCAGCAACAAATCCAATCTCGTTTCCATCTGCGTGAGGGCCGAGTTTCGGCCTTGTCGCTCGTTAACGATTACCGCCTCGTCGACGACGTAAGCGACGAGCATGAGCAGCTGCTTCTCGGACAGGAGCAATATATTCTCCGGTACATAGTGCTTCGGCGTGAATTTGTCACGTCCTTGCCAGAGTTTCGGATTGCACGTCAAGGCCCAGAGAAAATCGAGTACGGCGGTTGGATCGTATCTATGTTATGAATGATATCGTGAAATTTTTTTCTTCGGATATGACGAAGACAAAAAAAAAAAAAACAATTTTATAAATGAACAAAAGATTGGAAAATCATTGACGGAGATTCGCGCGATGGAAAATTCCCGAAATTCTGGGTAGTCAATTCTCAACGCGAAAGGTCCATCGGAACAATTTTTTTTTTTCACATATTTTGCATCAATCGTAACATACGAGAACGGTTTTCCTTGCTCAAGAGAACTTTGGAGAAATGTCATTGATACGATTAAGATTGTTCCACAGCTGGTGAGATTCAGAGACAGAGAGCTGATTTTAAGTTTTATAAGCTATAAGTTGTTGATGAGAAATTTCATTTTTTTTATATCTTTATAATTTAAATTGTGTACTTATTTGGTGGTTTATGAGAAAAAAATGAACCATTTTATGATTCGTATTAAAAGGTTTTTTGAGTCTATTATTTTGGGAATGACGCGTGTGCTGCTGAAAAATTTAAAACGGAAACAATAACGATGATTTAAAAAAAATGGTTATGTGACGTATACGACCTTATGAAATAATTTATCGTGATTTTTTTGTTATCCGAAACTAGAGCCATGAGGCCGTATCTGCCATCATTTTGGAGGTTTTTCCAAACGTTTCTACGTTTTTACTTTTACGAATTCCAGAAAATCGTATAATGTCGTTTGCGCACAGAAAAAAATTTTGCCTCTCGGGAGAAAAACTTCGGAAATTCTTTTGAATTTTGAAGTGGAAATAGTTGTTTTTACAGTTTAAACCAGCAAATATGGTTGTACAGATAGTACAGAAGTATATTCCGCACATTACTTTTTGATCAAAACACTGCAAAGAGATTAATTTACCGTGTTAAACTGCATTTTTTCTCTTCGTCGTTGTATTTTTTAAATTTCAGTTATTATTTTTTGAAATGTCTTTTTTTTTCCGTGCGACCGTGATTATTCCTCCTTCATGATTGTTACGCATCATTGACTCAGAAATTCCCTGACTTATTCAGGTTTTTCACACAAATTTTGCAAATATTCCCAGGGAGATTAGGGTAAAATAAAAAAAACATTGAATATTAAAATGAAAGAGTAGAAAAAAAACTGAAATACAAAAAATAATTTAAGGACTGTAGAGTAAAAAATAAATAAATTAAAAGTAAATACCGAATCTGTTCTTTATTATAAACGGAAATTTTTGTCATTGCCAATAAATGAAAAATAAATATAAACACTTATTTGCAATTATAATTGTGTAATTGCGTATCGACAAATCGAATTCAGAGCTTTGGAGTAAATTATTTTTTAATTTTTGAAATTTTCATTGTCTGGCACTGACGTAACTTTCGTTGTATATAATAAAGAATAATATAAATATTAAAAATATTTATTTTTATACTTTTCAATTTTTTTTAAAGTTGGTTTCATTTTTCGTAATTCTGGCATTAACTAAATTCTAGAAAAAATTCCAGAGAATTTTCTAAATTCCCAGACTTTTTCCTGATTATTCCAGGAGGAAAGAAATTTCCTGAATTTTCCCGGTTTTCCATATGCGTAACAATCATGTCCTTCAATTATAGGTCCAAAAGGTCGTATACGCCGGGACTTGCGACGATTTTAAGTGACCAAATTTCAATTTTAACATTTTTACGCGATTCGCGTAAATATAAAACCTTCTGATTTTAGCAATGGGGGGAAAAAAAGTCGTACTTGCGACTTTATTCCACAAGAGACACGCGAGACAGCAATACTCGACTCTAGGCGTAAAAATATTTCGGCCCGCGGATCGTTAAAATGATTAAATTTCACCCGGCAAAGTTCCAGCGTTAGATTTTTTTTTTTTTCAAATAAATATCGCATACCCATCGTCGCATTTTTCCAACAAATGCCCGACGCATTTGTGCAAAGTTGCCCAGCTCGCGCGATGCGTCAGTAGCGTAAGCAGATACGGCCTGCAGGCGTGCGAATTAACGATACCATCGTCGATTCTCGCGTGTATCTTCGTTTTCCCAAAGAGCAATCTCATCTGAAGATTCGGACGGGTTCCGATGAGCTCGGGCTCGACCGAAGCGAGCCAGTCGATGAGAAGACCCGTCCGAGGTTTCACGACGCCCTCGTTACTGTCGGAAACGAGAAGTCTCGCCATTGCCTCGACGAGAGCATCATTTTTCTGCTGCTTGAGGCATACATCGAGCAACATTCTGCCGACATCCTCGAGATTAAGCTGATCCGTATTCTCGAGTATCGCGACGGGTTCGCGATTTTTCGTAAATACAACGAGTTCCCTGCGTCTCGTTGCATTCGTAAGATGTAAATTTGCAAAATCACGAAGTATCGATAATACGGGAGCTTTTACATCGCCGATCAGACTTATGAGATTCAGGCACATGTTACGTCCCAGTTCGATTATTTGCTTCGAAATTTTTGGTTTCTTCAGCGGCAGCAATATTACTCTCATGAGGGTGCAAGAAAATTGTGGCATCGTAACCAACGAATCGAGAAATTGTTTTACCTGCATCGAGCTCAGCACGCTGCATATGTGCTGTATAGCCAGGACAACAGCACCGCTTTCTTTCCACGATTTTTGCAAATCTTTTGCCAGAGTTTTGTGCAAACGTCGATAAGCATCGAGCTTCAGATTAAGCGTTATGCTCTCGATGAAAATACGATTTATCAAATGGGGCACGTCAGTTTTGACGGAACATTGAATCACCGATTGTTTCTGTACCATCGAGCTTGGCGGAAGCGATGACTGAAGATTAAGCGTCAATGGTATATTTTCATCGGGCAATTGTGGCTCGAGTAGCTGAAGCACATCGACGAATACCAAACCACCGCTCGCACCTCTTCTGTGCTGAACTTTAACCAATTGTGCCATGTAAATTTTATCGAGCACAGCGCCACCTACCGAGGCCGGATCGATCTGTACCTCGATATCGAGGGCGTGCAAAAGTTTGCTCATCGATAAAACCGGTATACCGAAGCTCTGAATGAAAAGTACCAATTGCTGTGGCTCGAGATCCTTGAGGGCTGCATCAACGAGACGCGGCACGTTGCTCCTTATCATTCGTAGCTTAAGCCAATCGGGTATTAGAAGCGCTTCCTCGCTCGTATCAACGAGAAATGCTTTCGGTGGCTCGGTATTTTCCGGAAACCATGTTGACAATAATTCATTGAACATACCACGATCGTCCGTCACGTCGTACGTCAATAATATTATCATCGCGTGAACGACGAGTATGTGCATCGTGCATTCCTCGCCGGTGCTCCATTGTACCAAAATTTGATCCTGACTCTCGGACCACGTGTAACCCTCGCCACGTGGTGCGCGAGCTTTCTCGAGATAATTGCAAAAAATTCTTTTAAACGAATCGAGGGTCTGACGGGCCTGATGAGAATCATTGTCGGGCTCGGGCAATATAGCGGCCGTTATCGTGCTACGCTCAACGACCAATTGCGATATCTCATTGGCGAGATCCGTCAGTTCCGGCAATTCGTCGTTTTGCGTGTGCTCGGCGAGAAATTCTATGTAACCGCGAACGAGTTCGGGACTGTTCTCGACTTGGCAAGCGCCGCGCAATGCCGTACATACTAGGGAACGCACGGCGAGAAAATGCGGTATCGACGGAAGCTTCTTCAGCAACCATATTTCTCTGTAATGGAAATCAAGAAAAATTGTTCTTTTTTTTTTTTGCCAACTGCCCAGGATAATTGGGATTTGTAATTTTGTCGTATTTAATTGAAAACGGGGAAGAGGATGAAAAATTCAGACATTTGCGGATGAATGGAAAAAAGGGTAATTGATAAGACAGAAACATTTTGCATCCATTGCCTAAATTGAAAATATAATTTTTTTTCGTTCAATATTTAGATACGAAATTTTGGTATCTTAATAACGATATTATGACACTACACTTTTTTTTTTTTAATTTTTATTATCTATTTATCTCGGCATGAAAATGTTTCTGAATTTCTTCAGCAACCATATTTCTCTGTAATGGAAATCAAGAAAAATTGTTCTCTTTTTTTTTCTCCAACTGCCAAGGATAATTGGGATTTGTAATTTTGTCGTATTTAATTGAAAACAGCGAAGAGGATGAAAAATTCAGACATTTCGGAATAATGGAAAGAAGGGTAGTTGAGAAGAAAAAAAAAAATTTTGCATCGTTTGCCTAAATTGAGAATATAATTTTTTTTCGTTCAATATTTAGATACGAAATTTTGGTATCTTAATAACGATATTATGACACTACACTTTTTTTTTTTAAATTTTTATTATCGATTTATCTCGGAATGAAAATCTTTCCGAATTTTTTTAGCAACCATATTTCTCTGTAATGGAAATCAAGAAAAATTGTTCTCTCTTTTTTTTTCTTCAACTGCCCAGGATAATTGGGATTTGTAATTTTGTCGTATTTAATTGAAAACAGCGAAGGGGATGAAAAATTCAGACATTTGCGGATTAATGGAAAAAAAGGGTAGTTGAGAAGAAGAGAAAAATTTTGCATCGTTTGCCTGAATTGAGAATATAATTTTTTTTCGTTCAATATTTAGATACGAAATTTTGGTATCTTAATAACGATATTATGACACTACACTTTTTTTTTTAATTTTTATTATCTATTTATCTCGGCATGAAAATGTTTCTGAATTTCTTCAGCAACCATATTTCTCTGTAATGGAAATCAAGAAAAATTGTTCTCTTTTTTTTTCTCCAACTGCCAAGGATAATTGGGATTTGTAATTTTGTCGTATTTAATTGAAAACAGCGAAGAGGATGAAAAATTCAGACATTTCGGAATAATGGAAAGAAGGGTAGTTGAGAAGAAAAAAAAAAATTTTGCATCGTTTGCCTAAATTGAGAATATAATTTTTTTTCGTTCAATATTTAGATACGAAATCTTCGTATCTTAATAACGATATTATGACACTACACTTTTTTCTTTTAATTTTTATTATCGATTTATCTCGGAATGAAAATCTTTCCGAATTTCTTCAGCAACCATATTTCTCTGTAATGGAAATCAAGAAAAATTGTTCTCTTTTTTTTTCTCCAACTGCCCAGGATAATCAGGATTTGTAATTTTCTCGTATTTAATTGAAAACAGCGAAGAGGATGAAAAATTCAGACATTTGCCGATTAATGGAAAGGGCAATTGAGAAGAAGAAAAAAATTTTGCATCGTTTGCCTAAATTGAGAATATAATTTTTTTTCGTTCAATATTTAGATACGAAATCTCAGGGACTTTGGTGAAAACAGAAACTTTTTTTTCTGTGAACAAATATCACTCATGTTTTGACAATGTATGCGGAAGCTTCGAACAAGATTTTGAGCAAAAGTTGGGCTCTGTCGGTTGAATACTTTCCAAGTTATAGCATTTTTACTGATTTTGAAACACTATTCTTCTAAATGCTCCTTGCGCTAAAACTTCTATCGTAGCAAGCTGAAATTTATTTTCAGTACAGATACAAGTATGGACTAACTTTTGTAGGAAGCGATTTTCAATCCGACCTTTCTAAGATAAAATACAAAAAAAAAAAGATTCAAAATCAGTAAAAACGCTATAACTTGGAAAGCATTCAACCGAAAGAGCCTAACTTTTGCTCAAAATCTTGTTTAAAGCTTCCACATAAATTGTCAAAACATGAGTGAAATTTGTTGACAGAAAAAAAGTTTCGGTGAAATTCTTTTTTGATCATTTTTGACCGAAATTTCACCAAAATCCCCCTCTTAATAACGATATTCTGACACTACACTTTTTTCTTTTAATTTTTATTGTCGATTCATACCGGCATGAAAATCTTTCCGAATTTCTTCAGTAACCATATTTCTCTGTAATGGAAATCAAGAAAACTTGTTCTCTCTTTTTTTTTCAACTGCAGGATAATCAGGATCTGTGATTTTGTCGTATTTATCGAAAAACAGCAAAGAGGATGAAAAATTCAGATGTTTCCAGATTAATGGAAAAAAGGGCAATTGAGAAGAAGAAAAAATTTGCATAATTTGCCTAAATTGAGAATATAACTTTTTTCGTTCAATATTTAGATACGAAATTATATATTACTATTATTATCATTTATTATTATCTCTCTTATTCGAAACAAACGAGCCAGCATACTGGATTAATATTAAAAAATTGTAAAAATTATCCCGTCCCGGCAGCTGCTGCGACTATTATTGATCGTTGGAACGGAAAAAAAGAAAAAAAAAAAAAAATCACCCATATATGAGAAATACTTACTTTTCATTTTCACCCTCAACCTCCATGCCCTCGTCGTCGTGGGGAATAGTACCGAGAACGAGTTTCAAGCCGATTATCGCCTGGGATCGACTTCCGCTCTGCTGGCTGCTCAATCTTCGAAGAAAATATTCCAGTACTTCGTAAGCGTGCTGCTGATCCTCATCCGGATCGGTGAGAAGCGTCTGAAGATGAGCGAGCAATTGTTGCTGTCTCGGCTGTTTGTCAATCGATTGCACGGATGCGGATAATAAAAATTCACAGAGACACTGAACCGGCAGTTGGCTGAGTGAGCTCTCGCTATTCTGTACGAGATCAGCGAGCCATGGCATACTCTGGGACGAGCTTTGCTGCTGTCGTTGAATTATATCGAGAAGAAAATCGGGTTTACGGGAACGACAGAGCAAATGACCGAGACGATGCGACGAATTCAGAGATTGCAATTGCTCGAGTACGGCAGGCGGTGGTCTTCGCGCGATACCGGTCGGTGCCATTCTCATTAATTGCGAAAGCAATAAACTGTTTTGCTCGGAAATCTGCATTCTCGTCGATGCAGCAGCCAGATGCGACTCGTATTCCAATATTTCTTGTTTCTCGATAGCCTCGACCTGCAATTCTTTCGCTCGTTCCTGCTCGATTACCTCGGGCAGTGCCATTGTCGGTGGTGGATACGAGAAATGGCTGTAAATTTTTTTTTTTTTTTTTTTTTTATGGGAATTTCAATGACGAATATTCGTAATTCCGTCACTGATTGGTGGAATTCAGGACGTTGCTCGAATATAATTTTGGCTGTTCGATCGAGCTCACCGCGGTGAGAGTAAGAATTTTTTTGAAATTTTGCCTTTTTTTTTTTTTTCATGGGATCCAATGGGCAAATTTATCTTTTAAACATACTTAAAAATTGTATAAACATATTTGGAATAGAAATTATTCATAAAAATTGAAGAGTAATGGTAAAAATTTGTCTCATCGTTTTCCGGCACATTCCGATACCAAATATCCTTGTGACCCCCCGTTAAAATTTTCCGTACACGAGAAATATAATGGGGAAAATTATTTATTTATATTTTATCTACTAACTTTGTTATGCACATTTCCATGAGGGTCCGTAAAATCGGATATCTCGTCCATGCGTGGGCACCGATGCTCGATGGATTATGCGCCGCCATGATGAGCAACATTATCCATCCTTTCCAGTACAAATTCGTTATGGCCAATCTCGGAGGAACGTAACTACGAAAAAGAAAAGAAAAGAAAAAAAAAAAAAAAAAAATAACACACGAGAGAAGCTAATTGCTGCGTTGTTCTTAGTTTCGAGTAATTTTTGTCTCGAGCAACAAAGTTGTGCGCACCCGGCGGGAATATTTATAGAGCCCGGAGGTTGATAGACGCAAAGATTGAATATTCCATCGATCAGATCCATTTTGTCAGCCTGGAGTGTCGGAAAGGATTCGTTGGAATTGGCAGCTGCTCTGCGCACAAGCTGATCGACGATTTCCAGTGTCTCCGAATGCGTTATACCATTTTCCTTAAAGTCGATCGGAGAGTTACAAAAAAAAAAAAAAAAAAGTGCTCACACAATTTTCAGCTCATCCTATCATGCGGACAATATTAATTATTTCAATATTTTAGCATGATTGTTTAATATTTTAGTATTATTGCCCTCAAAACTTGAGTTTTGATGGGCCAAAAAAAAAACGCGAAGAGGCAGCTCCGTAGCTCAAGCGGAAGCCGCCGCTCATTGGACTTTTATAATTATAAACAGCCAATTAACGTCCGTGTCGAGCTTTTTGGAAGGAAAAATTTGAGGCCACGAGGATTGTATTTCGAATTAAGAAAAAAAAAATTCATTAAATAAATTTTTGTTTATTCTTAATTTCTAATTTTTTTTTATAAAAATTTCTAAACAATTTTAAGTTTAACAGCTTTGTCTGACCCAATCGTGTTCTAAATAAAAATTTACATCGATCTTATTGATAACAATAATTTTGCGATCTAAAATTGTAATTGTCATGAACAATTCGTGTCTGGTGAAATTTTTTTTTTCTTGACTCTAATACGTACTCCATGGTTCTTTATTCTCTTGCTGAAATAGGAAATCATTAGTCGCAGGGAAAATAGTATATATAAGCGAATTTATTCACCTTTAACAATTTTTCCGCTATGACTTTATGCAAAAAAAAGAGCACAAAATGTCATTTATTTATTTTTGGTAAAAATCGATGCCGACGACGCCTTTTTACACGTGGCATACGTCTTTCGGTGTAAATCAGCGACTAAAAGTACGCATTGCGCTTGAATTCTATCCTTATAGTTAATAATGAATTAAATTCCGCGCACAAAGCTACTTTTCGTTCCAGCAATATCGTCTACAACCTTTGAATCATTGAAGATTCTTTTTACTTGAAAAAAAAAAAAAAAAAAAAAAAAAAACAATCCCCATGTTCTCAAATTTTTTGTTCCAAAAATTTCGTCATAGACGTCAATTGGCTGTTATAATTCGAAACGTCCAATGAGCTTCCACTTAATTCGCGAAGATATTTTTTTCCAACAAGTTTCGAGGGATGGGAGCATAAAAAATCGCTTTTTTTTTTCAAAAACCCAGTAAAATAAGGAATTTCAAAAATTCCTTATTTTACTTCACCGTGCATCCTTACAAAAATTAAAAAAAAAACAAAAATGGTACCTTGAAAAATGCAATACGTAGCAATTGCAGCAGAGTCGTTTGTAAAAGTGGAAAGTCGTTACGAAAATTAAAAAAAAAAAAAAAACAAAAAACAAAAATGGTACCTTGGAAAATCCAATATTTAGCAATGCAGCAGAGTCGTTTGTAAAAGTGGAAAGTCGTTACGAAAATTAAAAAAAAAAAACAAAAACAAAAAACAAAAATGGTACCTTGGAAAATCCAATACGTAGTAATTGCACCAGTCGTTTGTAAAAGTGGAAAGTCGTTACGAAAATTAAAAAAAAAAAAACAAAAACAAAAAACAAAAATGGTACCTTGGAAAATCCAATACGCAGCAACTGCAGCAGAGTCGTTTGTAAAAGTGGAACTTCGACGAGCTGCCGCATGTAAAAAGCTCTGTCGCAATCCGCCGGCCAATTGTCCAATTTGTAATATTGCTCGGGTGATTCGAGGAGCATTACTTTGTGCAAAGCGTGCAAAAGCTCGTTGCGTCCGACCCCGTAAATCGTCAGAGACGATGTCTCGAGCCAGGCTATGGCCTCGTACTGAACGATCGTTACCAATTCTTGAAACTGTTGCAAAATCTCGATGTCCTTCCTGTCGCCGCGTTGCATGAGAATCGCCGCTTCCTTGACCTGCGGGCTCATACCGAGAAACATACAGAGACAGAGCAGATCGACGATCGAGGCGAATACTCGCTCTTTGAACTCGTAACCGATCAGCTGCTGGGCCATCTCCTGACGCTCGCTCATCAGCGTTCTCGCCATTGCCATTAAATTTATATCGTGACGACAGACTCGCACAATCTCGCGCAATAATGCCCGCAAAGGACGCAAATAATCCTCCCGATTCATCAGCAAATCTTGAAATATCTCGGCCAATAATTTTGCCGCGAGTTCCGGCGAATTTTGAAACATAACGGCGAGCATCGGCATATTGTTCGGATTTCTCGCGTTCGACAGCTCATTGTAAATCGTATGCTTCAATATTGTTGGCAAATTTTCCGGATGCAAGCCAATGAGCTCTTTAACGCCGTTCAAATACAAATTTATCACCGCTTTTGTCTTCAATCGTATCTTGACCAATTGACTTATGACCTCGACGTCGCGCTGCGTATGCGACGTACAATTGTAGCATATATAGCACAACAATTCTTGGGCGGGTTTCATCAATTTTGGATTGTGTAGCCACATCTCGAGACGCGTCACAGCGAGATTTCGTATCTCAACGAAGCCGCAGGCATAGGAGACGAGACGCAAGAAATTTCTCGTTATAGATTCGGGCTGACGACGATTGAGCTGTTCCTTCACGGTCTCGAGAATCATGTGCTCGATGTTATCGTGACAGTTGGAATAACGCGGACCGATGACAAACTCAAATTTGTCCTTTTCGATCGGTAATTGTATCGTCGATGTGCCCGAATCATCGTCCTCGATTACCAGCGGACTGTGACAATCGCGGGGCGCGAGTACCGATAATTCTGGCTGTATTACGCTCTTGGGTGGATGCCGGGTATTGAAACCCGTTAGTATGTTGTCGGTGAAGCCCTTGCACTCCTCGTGATCCACCCAGACACGCTCGCCAAGCGCATCCTCGATGTAGAGCTATGAAAATTAAAAAAAACAACAACAACAAAAAACAAACAAAGAAAACGCGAGTAACTTGATTTACCATGTCGGGCTATCGCGACGAGTTTGATAAGGTGATATTGTACAACGAAAATAAGTTTTTTTAAATAATTTCCAGTATTAAGTCGAAAATCGTTTAAACGTTTTTATTTCGTTATTTTTTTTTCGTGACCCGGGACCTAAATATGCCAGAAAAACGTTAGCAATACCGGAAGTGAGTTTTTTTTATTAAAAAAAAATAACTATTGTCGTTGCATTCCAACGATGCGAGTTTCAACATTATTCGCAATGATTGCCCCAGGAATGAATCGTTGAAATGCAACGAAAATAATTTTTTTTTTTTTTTAATCATTTCCAGTATTTTCTGGAAGTCGAAAATCGTTTAAACCTTTTTTTTCGTTATTTTTTTCGTGACCCGGGGCCTAAATATATTGTCTATAAATATATTGTCTATAAATGTATTGTCTGTAAGTCGAAAATCGTTTGAACCTTTTTTTTCATTATTTTTTTCGTGACCCGGGACCTAAATATGCCAGAAAAACGTTAGCAATACCGGAAGTGATTTTTTTTTATTAAAAAAAAAAAAACTATTCTCGTTGCATTCCAACGATGCAAGTTTCAACATTATTCGCAATGATTGCCCCAGGAATTAATCGTTTAAATGCAACGAAAATAGGTTTTTTTAAAATCATTTCCAGTATTGGCTGGAAGTCAAAAATCGTTTAAACGTTTTTATTTCGTTATTTTTTTCGTGACGCAGGACCTAAGTATGCCAGGAAAACGTTAGCAATACCGGAAATGATTTTTTTTATAAAAAAAAAAAAACTATTCTCATTGCACACCAACGATGCAAGTTTCAACATCATAAACCCTGAGAATGTTGTAAATTATATCTCAAAACCCGAATATATTTGCAAAATTACCTTGACAAATATCTCGGGCCAATTTTTCTTCTCGTGAAAACCGCGCATCAGTAAATTCGCAGCCAGCACGGATACAAGCGGATTTCCTTTGCTCTTGAAATTTTGAAACGTATCGCGCTTCAATAATGACGATAGAGCGTGCAATATGCAATCATTGGAGAATATTGAGGGTCGTATTTTAGCGAGATACATGAGTCCCATGTAAATAAGAGTATCGGGTTTCCATCGTTGATTCTTCAGAGTTCTTATCGCCCCGCAAACGACACCGATTACCTTGTCGCCCTCGTCCGCGTCGCTCGCTTCAAGCACCATCGGCACCAAATCCGATGGCTCGCAATCCATCGCAACGACCTCCCATGCCTCGGCGCTCGAAGTCGGCGGACGCGGATGCGTCGTGTGAGTCGCGAGTTTTGGCTTTTTTTGCGGTATCATCGACTGAAGAGAGCCCGGTGGGGCTTCTTTCTTACGATCGGAGCCTCAAATCGATCAAATTTCTCTCATATTAAGCTCGAAACGATTCAAACTTTGTAATTGAGGGTGTACAAGTCGCATTTGCATCGAAAAAATTCCATATTACAATCAGCAAATTTTTCATATCAATCACCATTTTTTTTTTTTTTTTTTCAAATACGTGAGTTAGGAATTCTGAAAATTTGTCTCTGGGATCGTTTATTTTAAGGCTGTGGCTGCTCGTACGGTAAATTATCAATAATAATGCATAATTATATATATTATATATATTATATTATATTATATTATATATATTATATATAATTATATATATTATAATAATAATTAATAATAAATAATGCACAATTATTCGTCTCGGTAAAGCGCGAATTATTCGACGAAAAATCCACCATCAACGTACATAACCACTGTATGTACTTATTAAAATTGCCAAACTAATGAATTGTCAACGAAAGAGAAATAGGACAACTTATCGTCAAATAATTCGCGTTTTACCGCACGATTTAGTCATTTAACTACTTATCCGTACGAATAATTGTGCATTATTCATCCGGTTAGCGTACGAGCGGACGCTTCGTTATTTTAAACACTTGCCTCACGGTGAAAATTATGAATTGCGCCAGAAATTCGTAGGACAAAGCAATTCCATCGAGGCTTTAACATTTTTATTACGCGGACACCGGATTTTCGTTGGATCTTTCTCAGATTTTTAAATTAAACTGAAATTTTTTTTATCCGGAATGCTCAAGAGATGGATAAATATAATTTTGCATCGAGATATAATTGTTGTCGGACAAGAAAACGACCGTTGAATGAAAAAACTGGTGCAGCCTCGACGGTTTATCCTACAGCGGGCTTGGATAAGGGGAGCTTCTTACCGGAGGCCGAAGACGACGAGCTCGCAGGTTTGCCATGAATAACACCCGGCCTCTTGGAATCCGAGCTCTCGGAGCGAGAGCTCTTTGCACCGAGAGCGAACAAGTCCGGCGGATGTTGAGCGATCTTACTTTTACCGCCTCTGCCCACTCCAGCTTTTCCTCGGTCCATTATTATTATTATTATTATTATTATTATTTACTTTGACAGAGATCGCTATCTAATCGTTCGGTCTGAGAAAACACAAAAAATCAAGAATAACACAATTTACTTGAGCAAGCCAAGTCGTTAGATTTTATATCTCGTATATATATTTGTTTCTCAAAAAATTTCATTTTTTTTTTGTCACTGTTACATATTTTTACGATACATGCTTGAAACGCCTTTGGGCTTAGCATACGTTTTGGCAGTAAATTACAAAAAAATAACGCAATTTCGATGAATAATATGATCTGATAAAATTTGACAGATCATTGCAACGAAAACAACGAAAAGTCCGGAAATAAATAAAAAAAGATGAATGAATTTGTGAAATGTGAATTAGAGGAACGAGAAACTTGATAAAATTATGAAATCAATAATAAAAAAAATCATACGTTACCTGATGACTGACAAGACGAACATCGAATCCGTTGAACAACACAGGCTTAACCTCAAAATGTATAAGTTTAAACATTGTTGTGCGCTATAAATTCGCGCGTATCATAACTAGACGTTTTTTATACAGAAATACGAACGAATTAATAGTCCGAGCTCTCGACCGTACGATTGAACAACTGACACGTTAATTATTTTAAAATTCACGATATCGAAAAAAGAACGGTATTATCCACGGTCATATCACATCTCACGCATCGACAAACAAACACACACTACGCTACCGCTGGCTACCGCACACAGCGCTAGCTACGATTTTATACGCTGAGGGTGCGTTCCCACTGCGCGCGTCGCGTCATACCGTCGCATCATGAGTTGACCAATCAAAACGCCAATTTATTGCATCATATCCGAGTCACTACGGGTGCATTCCGAATTGAGCTCGCATAGCTAATAGCTTCCTCCGCGGCGTTCCGAAACTGTAGGTAGCGCGATGCGAGTGCGACGTCAGAGCCCGTCGCAAGGCTAGGGCTGCGCTCAATGTCCCTAGATGAAACGCTGTGGCTGCACTACCTCCCGACGTAGTGCGGTCACAGCGTTTTATTTTCCCGCCAAATATTGCCAAATATCACGGCGAGACCGTTCCGATATATTGGGCGAGTGATTTGCTGAGGAATGGGGGGTATAAAACTATAATGCGCTACATCGTCAATTCGGAACGCCTAAAGCTGGGAAAGCGTAGCATATCACGCTGTAGCACTGCCAGCTCAATTCGGAATGCACCCTCAATTTCAGTGGATATGATGCAATAAATTGGCGTTTCGATTGGTCAACTCATGACGCGACGCACGACCGCGCAGTGGGAACGCACCCTTACGCCTTCTCTCAAACTCCCGACGTCATCTTCGGCTAATAATAATAACGATAATAATATGGATAATATGTTTAATACAAATTATTTATAAATTTTTATAAATCCGAGGAAAAACTCATCAACGTAATATCCGTGTCATTATTTCGCAGAGACCGTCAAACTTTCGTTCAATTCCATTGTTTCATTAGCCTAAATGATATTTTCAAAATTTTGAGGTGACCATCGACAGCGCGCGCTCGTTTGTAGCCCCGTATGAAATCGATATTTTCTACCCCTGCGCAATTTCGCCAACTATCAGCTACAAAATCTTGGCTCTTCGATTGGTGGAAAAAGGGGCAATTAACGTTTTAAGGGTACCCCCACCCGGGGTTGAATCGACAGAGCTATGTGGAATTCAGACACGCGCAACTCGGGGGTCGTGCTCAATCGTTCGTGAGAAAATTGTGACGAGAGAGAGAGAGAGAGAGAGAGAGGAGAGTCATCTCTCTCTGAGCCTCATAGCCTGAGTCAGTTGGGAGTTGGGCCAGTTGCTTTTCTGCATTGCAGAGGGAGTGTATAGTGAGAGTTTTCTGAGACAACGCGAATTCGACGGATTATCACGAAAGAATAATAAAAAATAAAAAAGAAAATGGCAGCGATGGTGAGTTTTTATATTGACACATGTCAACAGAAAATTGTTGTTGTCACGTCTTAATCAGCTACGTTCGTCGTTCATTGTCGATTTTTCGTTCTTTATGCTGGGTATTTTTTTTTTGGAAAATACGCGACAATTCATTTGAATTCTCGCTTCGGAACAAAATTTCTCGACTCTTCCCCCCTTTCTCCGACGTCACCCTTCGTCGAATATAGATCGGTCGCCCATCAATACTCTCGTGACATTTGGTTATCGTGACAATTGGTGTCCTCCCCCCCCCCCCCCCCCTCCCCGAACTTTCTCTTTATTAATTATCGACGTTTCTTTGCTTATTGACGTTTTGCAAATGACACTTTTGCAGAAAATGAAAGCTACCAAGTGTCCCACCGACGAGCTCAGCATATCCAACTGCGCTGTCATCAATCGCAATGACTTTCCCGATGATATCAAGTGTGTCATACTTTTGTATTTACTTTGTTTTGACAACGATACAATGTTTAAGAGCGAATAAAATTTAAAATTATCCTTCAGGCACGTCGAGGTAATCACCGGACCGAACCAACACTTTGTGTTTACGGTGAGGCATCACGACATACAGCGCGGCACCATTGGATTCAGTCTGCCGCAACGAAAATGGGCAACTCTCTCGCTGAATCAGGAGATCGACGTCAGGCCTTTTCACTTCGATCCGACCTCCAGCTCGGAATTTCTTTGCACCATTTCCCTGGAGGCGGACTTTGTCCAGAAGAATAAGTGAGTTTCTGCGCTTTTATGTTAATAATTATTATACCAAGTTTAGTATGCCTAGAATTTATATAATTTAAGATTATCAATTAATTATCGACTAATTAAGATCGATCGGATAATATTATTTAATTATGAGGGCATGAAAAATTCTCTTTTTGAAAGATTATCTCAGTTTGAATTATTATCGACATGAATATACGGGAAAAAAAAATCATCGCGATATCAATATAAATTATAAATAATAAATAATAAATTATAAATTATAAATTCTTTTTTCAAAGATTATCTCAGCTCAAATTATTATCGGCATGAATATACGATAAAAAAAAAAAACATCGCGATAAAGCACGCTCGACCCTCAGTGTGAACACTGCCTTGGATAGAATGCTTGAAATTTCAATTTTTCCTATTTTTCCCTCATTTTTTGCACAAATTTCAATTTTTTTATTGAAAAATCTGATTTTTTTCCCGATTTTTCAAAAGCCCGAAAGAATTTGAGAAATTGAAATGTCCCTTAAGGTAGTTCTATCGGCGATTTATCGTTTTTATTTCGATAAAAATTGGTGTACGGGTCGATTGTGATCGAAACATGACTCGGTTACATTTTTATGAAGTTAGGTGGAAAAAAAAAAAGTTATCAGAGTTTTTATTTTTTATACATTTAACATGCTGTCATACGGAAATCCACGCTTTCGACAGATTCAATTACAAAGTTAACAGTTACAAAGTTACAGTTACAAAGTTAACAATTACAAAGTTAACTACCGTTGATATATACAGATGAAACTTCATGAGATACAAGTAGAATATTTGAAGAACATTTTGCGTATTTGAAAATATTGATCGATGGCCTATAAGCGCATAAATAAATAAAGTAATGTCAAACTTAATTGACCGCCGACCAATATTTGGCAGATGTGGCAGCGCCTTGGGTTAGCGCGCAATTTAAAAATATGACGCGCTCGATAGATTATCCATGCCCGAGGATTTATCAACGTTCTCAGTGCAATTATACGTTGGCATGGTTTTGTTACGCGCATGGAAAACCGCGAAAACTCAGGGAATTTCTTTCCTCCTTGAACAATCAGGGAAAAGTCAGGGAATTTAGAAAATTCTCTGGAATTTTTTCCAGAATTTACTTTTTGCCGGAATTACGAAAAATGAAACAAGCTTGAAAAAAAATTGAAAAGTATAAAAATAAATATTTTTGTATATTTTTAATATTCATATTAATCTTTATTATATACAACGAAAGTTACGTCAGTGAACAATGAAAATTCCAAAACTAAAAATTAATTTACTCCAAAGCTCTGAAGCTACGCTTCTGCATTCGATTTGTCGATACGCAATTACACAATTATTATTCTAGATAAGTGTTTATATTTATTTTTCATTTATCGGCAACGACAAAAATTTCCGTTCATAATAAAGAACAGGTTCGGTATTTGCTTTTAATATATTTACTTTTTACTTTACGGTCCTTCAATTATTTTTTGTATTTCAGTTTTTTTTTAATTTTTTATTTTAATATTCAATATTTTCAGTGTGTGTTTGTGTTGAATGAATCACAGAATTAAACAACAACGTAATTTATTTGGATTATGATTATTACATTTGAAAGGTATACAGGTAGGAAGATTAAATACCAGCGGATCGAATATCCCTACGTATAAAAAGTATAAAAATGTATGCGTTGAGCTAAGCAAAGTGACTCGGACAAATTATATTATAAGAGAGTATACGTATCATACTCAATGAATCGCGTCGATACTCCGAGGGTGCAGGTTCACCCCGGAGGAGAGATGTATGATGTTGAAACTTGCATCGTTGGAGTGCAACGAAAATAGTTTTTTTTTTTAAATTAAAAAAATCATTTCCGGTATTGCTAACGCTTTTCTGGCATATTTAGGCCCCAGGTCACGAAAAAATAACGAAAAAAAACGGTATAAACGATTTTCGACTTCCCGAAAATACTGGAAATGATTTAAAAAAAAAAAAATCTGTTTTCGTTGCATTCCAACGATGCAAATTTCAACGTCACAGAGATGTATTGCTCGGCGAATACTCGACAAGACTAACGCGCTTTAGAAAATTCTTTAAAATTAAAACTTTGCATTTGGCCCG
This sequence comes from Rhorus exstirpatorius, assembly GCA_963564615.1. Classification (NCBI taxonomy): domain Eukaryota; kingdom Metazoa; phylum Arthropoda; class Insecta; order Hymenoptera; family Ichneumonidae; genus Rhorus; species Rhorus exstirpatorius. The sequence goes on along the minus strand of OY751317.1, from coordinate 40,900,309 downwards.
AACCCGAGATAGCGAGAGGCAATTGATCAATACATACATATGTAGATAAACGTAAACAAACAGGATTTCAGTAAAACATGAATTTTTATGCAATCAATTTTTAAAAAAATTCTATGCTAGAATTATTGTTTTTGTAATAATTCTATAATAATAGAATTCCGTTTTTAAATATTGATCGGATAAAACATCATTTACTATTACCACTCGGTTTCTTATATTAAGAAAACAAAAATTTATTTATGAAAAAGCTATAACTAAGTATATATGGTTTATATATACTTAGTTATGACTTTTTCATAGATAATCTCTATGCGCGGTCCGGTAGGGATTGGAAAAACCCAACGCTGTCGACGTCACAGCCGCGAGGCCCTTTTTCTTCCTCGCTACCGTCCCACCGATGATGATTTTCATTTTAAGGATTACATCATGTGCCCTCTTTGTGGTGCTAAAATACCCAAGGATCAAACCTGGCCTGATGCATAGTTTAAAAATGAAAATTGTTATTTATCAATGAAATGTTATTTTTTCCATTCGAGTTCGCGCAATCTTCGAATATGATCATTTTCAGCCGAATTATTTCGCTGAGCTTATTGGGCCTCGAAAATGTGCAACGCGGCGATATTTTTTGTCCCCCATCCGCATCTCACTCTCACGTACAGATGTCACTATCGCTCTTTCTCTTTCGTTGCTTCCCTCTCGCCCTCCAACCTTGCCCAGTCGTTCTTTCTTTCTCTCCCACGGATACGCCAATAGTTTCCTAGGAGTCAGCGGACCGCGCTATCATCTCTTTATTTCTCTGCTTTCCACACGCGTGCCATATATATCTATATATATATATAAACTCGGATAAAACGGATGGAGCCGCTGAAGTTTTTGCGATTGCCACTTTGTTGCTTATACATACATATGTACACGCATAAACTTGTTACAATACGTTACAACTTGTTACAAGTTACGCGTTATGTAGTACAATGCTTATTTGTACCCCAAAGATTAATCTACGTTCGTTAGATTTTCACTTTAATACACTTTTGTGATTAAATTTCATTCTACCATTTCAAATAAATAAAAAATGATTAAATTTTTCGAATTTTTTATTTCTTCCGAGTTATCCGAGTTTGCGCTTATTCAAGGTACCTTCTCCCCGCATTATCTCGGATAAACGAGGTTTTATTGTATATCATAGGTATATATATAGGCATAGCCACGGCATAGCTCACGAAAAAATACTCTCTTCAATTATTAAAAAAAAAAAATTGCGATTAAAAAAAAAAAATTTTGAATTAATTTTAAATTTATATAAATTAAATTAATATTTTCAAATTTTTTTTCCAAATTTTTTGGTAAATGGCATGGTACTAACTATATACAGAAGTAGAACGTTATATTATAACGATATCGTTACTGTTACAAGATTCATAATAGTTCGGTATATCATTTCAATGCTCGAGTCTCATGAACTATAATAGCCAATCGAAACGACATTTCTTGTGTGCACGACTATATTAATATTGTTCACTTAATCACAGTGAATATAGTTAACCGTACACAGGAGAATGGTATATTATGGTCATGTACACTATAAAATTATGCATTGTTCTTATTATAAAACTATAGTGAACCGTATGGTCCCAACTATAGCAGAAATAGTGTGTTTTATTATGAGAGTGTGGTTACGGTAACCATAATTTAAAATTCTCTTTACTGCGCATGCGTTCACTATGCAACTTGAATTCCTTGGACTACTGACATATATAGTAAAATAAAATGATACTCGATAGTAATCATGACAATTTGCATATATTAGTGTATTCATTGAATTGAAAATATAGTTACTCATACTATAAATACATTGAAAATAGACTACGGTTTCAGCGACTATACGAATATAGTGCCTGGAATAATAATATCGTTCTGCGCACTACAATTATGTTCACGGCTACCATTTTTTTTCTTACGATGCTGTTTTATCGGGTTTAGGGATCCTGCATCGATATTATTTTCTCAGTGGCTGTTTGTGTCGAATGAATCACAGGATTAAACAACAACGTACTTTATTTGGATAATCATTATTACATTTGAGGGGTAGGGAGATTAAATTCTAATGGATCGAATATCCCTACGTATAAAGTATAAAAATGAATGCGTTGAGCCAAGCAAAGTGACTCAGACAAATTATATTATAAGAAAGAGATTATACGTATCATACTCGATGAATCGCGTCGATATACTCCGAGGGTGCAGGTTCACCCCGGAGGAGAGATGTATTACTACGCGAATACTCGACAAGACTGACTCGCTTTAGAAAATTCTTTAAAATTAAAACTTCGTATTTGGCCTGAACCCGAGAGGGTGAGAGGCAATGCCAGGTATCTCCATGCGTGGTCCGGTAGGGATAGGAAAAACCCAACGCTGTCAAACGTCACAGCCGCGAGGCTCTTTTTCTTCTTTGCTACCGTCCCGCCCATGGTGATTGTCATTGAGGATTAAATGTGCACTCTTTATGGTGCTAAAACACCCAACGGTAAAACCTGGCCTGGGATTGCCTCTCCTCATGGCATGAAAAATTTCATGAGTCAGACCGACGGTTATTTTATAATTATTACACTTATATACTTATATACTACTTATATATAGCATAATTGTATATATGCAGGCCTGAACACCCTCAATGTTTTTTTCAAGTTGGTTAAAATGTTTTGTTTTGTTTTTTCACAAAAACGATTCATTGCTATTTTTATATGTATATAATCACGTTCATTATTTGACCCTAATCTCCCTGGAATATTTGCAAAACCTCTGTGTGGAAAATCTGGAAAAGTCAGGCAATTTATGAGTCAATAATGCGCAACAACCATGATTGGATATTTTGGAGAAAATAATTACATAATTATCAAAATGTAATAAGTAATATTACTTAAAAAAAAGCTTGAATAAAGAATAAAAAACGACGCTGAGAGAAACATGCGCCGCGTACTAACGTTGTGCAACATTGCCAGATCAATGTACCGAGTTAGTCAAACTCAACAACACTCGAGCCTCGCTAGCGCCGCGTATCGATAGAACTCCCTTAAAGCTTCGGTGTCGTCACCCAAGATCTGAAAAACAAAAGTGTTCACGCGTAGGGGATTAATTGCCCGCACTTTATCGTGTATACCGAAATCCAGTGCTCGCAGTGCTCATTATTTAGCGATCAATGAGACATAGCAACGATCGATGAACGTAAAAATGTAAAAAAAAAAAAAAAATATTACAGAACAATCCTGGATCCCTACGACACGGAGGAAATGGCCAAGGAGTTTCTCCTGCAATTCTCGGGTCAGGCATTCACCGTAGGCCAACAATTGGCATTTCAATTTGGCGACAAGAAGATGCTCAGCCTCGTAGTAAAGAGCCTCGAGGCAGCTGACATATCGGCCATAAAAGCCGGCAGCGACTCGACGAAACCGAGGAAAACGCGAATGGGACGTTGCCTCGGCGATACGACGATACAATTCGAAAAAGCTGACAATTCCAGCCTGAATCTCACCGGCAAAGCAAAGGGCAAAGTTGTGCGTCAGTCGATCATAAATCCCGATTGGGATTTCGCGAAAATGGGAATCGGCGGTTTGGACAAGGAATTCAGTGCGATATTCCGGCGTGCATTTGCCTCCCGGGTATTCCCGACCGACGTTGTTCTCCAGCTCGGCTGCAAGCACGTCAAGGGTATATTGCTTTACGGGCCACCGGGCACCGGTAAAACCCTCATGGCACGACAGATCGGCACTATGCTCAATGCCCGCGAGCCAAAGATCGTCAACGGGCCGCAGATACTTGACAAATACGTCGGCGAGAGCGAGGCAAACGTGCGACGTTTGTTCGCCGATGCCGAGGAGGAGGAAAAAAAGCTCGGTCCCAACAGCGGTTTGCATATAATTATATTCGACGAGATCGACGCGATATGCAAATCACGCGGCAGCGTAGCCGGTAATACCGGCGTTCACGATACGGTTGTGAATCAGCTGCTGGCGAAGATCGACGGTGTCGAGCAGCTCAACAATATTCTCGTTATCGGTATGACAAATCGAAGGGACATGATCGACGAGGCTCTGCTTCGACCGGGTCGATTGGAGGTGCGTTATTTCCTTAATCACATCGCAATTCTTTATTTCCGAAACGTCCGATAATTCGAAATTTCATAAATTCGTCCAACAGAGCCACTAATTTGCCATTTTTAATACCTGACAGGCAATGAGCGTAAAAAAATACCCAGTCGAAATTAATCTCAAATATCTCGGCTCCTAATAAAGCTAGCAAGTTTTTTTTTTTAATTAAAGTTTTAATTAAAATTAATTAAATTTAATTAAAGTTAATTAAGGTTTAATTTAAAAAATTAAAGTTTAATTAAAGTTTAATTAAAGGTTTTGCATAAAATAGCGATATTATAAAAATGATTGATTTGAACTATAGAGTTAAAAATTAACGTTGAAACTGAAAAAAGTGAGTGAGTTCGCCGAGAAAAATGAATTTTTGGGGGGAGGGGAAATTTTACACTCATTGACTGTCAGGGGTTAAGGGACGCGCTATCCAGTGTGAACGTTGAAAATTTGGGCGATTTTCGGGAATTTTTTTGGATTAAAAGTACTCAATTAAATATTTCGGAAAATTAAGAATATATTTGGCTATATTTGACCTGTATTACATAATTTTTTTTTCATAGAAAAATATTGAGATCCAAGCGACTTGTGCGCTGCCTTCAAAGGCGCCAAAAAAAAAAACTTCCTCCACTGTCGACATTATTCCGGCCGATCGAGTAGCTGAAACCGAAAAAGAAAAAAAAAAAAATTTCGTCAAACTGGAAGGTATTTCCCGCACGATGACGTGGGATTTTCGAAAAATACACAAAATCTAACAAAATGACGTAGTTATGCAAAAAGTCTGTTTTCTTGCCTATAAAATGGTCGTTTTTTTTTTTAATGCCAAATCGTCAATTTTCATCCAATGAAAAATATCCTACGTCATTGTAGAGTAAATATATTCAAGAGTACGCGGTTCAAATTTCAAGTCAATCGGATACTCGTTGAGTTACAATTTCAGCAAATTTGAAAAATCTCATTTCGAGAAAAACGCGTTTGAGGATTTAAGGGGCCTATACCAGCGTAACCCATGAAAAATTAGGCGATTTTCGCGAATTTTTTCAAAAGAAAGTACTCGATAGAATGTTTTGAAACTTTTTTGGACATAATAAGGTATATTTTCAGCTATATTTCAAGATTTTTTTTTTTACAAAAATATTTAAAAATAACGGAGTTATGCGCTGTCTTCGGAGGTGCCAAAAAAAAAGTTCCCCAACTGCTGACATGATTCCGGCCGAATGAGTAGCTGACACAAAAAAAAAATCAAAAAGGTTATTAAATTTGAAGGTATTTCCTGTACAATGACCTACGATTTTTGAAAAATATCAAAAATTAACGAAATGACGTAGTTCTGAAAAAAAAGTGTCGTTTTTTTGGTGTAAAAAAATGGTCGTTTTTTTAATGCCAAATTGACAATTTTCAACCAATCAAAAAGATCGTAGGTCATTGTATAGTAAATATATTCAAAAATATTCAGTTTCAATTTGGAGTCGATCGGTCAATTTCTCTTTGAGTTATTATGTCAGCAATTTTGAAAAATGTCGTTTCGAGAAAAATGCGTTTAAAGTTTATATCTGCGGTTTATACCTGCGAGCGGTCGCTCTTTGGAACGCTGCCATTCAAAAACTATTCAAGATACGATCTTGCCGCTTTCACAGGATATTTTTCAAAGTATAAACTATCGAATAAGCCAAATAAAAAAAAATCGATTTTTTTTAAAGTGTCACACTGGTATAGCCCCTTAACCATCGATTTTTGCAAGATAAAACGATATTTACGGGTATAAACTGTCGAAAAAGGTAAAAAAAAAATCGATTTTTAAAATGTCACACTGGTATAGCCCCTTAATTTTACTTATAGTCGAAAAAGAGAGAGAGAGAGAGAGAGAAAATGATTATCATCGACGTGTGCTAAATTCTAGCATTTTATGATAAATGATTACAGGTCCAAATGGAGATCAGCCTTCCCGATGAATTCGGAAGATTTCAAATTCTCAATATTCACACGTCGCGCATGAGGGATCACAAGAAGATCGCGCCGGACGTTGATCTCAAGGAACTCGCGGGGCTTACGAAAAATTTCAGCGGCGCCGAGCTCGAGGGTCTCGTTAGAGCCGCCCAGAGTACAGCGATGAACAAATTGATAAAGGCATCGAGCAAAGTCGAGGTTGATCCGTCGGCAATGGAGAAGCTCATGGTCTCGAGAACTGATTTTTTGCATGCTTTGGAAAACGACGTCAAGCCCGTGAGTCCGAATGATGCTTTTTTTTTTATTATCCATTGTTTATTTTATTATTCGTTATTTATTTATTTTTGTAATATTTGCGATCAATCGATTCTCATCAGGCTTTTGGTACGAGCGCTGATGCTCTCGAACATCTGCTGACGCGCGGTATCATCGATTGGGGAAGACCCGTCTACGACATTATTGACGATGGAAAATTGTACATTGAGGAAGCTCAAGCAGCCGAGAGCTCGGGTCTCGTATCCGTTCTCCTCGAGGGACCACCGAACAGCGGTAAAACCGCACTTGCTGCACAAATTGCCAAGAATTCAAACTTTCCGTTTATCAAGGTTTGCACACCCGAGGACATGGTCGGCTTTACGGAATTCGCGAAATGTCTTTCCATACGAAAGGTAAGAAATTCTTTTCGTGCTAGCGTATTTATAATATTGGAAAAAAAAAATATACATATATACATATAAAATATAACATAAATATACATATAAAACAAAATTAAAGTTAAAAAAACCGGCCCAAGATATACATACATACATATATATATATATATAAAATAATATAATATAATATATATAATATATATAAAATAATATATAATATATATAAAATAATATATATATATATATATATATATGTATGTATGTATATCTTGGGCCGGTTTTTTTAACTTTTATTTTTTTTTTCTTCTTACGTACCCTTCGAAAAGTTAGTTTTTAGTCTCAAACGAAGCCTCGTGAAACCGGAACTCGGTAGTAAAATTCTAAAAGGTGACTCATCCGGTTTGAACGTTTCAAACACTCTAACCAAAATATCTCGAAAACTATACAATTTAGGAAGCTGCTTTTGGTTTCATTTTGTAAATAATCAAATTTTCTTTAAAAAAAAAAAGGTCGTGACTACTCCAAATGTACACAATTTATCAATTAACTTAACTTTAAACGTTCGTATCTAGTACAATATGAACATTTTGGGTGTATAGTAGTCACGACATTTTTTAAAATAAAATTTGATTATATACAAAATGAAACCAAAAAAAGCTTCCTAACTTGCATAGTTTTCGAGATATTTTTCGGTTTGTTTGAAATATTCAAACCGGATGAGTCACCTTTTAGAATTTTTCTACCGAGTTCCGGTTTCACGAGGCTTCGTTTAAAACTTTTAGAAAAGTACGTAAGAAGAATAAAAAATATAATATATCTATGTAAATAAAAATGAAATGTTGTTCGCCGGTAAGCGCATCACTTGAGAACGGCTGCGCCGATTTGGCTATTTTTTTTTATGTTCGTAATAGGCCGAATAAGGTTTTTAGGGAAAGAAAAATTGTAAAAGTTGCCCGAAAAATTCGAAAATTCGGTAAAAATTGAAAGTCCTTTTTTCTATGGGATTTTTGTATGACCCATAACTCACGATTCGAACGATGAATATGCTCAATTCTTTTTTCGTTCTGTTCGTTATGGTCCTGGGAAAGTTTTCAGGAAAACAAAAATTCGGGACAATTACAGAGGAAAGACGAAAAATTTCGACAAACTGCTGAAATCATAATTTTTGTATCCACCCTCGATTATAACTGACGATAGGAACGACATATTTGGTTTTTTTTTGTTTTGTTTTGTTCGTTGTGCTCCCGGGATGGAAATAATTCAATTGAATGTTTTAATTAAATTGAAAAAAAAAAAATTTGAAAGATCCGGAGAAAAATCTGGAAAAACGCATTTCAGCCTAGATTAAAATAAAATTACATTTATTTTTACTTTTGTGTTGTTTCACGATCTGTCCAACGAATGTAATTATTTTATTTCTATTCAAATTTGTTTCGCTACGTGCGCAAATATTCCGAATCAAGCCGATCGGTTACATAGTGACGAAAAAAAATTGATTCGGTTGTTTATTTTCAGTTAAATTGTAATTATGGTGTAAGTTCATCGCAATCGTTTCGTGAAATGAATTAAGTTTCGTCGTTTTGTCTGAAATAAATTTATTGAAATTTGGACAGGACAAGGTCTGTCGAGTCAGCTGGTATATATAAATATTTTTACATTTTATATATTTCACGTGACTCCCCGTTATCCAATAAAAAAATGACTATACCACAAAAACTTTCTACACACGAGGGAATATAAAATATAACAGTTTGCTAAGTATAAAGTACTTTTTTTTCTCAAAAAACGATGCTTCATACGATAAAATCGTAAGAGAGAAACAGTTCGAGCTTTTTGTCATTTATAATGAAAGAAAAAATAAAACTTGTTACGAACAATGAATAAATTGGTGATATTTTATAAAATTTTGATCACGATTTTTTTTTATAATGCTTAAACCCTTAAACCCAAAAGGTGTGTCATTTTTTTCCGAGCCGATTTTGATTGTTCGAATAGGTCGAGAAATATCCACCGCTTCGTAGTCGCCCCTCATCCTAAAAAAAAAAAGTTCATTTCAGATTTTATTTTTCATAGCGTTGTAGCGAAAGGTTCAAAGATAGCGCATGCATTTTTATAGATTTTTTTTATAATACGTTAAGTTGGTGGAAAACGAGCTGGAAAAAAATGACTCACTTTTTGTGCATGAGGATGCGAAAAAAAAAAAAACGTTTTGGGTTCAAAGGTCAAGAAAATTACGAAAATTAAGATCAAAGCGTAAAAAAATCATAAATATTAGAAAAATTATGAGAGCTTGTAAAATCTGAGATTCATTGATGAATGAATTTTTCATTGTGTCAATAAAATTCATTTCAATATTGTGGGCCGATTGAGAAATCTTATAATATAAATTTGCAGATCTTCGACGATGCTTATCGTTCGCAACTCAGCTGTATCCTCGTTGACAATATCGAGCGTCTTTTGGATTACGGCTCGATAGGTCCGCGTTATTCCAACCTTACGCTCCAAGCGTTGCTCGTACTGTTGAAGAAACAACCGCCTCGCGGTCGCAAATTGTTGATTCTCTGCACATCGAGTCGTCGGTGAGAAAAAGAAGAAAAAAAAAAAAAAAAAAGAATTTTTACGAAGCAATTGGGCACTTTCGATGGGTAAAATTCGCGTAAAATTCATCGATGATCGATAATATATATTTTTTTTTTTTTTTCAGGCAAGTTCTGGAAGACATGGAACTTTTGTCGGCGTTCAGTACAATTCTTCATGTGCCCAATCTCTCGACAGCGGATCATCTTCTTACCGTGCTGGAGAAAGTCAATTTGTTCACGAAAGAGGAATTGGCATCTCTTCATGCTAAGCTGCAGGGAAAACGGTGAGTAGATTTTTTTTTTTTTCTCAATATTCGTCAAAGATTTTCGGAGACAATGTAATTCAAACGAAACAAAAAATATTTCATTTTTTTTTTTAAGGAATACTTTAACGTTTCAAATTGTTAGCAAGGAAAGTATCGAGGCAAATTTATAGAAAAATTTGTGATTATTAAAAAAAAAAAAAAAAAAAATTGAAGAAGTATAATACATTTATTAATGTTTGGTCAACAATATTTTTTTTGTTAATACTTTTCATCGATAGCATAATTATTTTCGAAACTCGATATCCTCGCGATCTTCGATATTGTTGATTTTTATTTTTTTTTTTTTTAATTCTTATCGAGATTCGCTACGGTTCCCATTGATTTTTATTTTTGAATAAAAATTTACGTAAAATACGCATCCTTACTGAAATGCAATAAAAAAAATTAAAAAAAAAACCATAATTTTTGTTGGAGTAAATCCATTTGGGTGCAATCGACGAGTTTCCATGGATCATAATATTCAGTAATTACTGAAATAATAATAATGAACAATAGTAGAGAATATATATTATTTATGCTTTCTAAAATGCTCAGCCATTGAAATAATTTGGAAATTTTGCTTCTGAATAAAATTAGGAGTGAATTAAGGATGTATTGGACGTATTTTCCGAACCAAAAGTGACTTTCGTCGACAATATTGCATACTTCATGATGAGATTAATTTTTAATAATAATAATGCCCAAAAGTTATCAATAAATTGTTTAAACAAAACATTGATTAAGAAATTTTTAGGGAATGTTTTTTTTTGTCATGTAAAATGAATTCGTTGATTTTTCTGACTACAAATGAATTTTTTTAAAATTTTCTCACCATTTTTGAAAATTTGTAAAAGTTGTATTTACGAATTCGTTCAATGCCCCGAAAACTTCTTAATTGTAATCTATAACGTTTTTACGAAAACATATCAAAAATTCACGAATTTCCCTTCATTTTTCAAAATTAAAAAAATTTTCGAAAACCAAAATTTCCAAAATGGTAAGAAATTTTTTAAAAAATTCATGTGTAGTCAGAAAAATCACCGAATTCATTTCACGTGTCAAAAAAAAAACATTAATTAAAAATTTTTTCAACAATGTTTCGTTTAAATAATTTATTGATAACTTTTTCGCATTATTATTATTAAAAATAAATCTTCTTATCGTCTTTATTGCGGGTGAATTTTTACCGATTTTTATCTTATCACAAAGTATGCAATATTGTCGACGAAAGTCACTTTTGATTGGGAAGATCCGTCCGATACGTCCTTTTAAAAAGAAAAGAAAAAAATCCCACTCAATTATATCTCATTTTTTTTCTATTTATTATTTTCTTACTGTATCTATTTTAATGAATATCACCGTTGTACATCAAGCATAAACGTTTATGCGCTTGTATCAGGAGTAACATTGCGTTTTTTTTTTTGTTTTTTTTGTCTTATTCGCGATACACAGCGATCCGAACAAAAATAGGATTGTATCTTGGGTGAAGCGTGAACGTCAGCCCAAGGGATCAATTCGGTAAATATACGATTTAAGCGAGCAATAAATTATAATCATCGAATTATTTTTCGTCGCGCAGGGTATTCATTGGAATCAAGAAGCTGCTCTGTCTCATCGACATGTCGCGACAGGTCGAGCCGAGCTATCGGATGCCGAAATTCCTTTCGAAGCTCGAGGAGGAAGGTGGTCTCGAGTAAGAGAAGCGCAATTAACGAAAATTGTAAAATTTATTGTAATTAATTTACATATATCATGTAGTATATTTATATAGTCAATAACGCCGAGAAGGTTAATTAAACGCGATCTCCGTAGTCACGTTAGAGCACCGTAAAAAAAAAGGAAGAAAAAAAAAAAAAAACGATTATAGCCAAAAGCGATTATAGCAAATAATTCGATCGAGTAAATCGAAACGGGGGTTTTTTTTTTTTTTTCTTTTTTCGTATCGTCGATCCGGATATGATAGTCACGAAGGGGAAAAAGCAGTATTGCGCGAATTTGCGAGAAAAAAAAAAAAAAAAATCGCGACAGTTGCGAATCTGTAATTATTTTTCGAATTTTTGATTTATCTTTTAATGTCATTTTTTATTTTCCATTTGGGAGGGGATTATTATTGTTGAATTCCTGGGCCTTGAAACTTGTCGAATCGAGCTCAATAGCAATGAATCTCGTTTGAGGGGGTAATGAAAAAAAAAATTTTAATCATAAAAAGTCATTGAGAAAATGAAATATTCGTTGCAATTATACTTTGCCTCGAGTAAACGATCATGGGCTTTGTATAGTGTAAAAAAAAAAAAATATATATATATATATATATTATCTTTCAAGCATCTCGAACGAAAAAAAGGAGCTACATATTGAGAGAATTGTCAATTAAAAAAAAAAAAAAAAAAGGAAAGAGTAATTAAAAACTGCATGTCGTTGAAAAATAATGAATCGATGAATTTTAAAAGTAATTGGAGATTCGCAATTTCGATTCCGAAAATCGTTAAGACAGAATCCGTAACGTTGATAATGATAAAACTTCTCGATCCTAACCAAGCATATAACGAAGAAGATAAAGGAGAAGAAGAAGAAGACGAAAAAAAAAGGGTTTACGAGATTCGTTAGCAGAGCATTCACTATTTTATTACATTTATCAAAAAAAAAAAAAAAAATCCAAAAGAGAAACGAATAATGGACGTGTGAATTCTTCGAGAGAACGTGATTTATGAATCGAATTGTTCCTTGTTTATTGTATTAATATTCGATGCCTAAAAAGTGCAATATCAATTCCGATGTGCCCTTAGATAATGTCAAATTATTCCACGAGAGTCGATGCAATAATTCTTTAATTTTTCTTTATTTATTCTCTCTCTCTCTCTCTCGGTCTGACATGAAAATACTCTGAAAACTCCGATATGGAATAAAACCGAGGTTTTTCCGTAAAAATTGACCGTTAAAAAAAAAAAACCAAAAAAGTATACATATTTATTTACGATTGAAGAAAAACTCGAGAGTCCGAGTTATGAAACTTTCGTACCGAATAGCAATAATCGCGAAAAAAAATCACACGTATAAATATGTATACGATTAGACTCGCTCGTCGGGAAACGAAAGATACGTAGTCGAATATTTAGGTGAAATCTTAGATCCGAGTGCACGTGAATTTAATGATATTTATTCGCTTGAGCGATCGCTTGAATTCTGCAGAATGATAGATTTTGTTCTTTGCGTAAAAAGGGGGAAAAAAAAAAAAAAAAAAAATACGATAACGACGAGCGCGTTAATTAACGCGCAGATTATGCTTATCACGTTCGTTGATAAATCCATTCGTCATTCCAGCCGTTTGGCATGTAAAGTTTTATTTCACTATGTTTTATTTTAATTTTTTACATATACATTATAATATATAATTCTCAAGTTTGGCTCGTTATATATTTCAACTTTTCGTTGCATTCGTACTCATTTATAAAAATGAGACGTTGTTATCGCGAGTAAAAGTCGAACGTGCATTTTCGTCGAAAAGAAAACAAAAACAAAAAAAAAGGCGGCTATCAAATTTATTGAAATTTAGCCAAACTTTCAGCGCTGTATGGTCAAAGCAGTCGAAATCTTTATGAGTTTGATTGAATTTTTTGTTAAAAATGATTTTGTAATCTTCTAGGCGAGCACGTGGGGACGACTTGGAAAAGCGAATTTTTTGCAATTTTAATTCTCGAGCAAAGTCACGTGATAATTATAACTTTGTTGCCAAGTTGTATTTGAATTTTCCCGTATCGTTGTCGGTGTGCTATAATATGTATATGCTAAGGATGCATTCGCGGTGTTGTTTTGACTCTCCCTCTATGTGTAAAAAAAATAAAAAATTATAATGATTGAAAAATAAACTTCTGACTGGTTAGAATACGGCGCACGAATAAATCATTTTTCACTTCATCTCGTTTCGTGGTATTTAGTTGGAAAAAAATTGTTTGGCTAATTTGACGGTTGTTTTTTTTTTTCTATTATTACAATTAAATAATTTACGAGCAAACAATTTCAACCTTTTAACGGCTGGGTACCACCTACTTTGAAAAATCGTAACTTCCAGAAAAATGAACATATCGACATCGTTAAGGTCGCATTTTTAAGATGAAGAAAGCATCCAATCATAAAAAAATTCGGCGAACGCAAGGGTTGCACGCCTTCAGTTTTACACGCTGTCAAAAAGTGCGGAGAAATGAGCATAACTTTCAGACAAAATACTTTTTAGAATCGCGATCTCAAGTATGTGGCTTTGAAACGAAATCGAAAATTTGTAGCAAAAAGGTCCGGACCAAAAACCATCCCTAACGATAATAAAATATCGATAACCATCCCTAGCAATGGCGATACGCCCAATTATGCACTTTCATTGATGTTCAGTTGATAAATACTTTTGAAGACAAATGAAAAATTTGTAGCAAGAATATCCGAATGGAAAATTACCCCTAGCAGTAACGAAACATCGAAAACCACTCCTATAAATGGTGATACACCCAAAAATGCATTTCCATTGATTTTCAGTTCATATATATTTTCGAAAACGCATGGAAAATGTGTATGAAGAACATCCGAATCAAAAACTACCCCTAACGGTAACAAAACCGCCCCTAGCAATGGTGATGCTCCTGAAAATGCACTTTTATTGATGTTCAGTTTATATAAATTTTTGAAAACAAATGAAAAATTTGTAGCAAGAATATCCGAATGGAAAACTACCCCTAGCAGTAACGAAACATCGAAAACCACCCCTATAAATGGTGATACACCCAAAAATGCATTTCCATTGATTTTCAGTTCATATATATTTTCGAAAACGCATGAAAAATGTGTATGAAGAACATCCGAATCAAAAACTACCCCTAACGGTAACAAAACATAAAAAAACCGCCCCTAGCAATGGCGATGCTCCTGAAAATGCACTTTTATTGATGTTCAGTTCATATAAATTTTTGAAAACACATGAAAAATTTGTAGCAAGAAAATCTGAATCGAAAACTACCCTCAATATAGTAACAATTGCATGCATATTCAGATGGAAAGAAATGGCGTGCCCGTCCAATGTGTATCAACTCTTCAATAATTTCAGAGGAGCAGGTTCTTGCATCGAGAGTGATATTTTCTCAATTGGGGAGAAATTAATAAGTGTCGAAATGTTCCGTAAGTTCCTCAGCATATATTCACGTGTTTCAGGCTACTCATATTTCGATTTGGATTAGGATGAAATAATAGTAAATGAGTAATAACGTTTTATGCGTTGCGGGTGAATTTTTCCCAACTGAAGGGTTGTTCATAAGAGTTGGAATTATCCGTAAGTCTTTCAGTATATACTCATGTGTTCTGGAACACTCATATTTCGATTCAGATCAGGATAAAATAAAACAGAAAATGAGATGATAACATTTTATCCATCGGGGGGTGAATTTCTCTCAATAGAGGGGTAGTTCATAAGGGTTGATTGATCCGTGTAAGTTCTTCAGAATTCCATTACGTGTTCTGGAATGACTTTTCCTCAATTTCTGGCAGAAATGAATGATGGGAAATGAAATTAAAATGCTTTCAAGCGATTCAGGTGGTTTTTCCATTTGGGGCTAGTTTTTGAGGGTAGGAAAATTCTGGAATAATTTTTTTTAGTACTCATAAATTCAGATTCACCATATACCAACTTTGCCAAACGCTCCAAAAAAAAAAACTCAGTTGTAATTAGATCGGCAAACGATTGGTAAAAGAAAAAAATAATCAAAGTTGCATGGGTAACTTGATACAGCAGCTTTGTAGCTGGGCGCCACAAAGACAAAGCATACCGCGCCACCTATCATGCTTCAAGAGCAAGTGTCGTCTCTAGTTCCTAGTTACTTTTTTGTCTTCACACCACGGTCTTGTGATCTTCACGTATAGTTTATTTATGTCGGAAGAGTTGTCAAAAAGTAAGTTTTTTTTTTATTCGTGTAGGGGTAGGGGTTCGTGTCAAATCTCTCTCGAACGATATTGTCGTAATTTTCTCATTGTTTTTGTTTTTGTTTTTGTTTTTTTTAACTATTCGACGGTTTATCAATTTTCATAAGAATCATGATCAATAGCCTCTTCATCATTAATTCTTCGGGGTAAGTCATGAAATTTTCGAAAGTATTTTTTTTTTTTCAATAATTTGACAGTTCACGTAGGTTAGCATGTTTTATCCAATTATATTCGCGATCGCATATTTTTTTTATGAATTTTCTCACGCTTGCATCGCGTTTCAATGAATATATTTGTGTTCGAGTGAAAAGAACGTTAAATTCATGTATATATTCAATGTAACAGCGATGTTTTCATGGAGAAACATTGGAAGAGCGCTGTGGCACGCTCGCTGTGCGATTATTTCTTCGATCAGCAGAGACGAGTTCTCTCGCCGGAGGATACACCACCGGTTATAGCGACTCCTCATCATTATCTCATTAGCATATACAGATGCAACATGTTTTTCGTTGCCGTATGCACCACCGAAGGTTAATCAGCGTTTAACAATTTTTTTTATATAGTTTTTTTTTTTTTTTTTTTTTTTTCAAAGACCACAGATGGATGGGTTTAAAAAAAAAATATATCGAACCAAGTAGAATTTTCGTATCAGAGCCTGCGTGGAGATGCAAACTCACGAAATTTCACTTTTTTATTTGTTTTATTAATAAGAAAAAAAAAACTTATTACCTCTCATAACTTTTTGTATTTCGATCCGAATATTTGATGCCCAAGTTTAAGGGATTTTTTATAAATTTTTTTCTTTTATTTTTCACGAATTTGAAATTGGAGCGCCCCTTGAGGAATCTTTAGTATTTCATTAAAATAAAAAATATATTTCTGAAAAAAAATAATTTAATTATGGAACATTTTTTTTTTTTCAAAATTGCATTATTATGCACGATGCACCAAATTTCTTCATTTTTCATTCAAAGTAACAGATAGTACGGATAAGCAAAGCAAAAATACTCGAAAGCAACGAGAATGACGATTCGTCTGATTTTCATAAATAATTTTATTATTTAAAATCGCAGTTCCTCCGCTATTCGTTATCGAGTTCTTGCACAGAGTGGTCGATACATTCGAGGATTATTTCAACGACTGCACGGAAACAACGATAAAAGAGAATTACGTTGTTGTCTACGAGTTATTGGACGAAATGTTGGACAATGGTTTTCCATTGGCAACGGAATCCAATATATTGAAGGAACTCATTAAACCGCCAAATATATTGAGAACAATCGCAAATACGGTTACCGGCAAGTCCAAGTAAGTGCTTCAAATTGGATATTACTGAAAATTATTTTAGCAAAAAGTATCAGCGTTTTTTTTTTTTTTTTGAATAATTAATAATGTCAAAAATGTTAAAATTAAAGTTTCAATAAATAGGCCGGTTTTTTTTTAACTTTTTTTTTTTTCTTACGTACCCTTCGAAAAGTTGGTTTTTAGTCTCAAACGAAGCGCCGTGAAACCGGAACTCGGTAGCAAAATTCTAAAAGGTTTGCGGTTTGAATATTTCAAACAAACCGAAAAATATCTCGACAATTATACAAGTTAGGAAGTTCTTTTTGGTCTCATTTTGTAGATAATAAAATTTTATTTAAAAAAAAAAACTATTCATGAAACTATTTCATGAAAAATTAAATTATCCATACAATATGTCTCATAATTTTCTCTCCATCTTTCACCGTTCACTTTACACTTCAAAATAAAAATTTAAAAATTGACAAATTCTTCGATAGGAGAATTTTTCCATTTTAGCTCACGGAAACTTTTCGAATTAATTTAAGTTTCACTATTTTGAAACGTAGCAAAACACACTAGAAGTTGGCTATCGGAGAACGATCCCTTTCTATTTGAATAATAAAACTTTTACCACCGGCGCAACTGTACAATTTATTGCTGGCAAATGAAAATTTGAATTTTCTGGCCCTACGGCTGAGCCTCGTGATCCATAATTTTTTCACTACTTCACCCTTTGCCCAGAGAGGAGTCGCGTTAGTCCAAGATTGAAATGCTCTATTAACTAAAAATGAGAAACAAAAGCAGTTTGTCATGCAAGTACAATCATCGCAAAGAATTTCCGAATTTTAATAAAACGAATTTCTATGAATAAACTGTAGAGCTATCAAAAATGATAATCTCGTTTCTTCAATTTTTATTTCAAACTATATTGCAAGTAAATAAGTATAAGTAATAAGTAAATGAGCAAATAATTGAATTTTCTATGAAATAGTTCGCGTGACATTATTATTTGTAATCAGCTCGGAAAACGGGTGCGATCAAAATTTAAAAGGTAACAAAGTATCGTCATTAATTTATTAAATGCACTCAACTTTAAACTTTCGTATCGAATGCAAGCTGAACATTTAAATATAAACCAAAAACAGCTTCCCAACTTGTACAGTTTTCGAGATATTTTGGTTAGAGTGTTTGAAAAATTCATACCGGATGAGTCACCTTTTAGAATTTTTCTACCGAGTTCCGGTTTCACGAGGCTTCGTTTCAGGCTAAAAACTAACTTTTCCAAGGATGGTACCGTAAGAAGATGATGTTGAAACTTGCATCCTTGCAATGCAACGAAAATAGTTTTTTTTTTAAATAAAAAATTCATTTCTGGTATTGCCAACGCTTTTCTGACATATTTAGGCCCCAGGTCACGAACAAAAATAACGAAAAAAAAGGTTTAAACGATTTTCGACTTCCCGATAATACTCAAAATTATTAAAAAAAAAAAAAAAACCTATTTTCGTTGCATTCCAACTATGCAAATTTCAACGTCATGTAAGAAGAAGAAAAAACGTTAAAAAAAACCGACCTAGTTTAGCTATATATATAGTATATCTATATATTGTTATAGTATGTATATAGTATATATATATTATTATAGTATTATAATTATATATAGTATTAATAATATATAATATATTATTAATATATTAAAATAATTATATAAATTAATAAATAAATAATAATTAATAATATTATAATAATAATAATAATATATAGTATTATAATATATTATTATAGTATGTATAAGTATATATATAATATATATCTAATAGTATAGTTATATATAGCGGCCTATAATTAGATTCAAATGATACCCCTTTTAATTACGTGTAAGAATTAATTTTTAAATCTCGCAACGCATCCTTCGAACATCAGGAATGCTATAATTTTGACATTAATAGTCGTTTTTATTCAGCGTCAGCGCTACTTTGCCAAGTGGTCAGCTCTCAAACGTTCCCTGGAGAAGAACCGGCGTAAAGTACACAAATAACGAGGCATACTTCGACGTTGTTGAGGAGGTAGATGCGATTATAGACAGATCGGGTGCTACGGTCTTCGCTGAGATTCAGGGATACGTGAGTTGATGAAATTTCGTCTGATAAAAAGAGATTTTTTTAGCTAAGCATATATATATTAGGGGGTGTGTCGAAAATGAACTTTTTTCTTTTTTCTTCGCTCCTACCACTCAAAACTATAGGTTTAGACATTAAAGAGGTCCTCGTTCAAGGAGGGCGCTGTAGCTTGAAGTTTAGAGGTCTCTCAACGAGGATTTAGGTTTCCCATCTAATTAATACGTAAAAAATATTTTGTTTTTCATTCAAAGCGAAGTCAGGCAACCAAAAAATTGGCGATGTCTGTGTTTATTTTGGCTTATTTGAAAGCATTACTCATCCCCTGAACGATGATAGGTCGTTTTTCGACTTACCTTGTTCCAATTTTTTTTTTTACGCCACTTTTCGACCGCTCTAGTCACTTTTTCAAGTTTACAAAGTCTCCAAGGTCAAAAATGAGTCCAAAATGAATTGCCACAAGTATTGAGCGTTGATTCGAATATAAATGATCAACAATCGATACTTGTTAGCAATTCATTTTGGACTCATTGATAGCTTGGAAACTTTGTAAACTTGAAAAAGTGATTATAGTGGTCGAAAAGTGGCGTAAAAAAAAAAATTGGAAGTCGAAATGGTAAGTCGAAAAACGACCTATCATCGCTTAGGGGATGAGTAATGCTTTGAAATAAGCCAAGAAACACAGAAATCGCCAATTTTTTGGTTGCCTGACATCATTTTAACCAAAAAACATTTTTTTTTTTAACGTGTTAATCAGATGGGAAATCTAAATCCTCGTTGAGAGACCTCTAAGCTTCAAGCTACAGCGCCCTTCTTGAACGAGGGCCTCTTTAATGCCAAAACCCAAAGTTTTGAGCGGTAGGAGCGAAGAAAAAAAAAAAAGTTCATTTTCGACACACCCTAATTGGGAGTATAAATGAATTTTTTTTATTTAAAAATCTGGCAGTTTAGAAAAAAATATTTAGTACGTATTTTTTATTTTTTTATTTGAATCAAAATTGCCGTTTATATAACAAATTGAAGAATATAACATTATGACGTCACACATGTTACGCTATATCTATATATATGAAAATCCGTGAAATTAAATTGCCTATAACAGGTGCATCTGTCATTTTTAACGAAAAATAAACAAATACGTCCTCATTATTTTTAATTACTCTGCATTATGCGCCCCAATGATTGAAAAAAAAAAATTCATTCACACTCCTCAAGGGATTCTCAATAAGAGCGTCGGTGAAGTTTTATTATCCATGACTTTCTCGTTTCGTTAACGCGACGATAAAAAAAAATAATAATAATAATAAAAAATGCATTGTTTTTCATTGATCGATCCGTACAATTTGATTTCAGTGTATTTTTTCAATTTAATTTTCAAATTTTGATCACAATTTTTTAGAAATAAATTAATGTACAAAACATATTGAAAAAAATTATTTGACAAGAATACGTAGTTGAAAATTACATCTTACGATGTAAACAATTTTTCGAAATGACAAACGTTGAAGTGTAAGAAAAGTTGATTTTAGATAAAACAAGAAATAATTCATAACATAAGTGTTTGAGATTTTCATTCATAATTTAGAATTATTGTTTACATTTTTTTTTAATTATTATTTTTTTAATAAATTATAATTTTCGTTGTTTATTATCCTGCAAGCATTACGCGCTAAAATCGAGGAGAGTCGTAGCGCTCTTATTGAGAAGCCCGACTGTACGTAACTTTTTTTTTTTTTTCTTCCAATTACAGATCGATTGTTGCATAAAGCTCAGTGGAATGCCCGATCTCACACTCTCATTCATGAATCCTCGATTATTCGACGACGTTAGTTTTCATCCTTGCGTTAGATTCAAAAGATGGGAGGTACGTGAGTTTTGTTCGATCGGCGTACGAAGCATTTTTTCTTTTTTTTTTCAAATATTTTCTGGGCAATATTAAAATGGTGGAAATTCGTTGTTTCCTCTGTTACTTTCTCTCTCTCTCTCTCTCTCTCTCTCTCTCTCTATCTTTCTTTAAAGTCGGAAAGAATATTGTCCTTCATTCCGCCCGATGGCAATTTTCGTTTGCTGTCGTACCACATAGGCTCCCAGAGTGTCGTGGCTATTCCAATATACGTCAGGCACAACATAAGCTTGAAGGAGGCCGGCGGCGGAAGACTGGACATAACGGTGGGACCGAAACAGACGGTCGGCAGAACCGTGAGTGTTTTTTTCTTTTTTCCTTTTTTTTTTTTCTCAGAATTCTGATAATTATGGCTACGGGGACACGAGACTGCTGATTTTACGGAATTTTAAAAATATTTTCGAAAAAAAAAAAAGTTTCAAGGCTCCTCGGGGGTTGACTAGCGAAAAATCCAAGACCCGAAAGCCCTAAAAGTCCAACCATTCCCTTGTGACGCCAGCGTTAAAAGTTGATGAAAAATATACAATAATCTAACGGATAATGCCATTTTTTTTTAAATTAACTTATCATTAATAATTAATAATCATTGAATAATTATTTAAAGAATTAGTCCGAAAAACAGCTTCTATAATAACGGTTTAGGCAGGAAAAAAAAAATTCCGCAGTGCAAAACGATTTGATATGAATTAGAGAAAAAAAAAATAAAAAGCCATTTGGCCAAGCGGACGACGCGACGACAAAGACCGCCAATGGCAGCATCGCTGACGCTAGTAACAGCCAATAGCTACATTTGTGGACATTTCGTAACGGTTAATTTTTTTGCCGCTGCAAGCGCTGGCTGTAAAAGCTGAGTTGAAAATTTGATCATGAAACGAATGAGGGATGAATAATTATTTTCCAAACGGGCGTGATTCTTTTTTTTTTTTTTCGTTCCGATAAATCACTTCCGAGGATAAAACTGACTTCCTTATCGGTTTCATGACAGAGTACACAATTTTGCGTTTAATTTGCCCGGTCTGGTGTATTTTTCGGATTAGTCGTTTTTTTTTCATGGAATTTCTCGTTAGCGTTGCATATTTTGTCGCATACGTCAGAATCCATGGTTGATGATTGCAGTATCCCCAGGGGTCTTGATGCTTAAGCTCAAACAGGAATGAAAGTAAAAAAAAAAAAAACAAGGTGCAAATGAAAATATTCTCGCTCGTTTAACCCTTTGAAGCATACATTTTTCCTGACATAAGATCTACTTCAAATTTGGGGTTCGGGGGGGGTTTTTTGGGTCGCCGATTACGAATCCGAGCTCAAAATCCGGAAATTCAAAATGGCGGACCAAAATGCTCAAAGTAGCTCGATGAAGATGAAACTCCGTATGCAGGGATTTTTTGAGTCGTTGAATACGAATCTCAGTTCAAAATTGAACAATAAAAATGTCAGTTCCAATATGTTCTGGTAATTTCAGTAAAATCTCCGGTTTTCGTTTGCCATATTGGATCCGCCATTTTGAATTTCTTGATTTTGAGCTCTAATTCGTAATCAGCGACCCAAAAAACATCTCTGAATTCATTTTTTTGTTTATTATTTACCTGCCGGATTAGCTACAATTACATTTATTATCTAAAAGATGTGTTTTTTTTTGTACTATAGTTATTATTAACATCCACTAAGTGAAACAAACCCTCAATAGTCATATTGTAAAAATTGATCTCCTATGCCAGTTTCAATTCGTACGCTTTTTTTTTTTTTTTAAATCATTTTACATTTCAGCTGGAGAACGTAACGTTGGAAATTCCAATGCCCAAGGTAGTTTTGAATTGTAGCCTCGTGCCTAATCAGGGAAAGTATTCCTTCGATCCCGTTAGCAAAGTACTATTCTGGGACGTCGGAAGGATAGATTTCTCAAAGCTCCCGAATCTACGGGGTTCAGTGAGCAAAAATAAATTTTCTTTAATAATTCGTAGATATGCAATGAATGCGAATTATTTTTTTTTTTCGATTCCATCATTTTTTTTTCTTCTCGCAGATAAGCGTGCAAAATGCGGCAACGGTTGTGGAATCGAATCCCGCGATCAATGTGAGTGTCGTAATTCTAATTTGTAACTCGTCGAGGAACAACGCCGAATGTTGGAACGATGAAACTGGGATTACATTTGACAATTTTTTTTTCGCGTATAAAATTTCATTTTTACGCGATAATTCGAGAGTACAGTGATTTTTTGAAAAAAAAAAAAAAAAAAAACGAAAAGAAGAGCAATAGACTGATTCAGCTGATATTTTTCACAATTATTCCTCATATCGTTCTCCGCTAATTATTCGTAGCTTTATTTTCAATTTTGAAATTACAAAAATCGACGTTTTAAAATCGCATTTCCGGGCCCAAATGATGGTCGGTCTCACGAAAAATTGTAATTTCTTAAAATCTGTCAACAATCACTGACTTTATTCGTCTCTAACGAAGAAAATGATTAATTTTTCGTTTAGAAAAAGAAAAAAAAACCCTGACGGAGACATAACTGATACCGCAAACCCCGTTTTCCACAAATCACATACTTTTGTGTCCATGGCAATGATTGTTCGTTGAAATACAATTTTATGCATGGAAAAAAAAAAATCTCAAACGTTAAGCCCGGTTTAATTTTTTCCCAGATGCGCGCGTGTTGACCTCTTCTCGTTTTCACATTTTATCGTCGCGATCCACGCTCAATGGTCCATATCGTTTCAGGTACATTTTACGATAAATCAGCTTGCGGTTTCCGGCTTGAAGGTCAATGGTCTGGACATGTACGGTGAAAAGTACAAGCCGTTCAAAGGCGTCAAATACATCACCAAAGCCGGAAGATTTCAGATAAGAATGTGAGATTGAGCGAGGAAGAAGAAAGCGAAAGAAAAAACAAAAAAAAAAAACGCATTTAAACGTACCGGATGTAAAAAATCGAAGAAAACGCAATTCCTACTTTTATCGCCTCTATTGGTATGAAAGATGAAGAACGGGAAAATTGTTTTTCTACAAAAGCGCGAAAGATCTGTCCTGACTCGTTGGGATTATCTTTTTTTTTGCTATTATTATTATTATTATTATTTTGAAATGATTTATCGATTAGTTATTATACAATGTAAAGTCTTTGAAATGAAGTCATTTATAGAAAACTCGCCGGCAATTATATTCATCTTTTAATCTCTGGATGATTTTTCTTTTTTTTTTTTCTTTCTTTATTTTACTCACACGAATTTTCATGCTCCGGAATTTTGGCAAAGTAATTTTTTCGCTTCCAAATCCTCCCAGGTCGGATGCGTCGCATACGTGTGCAAACGTTCCATGTTTGTCGCGTATATCGTGTGATTGCTCACGAGATTCTTGTATATCTGGGGGAAAAAAAAATCGGGGGGCAAAAAGAAAAAGGATAAAACGATAATTTTTTGTGATAATTTTTTCGTGATAATTTTTACGAATATACGAATAATTAGAACCTCGCATACGTATATATATATATATATATATATAAAACGATAATTTTTTGTGATAATTTTTACGAATATAAAACCTAATTGGAACCTCGCATACGCATATATATATGCGTATGCGAGGTTCCAATTATTCGTATATTCGTAAAAATTATCACAAAAAATTATCGTTTTATCGTTTTTTTTATATATATATTATTTATATATATTATATATATTATTTATATATATATATATATATATATATATATATATATATATATATATATATATACATATATATATTATATATATATAATTCTTTGAAATTCATGTTTTCGTCGCTGCGTAAGAAAAAAAATCCTACGATTTTTGAATTTATATTCGTGAAGAAAAATATATATATATATATCTGTAAAAACGTATCTCGGATAATTTCGGCCCGGATATTTTGACGCGATTCGATGCGTTGGTGCGAATTATCCAAAGACTCGATTGCTACTCGAATATACGCAATAATTTTTTCGATATCTGCTCACCTTCAGCGTTTGCAGCAAATCGCTCACGTTAACCGGCGCTTTTGTTGGCACGGTCGTTTGAGACGAGCACGCCATTGCGAATGCGGTTGCTTGCTCGGCCTCCTCGATGTTTCGCTTCATCGAGGGCATCTGACCGTTCGGGTCGTTCACCTCTGTCGGCGCGCTGCGAGTATAAATTACGCGTTTCGGACCGTGGACAGTGAACATCGGAGATCGGAAAGAACGAAAAAAAAAAAAAAAAGAGAGAGAGAGAGAGAGAGAAATTTCAATTATCCGAGGTGACTCGTACAGTGAACGGAAAAGGCATATCGAGCGAGGGCATACGAAGCGCCAAGTGGCCAATAAGCGAACTAAGAATTCCCGGGATGTTTGTATTCCAAATGTCGCCGAAAATACAATATTATTCCACAATTAAACATGACAAATAAATTTGTTCGACTGGTAAAAAATACGCTCTTGTCCTCTGCTCCGTGGAATTTTTTTTTTTTTTTTTTTTTTTTTTGAGACACAATAAATTATCGAAAACTCGAGACGGCTGTCGTTTGCCCCCACTCTTTTATCGCCAACTGAAAAATTCATTTCACACCCAGTAGGTGACGGAAAAAAAATTCTTAAAGAAATCAATTCATCGCCTTTTTTCAACTTTAAAAAAATATATAAATACCTCATATACTTGGTAATACTTTACATTATCACGTAAAATTTTAGCCAGCAGAGAAAATTTACTTTTGCAAGCTGAAAATTTCATGAGCAGAAAAATTTGTAGGGGAAAATTTTTTTGATAAACTTTTTTTTTTTTGACTAATTTACTTGTAATGTTTTTTTTAAATTTACCTTTTTACCTTTTTTAAATTTACCTTTGATGTTTTTTTTTTTGACTAATTTACGTGTAATATTTTTTTTTAAATTTACCCTTTTACCTTTTTTTTTTAATTTACATTTAATGTTTTTTTCTTTTTGACCAATTTACCTGTACTCGGGACCTCGCGGTATATACATGGTATTTCTTTTCCACGAACTGGGCACAGGTTCGCCTATATTGTAGATAAAGCTGCCGTCTCTCACGGCGTAACCTTTGCGCCTCGTCAGTATGGCGGTTAGCAAATTCTTCAAAAAACCCTGCATCGCCGCTATGATCAGATGAGCGGTATTCTCATCCGCGCCGTCCATGTTATTCTCCCAAGCGGCGAGCATCAATCTGGCCAGTACGAATGTACGATCCGGCAAAACGAGATCCTGGGCGCTCGAACGATTCGCGCCTATGGGCTCGTCGCCCACCGGCGACGAAGTCTGTCCCAGTACTTCGACGTACATGTCCGCCGGCTGGAATTTTTTTTTTTTTTTTAT
This sequence comes from Rhorus exstirpatorius, assembly GCA_963564615.1. Lineage (NCBI taxonomy): Eukaryota > Metazoa > Arthropoda > Insecta > Hymenoptera > Ichneumonidae > Rhorus > Rhorus exstirpatorius. Next base: position 40,874,103 of record OY751317.1, on the reverse strand, counting down.
CCAAAAAATTCTTCGATAAATGAGAGAATCGCTCTCATATCGAATAGGATCGAGGGGGGTATTGATCGAATAGACGTAAAAAAAAAAACGTATATTGCGTCATTGCCCAAAATTCAAAACAAACATTGAAATATTTGAAATTTGGGAAAAAAAATCGTATATTGCGTCATTGCATAAAATTCAAAACAAAGATTGAAATATTTGAAATTTGGAAAAAAAAAAAATCGTATATTGCGTCATTGCGTAAAATTCAAAACAAAGATTGAAATATTTGAAGTTTGGAAAAAAAAAATCGTATATTGCGTCATTGCGTAAAATTCAAAACAAAGATTGAAATATTTGAAATTTGGAAAAAAAAAATCGTATATTGCGTCATTGCGTAAAATTCAAAACAAAGATTGAAATATTTGAAATTTGAAAAAAAAAAACGTATATTGCGTCATTGGGTAAAATTCAAAACAAAGATTGAAATATTTGAAATTTGGAAAAAAAAAACGTATATTGCGTCATTGCGTAAAATTCAAAACAAAGATTAAAATATTTGAAATTTGGAAAAAAAAAAATCGTATATTGCGTCATTGCGTAAAATTCAAAACAAAGATTGAAATATTTGAAATTTGGAAAAAAAAAATCGTATATTGCGTCATTGGGTAAAATTCAAAACAAAGATTGAAATATTTGAAATTTGGAAGAAAAAAAAAAATCGTATATTGCGTCATTGCGTAAAATTCAAAACGAAGATTGAAATATTTGAAATTTGGAAAAAAAAAACAAAAATCGTATATTGCGTCATTGCGTAAAATTCAAAACAAAGATTAAAATATTTGAAATTTGGAAAAAAAAAACGTATATTGCGTCATTGCGTAAAATTCAAAACAAAGATTAAAATATTTGAAATTTGGAAAAAAAAACGTATATTGCGTCATTGCGTAAAATTCAAAACAAAGATTGAAATATTTGAAGTTTGGAAAAAAAAAATCGTATATTGCGTCATTGCGTAAAATTCAAAACAAAGATTAAAATATTTGAAATTTGGAAAAAAAAATCGTATATTGCGTCATTGCGTAAAATTCAAAACAAAGATTGAAATATTTGAAGTTTGGAAAAAAAAAATCGTATATTGCGTCATTGCGTAAAATTCAAAACAAAGATTGAAATATTTGAAATTTGGAAGAAAAAAAAAAAAAGCGCCGATCGATGGACTCGTCGCGTGCTCACTTCGAAATTGGATTTGTCCGTTTTGTATTTTCGCTTCATTCTGATTCTCTTTTCCTTCATGGACTTTTCTCGGTCGACATGGGCATTGTTAACTTTGACGGAACGAGGCGTCGAAGCTTCCGCCAAGCCTTGTACTTTGTTGAACAAGCAAAGGAGAAATTCATTGTGAAGATGCACCTGATCCTTCGATATAATTGCTCTAGCTTCGGCGTCAAATTCTTCCTTGGTAGTCTGACAAATATAAAGCAACAACGAGAATATCCGTACCGTCGGATGCGTTTGTTCGTTCATCCGTCACCGTTTTTCTTCGCGTGAAAAATAAATCCTCGATGGATTTCAAATGTTTCGAACTCTCATAAGTATATAACAAAGATTTTATGCTCAGTTCGAGGGATTCGGGAGAAAAGACTCCGTTCAATCGCAATTTTTTTTCTCCCAAAGATTGTTTTATTTTCATTCCCCCCGCTTCTTTAGTCATCCAAAAATTATGGTAACAAAACTTTGATATGCGACTGAACAAAGGCGGTGACCAAAATGGACCGGCAACTCTCGGATCGAATTTGGATGATCTCTATTCATTCGTAAATAAGGATATGCATGAAAAAAATTTGCCGATAGCTTGTCTATCTTTTTAGCGAATTATGGGATCGGATGAATTAACGAGCACGCATTTTATTTTATATTGAAAATATATCGAAGCTTTCATCGAATTTACCTTCATCTGGAACCACAATTTCATTTTTTCGAAGTAACTGCGAATGAGGGAAAAATATGAAATTTTTCGAGAGATCAATTTTTCAAATTGTAAAAGAAAAAAAAAAAAAATAATCGCATTCGCTGATTTTGCGTAATCGTTGCTTTTTTTTCGTAGCGAATGACAGATCGTTTGACGTGACAGATAACCTCAATCAGGGATATCGTTGACAAATTTGACAGCTCGTGCGTCCCGAACGCAAAGATGTACTTACATTTTTGAATTTTCACCCAATGAAGCAACGAGACTCTTTCTCGCGATATTCAGATCTTTCGTCGTAGTCATATTGTTTATTTGTTGCGACAATTTTTTGTTGTTGTTTAGCAAAAATTCATTACGCGTATTGTTCGAAAAGCAGCATTCCGCAGTTATCGAAAGAAATGGTAGGTGGCAGGGGAGCGCTATCATCGGCAGTGTACGGATTATTTGCTGTTGGTAAAATATAAGCAGCACAAAATGTTTTTTTTTTTTTGCTTACATCTGTTTTATCTACGTAAGGATTGTCAGAGAAATTATGTTATAATTATAATTATAAGCCCATGATTAAAAATGAATAGACGAATACATGAAAACTTATGACGGAACAGAAATAGGTTATTTAGGAAAACAATTAGGAGTATGAATTGAATGAATTTTTTTTTTCAATCATTGGGGCGCATAATGTTGAGTAAGTAAAATCAATGAGGATGTATTTTTTATTTTTCGTTAAAAATGACAGATGCACCTGTTATAGGCAATTTAATTTCACGGATTTTAAGATATATATGTATATATAGATACAGCGTAATATGTGTGACGTCATAATGTTATATTTTTCAATTTGTTATATTAACGGCAATTTTGATTCAAATAAAAAAATAAAAAATAAGTACTAAATATTTTTTCCTAAACTATATATAGTTCCAATTATCACAAGTGCGTATCGATATGGTAAATATTTTTTTACGCGCCGCTGATTCTTTTGAGGCGGGTGTATATATATTATCATTCGGCATATTCACACAACGGCGCGGCGGCGTAGAAAAAAAAAACACGACGGTGAACAAAGGCTATACACTAGGACCTCGATTTAAGGTAGTTCTATCGTGGTAACTAATCCATAAGATTTAATTTTTTTTTTTTTTATATCTTCAATTTTAATATATTTATTCATTTCGCGAAACGTCAATGCCCCTTATCGACCTAATTACGGAGAAATTAATACTTGAAAATGCCAGTTCCTCAAGGCAAATTTGCTTCGGCATATAGAAGAACCGATTTCCGGTCACTTTAAAACGATATATCTTATCGAAAATCCAAAAGATTCTTACAAAAAACGAGACTTAGATTCATTAAACACGTAAAAATCTAACGGGCCTAAAAAAAAATATGATTGTCGACCAATTTTTTAAGCTATACTGATTTTAATACGAGCATCCGGGTAGTGATACACAACTTATGGCATAATGTCGTGACGGTGAAAAAATGTGGCAACGCGATATCGAAACGAAAGCGGTATTTGACAAGTCGAAAAACATAACCTCTCCGCGTCAACGTCAATAGAGCGGGCGAGAGAGTGAGAGGGCACGAGAATGAAAAGAGAAAGAAAACGCAACGTTGCCACACGTAAATATCATACGAGATCTAGTAATACTTGAGTCGTTGCAATTACTATTTTACTAGTTACATAATTATTTATAATAAACCGTTGATTAATTGTATTCACCTGGGTAAGCTTATTTAATATTTATTAATTTTAACCCATATATCCAATATTTTTAGGAATCATCATTTAGACATTTATAGCTAATTGACTAGTCTGCAGCGATAGAACTACCTTAATGGTCCTCGATTGAATAGACAGTCCCCACCATGTCGCACTTATCGATCGATTTTTCGCGTGGTGGGAGATGGTGGGGGACGCTTAAAGTCTCCCCGATCAGGCCCGTAGCACGGAGTGCCGATGCGCAGATACAGCATGGGCGGGCATACGCTACCTCGATTTAACAAGGTGCGATGCGGAGCCGGTCCCGCCACTGGCCGTTAAATCGAGGTCCTAGTGTATATATGACAGAGACAAAAGATCAATTGTCCTGTATTTTTTTCCTCGCGGGGACATATATACGTTTACATACAAATCACCGATATACTTTTTACGTTCGTTACGTAGGACAAGATAACGTTGGGATAATTGTCCCACGACAATTAACATCGTATTTTCGGCCGTTTTCTTCCCTTCGACTCGTTTAACGATTGAGATGTAAAGTCACATTTACAATCGTAAACCATTGAGATACAAATCTAAAAATAACCATATGTATATATGTATACATTATTCATTTTGGAATTTTTTTTTTCTTGTCCCAAAAGCCCCAACCTTTCGCTCGTATAAGTTGACAATTACAGCATCATTCTTTTAGCATGGAAGTTACATTTTTTTGCAGCCAGATTTTTTTAAATCTCGAACAATGAGATTTCAAGAGCATATTCGCGCTGTAAGCTCACTTCAGTGTCTTTCTGAACGGCGGACGCGGTGTATAATAGGCGACACACCTTTTTATACTGAGATATTTAAAATCGCGTAAAAAGTGAGAGCTCTTCCTTACGACGAAAGCTTTTCGTAAAGTTATCTTTTTTCCCCTCGATTTTCAAAAAAAAAAACATAGTCTTCTGACTTCAGTGCATTGGGCTGTTGATAAAATATAAATAACCTTGAAATATTGCACGAGTGTGAGCCCTGCTCCGGGGAAAAATATTCGCGATCGATACATTTCTGTCTCTTATTTTATTTAGATACGTCCCATATCCTTGAATCATACGATCTTATGCGAAAAAAATACAAAGGGAGAGAGAGAGAGAGAGAGATTTGTTTTCATCCCTCAGTCAAACAGTCGTATCACATCTCCCCGGCTTTCTTGTCTCTCTGTGTGCGTACGTTACGTGCGCGTCCTGCCAACCGTCGTTATCTGCTCAGTGTCGCTCAGTCTCTCGTCGTAGCTCGGTCGAGTGTTACGCGGGCGTCAATCACCCGAAGTTTCCGCGGTTTTATTTTGCTACCCGAGAAGTTCATGGGTCTCGGATGCAACAGAGGGACAACAAAAGTGAGCATATATTTCGTGCGGAGGAATAAAAAAAAATATATATATATATATATGAAAATACGATCTGACCATTCTCTCGCGAGATAATTGCAATGTTCGGAGCATCAAAGGACTTTGTGTTTTTCGCTCATACACTGCAGCCAAGAATAGGACTCTACTGAGATCTAACGTTGCGACTGTTTTATCGGTTTTTTTGTTGTTTTTTCCATTCAATTTCCTATATAAATACAAACTTGTTCCAAGGAATATACACGTGTATTCCTAGAAATAAAAATACACGCATATAATAAATACGCGCGTTTCTCGTGTGCGGCTAATACAATTCGCGAGTGAAACGTTTTCAATGTTCGACGCGCATGGGGGGGTGGACATCTTTTTTTCGCGATCAACAAGTAGTTCGCGCCCGCAAAAGCCCGCGCTACCTATATGCCCTTGGCTATTCTTTTGTGACGCGTCCTATCGTCGTTCGTATACGTAAACCAAATAAAAGAGTGTAAGAAAATTTATTGTGCCGGCCGAAAAAACGTATACTGCGGTTCGAAATACTTTCGGGACAACGCTTTACCGAGCAAGACAGTGCGTTTATATATAAGTGTGTTTTGTCGGTTAAAAAAAAACGTGATTTTATATTCCGCCGCGCATGCGTTTGACAATTTTTTGAGTTTTAGCGACGCCATATTGTTTTTCCCGATCATCGTCGCGTTTCGATGACATTCAACGATGTATTGCACAGTTTTTTTTTTTTTCACTTTCCAGTAAAAATAGTCGATTCGATTTATATAACGTTTGCCGAAGAGATAAAAATTTGATAATAAAAATGTATGGAACATGGAAGGAATATTTAAGTTGCAGTAATGATGTATGGCATGAAAAAATGTTTTTTGTTTTTCAACACGAAAAAAGAACAATTACGTCTCTACTATTTTTTCTTCATTATTATTATTATTACTATTATTATTGTCATTTTTATTATTATCAATTGTGAGTCAATTTATGCGTGTCTATTTATATGGGGCATTCCATGCCAAGTCGACCCAGCCTTGACAATCATGGTTGATGATTAAAAAAAAAGGATTATTACGTTGTAGAATAACGCAAAGAAATATTGATTGAAAATGTTTTCTTCTAAATTCTCAAAATCTGAAAATACCAAGAAAAAAAATGAAAATATAAATTAGCACTCTTACCTAAACTCGATTTTTGCCCCTTCAGGAAATGTTCAGGAGGCATAGGGGAGGTACGACCTCACTCAAAATTCCATTTTTCTGAGATTTGTTAATTACTGCAATGAGATAAAAATTTGAAAAAAAAAATCAATTACATAGGAGCTTCTGAGAAAATTGAGTTTGCACAACGATTGGGAAAAATTCGTAACAATTTTTTAATTCTTTATTAAACAAGCGACGTAAAATGTTTTAAATTATTATTTGAATTTATTAATTTATTCATTTGAATTGTGAGAAAACAATGAACTCGAGACACTTCCGAAGAATTTATGAAACTAATATCGGTGACCTTGAAATTTTTCACGTGCAATACGGAGTCCCGCAACTTAAATATGCCAAAAAAAAATAATGACCCACGCTCTTTTTCACATTCCTCGGGTACACCCAAATAAAAAAAAAATATGGCGTTAGAATTCAATATAATTTTTTAAAATTCGAAACAATGAATTATTAATTTTTTAAATTATCATTTCAAAATTTCAAAACAACGCGTTGTGACTTTTCATACCGAATCGACCTGCCTCAGACGCTCATCCTCGCAGAAATCGAGTGATCTATTTGTCGTGGAAAGTCTCGATACATTTTTTTGCTCTTATTTTTTAAATAATTCAACTAATATATTTTTCTTTTCAATTTTGAATTTTTTTAAATTCACTTCCAACTCAAATTATTTGCTTCTCTGACGAAGAATTCAACGTTTCAAGGATTGAATGATCGAGAAACGGTTAACTTCCTTAAATTTTTTTTTTTTTTGTTTTTGCCAATGTTAAAAAAATGTAAATATATTTATTGTCGTTTGAGGTATTTTACGAGAAATTAAAAATAAGTATCAACGATGGATGATATCACCCGGCCCAGAAATACCGATTTTTAAAACTAAAATGTGCAATACATCCTTAACTTCGAAACTTCGAGTTAATAATGAAGCAAACTTTTTATAGATTTTTTTTTTTTTTTTCAATTGATCATATCTTAGTCTCTCACCTGCCCACCGGTTTGTTTCGGTTATCGATAACGATGATTTCGTCGAAAAAGTTTACTGTCCAGTCAATAGAGGTCTAAAATTCGGTTCACCTGGAATTAATTCCGGGACGCGATTTTCTTTTTTTATATTTAGGGGAGGGTGGTTGGTAGTGTAAATCTCGATTTTCGGGAAAATCCCCCCTGTGCGTTTGCCGCCATCTTGATTTGAAGAGAGATTTTTTGTTTTTCGAATAACTCGCTTATTTTCAACCTTAGAGTGAAAATGATAATATCCAAAGTTGTGGGAAATGTAATTTCCCACAAGTTTGGTAATTATACTTTTTCCCCTAGGATCGTTATTTATAGAGTTAGACTGCTAATAAGGGTAAAAAACGTTTTTTGTTAATTATCTCGTTTATTATCAAGTTTATTGTAAAAATGGTAACAGATAATCACGTAGGAAATTTTATTTCCTTCAACTTTGGTTATTACCATTTTTACCCTAGGATCAATATTTTCAGACTTATACTTAATTTAAGGGTGAACTTTTTTTTTATGTTCAGTTATTTCGTTTATTATCAAGTTTATCGTAAAAATGGTAATAAATAATCGCGTAGGAAATTTTATTTCCTTCAACTTTGGTTATTACCATTTTTACCCTAGAATCAATATTTTTGGACTTATACTTAATTTAGGGGTGAACTTTTTTTTTATGTTCAGTTATTTCGTTTATTATCAAGTTTATCGTAAAAATGGTAATAAATAATCGCGTAGGAAATTTTATATCCTTCAACTTTGGTTATTACCATTTTTACCCTAGGAACATCATTTTCGGACTTATACTTGATTTAGGGGTGAACTTTTTTTTTATGTTCAGTTATTTCGTTTATTATCAAGTTTATCGTAAAAATGGTAATAAATAATCAGATAAGAATATCGCAGGGCCCTCGGTAAAACGAGCAAAATTGGCATAGGACAACCTACGTGGGGGCCTACGTGGGATTAAAATTGGAGGTACGTATCTTGTGGGAGCAAACAAAATTAGTATGAATTTGACGTAACTTTCAAGTTAAAAGAAGTAATCAGGTGTTAAAATCCACAGGTTTCTACTTGCTGACATGGCTCTTTACGACGAGAGAACACAGCTTAAGTCGAACAAATTTGAATTACGTATCTGGTTTTCCATTACTATTTTTATAACAAATTGAATAATAAATGAAATTAAAAAATTTAAAAAATCACACACCTATTTTAATTATAACTCCTACAATATTGATCCTAGGGTAAAATTGGTACTAACCAAAGTTGAAGGAAATAAAATATCCTACGCGATTATTTATTACCATTTTTACGATAAACTTGATGATAAACGAAATAACTGAGCATAAAAAAAAAGTTCACCCCTAAATTAAGTATAAGTCCGAAAATATTGATTCTAGGGTAAAAATGGTAATAACCAAAGTTGAAGGAAATAAAATTTCCTACACGATTATTTCTTACCATTTTTACGATAAACTTGATAATAAACGAAATAACTGAACATTAAAAAAAAGTTCACCCTTAAATTAAGTATAAGTCCAAAAATATTGATTCTAGGGTAAAAATGGTGATAACCAAAGTTGAAGGAAATAAAATTTCCTACGTGATTATCTGTTACCATTTTTACAATAAACTTGATAATAAACGAGATAATTAACAAAAAACGTTTTTTACCCTTATTAGCAGTCTAACTCTATAAATAACGATCCTAGGGGAAAAAGTATAATTACCAAACTTGTGGGAAATTACATTTCCCACAACTTTGGATATTATCATTTTCACTCTAAGATTGAAAATAAGCGAGTTATTCGAAAAACAAAAAAATCTCTCTTTAAATCAAGATGGCGGCAAACGCACAGGGGGGATTTTCCCGAAAATCGAGATTTACACTACCAACCACCCCCCCCTAAGTATAAAAAAAGAAAATCGCGTCCCGGAATTAATTCCAGGTGAAATCCTCTATTGACTGGACTAACTGTTTCCGGTCTCATGCTTTTTTTTTTCTTCTTTCCCCTTATTTTTCACACCCATTAGTATTTTCTATACGTGCAGTGATGTGTGTCAAGTGAACGTATATGTTGGTTCGACGAGTGAAATAAATATATATATATATATATTATATATATACATGGGCGAAGAGAACTTTGCTGTATTTCTCAAATTTCTATCGGTAATATACGTCTTCGGGAAATTTGAGATTCAGTGATAAAGTTTCTGGTGGATGAACATCGTTATGTGTGGTAGTCTCTCGAGTTCTGGATATATCGATATAATATAATACGTACGCATATATATATATATATATATATATATATAGTATATATATATGCCCGTTGTGGTTTGACGTCAATGCACATTTGCGCGCGGATTTTCACATGGGCATGGGATTTCTTGGTCGGTAGCGCAGCATATCCGATGCAACACGTGAGTATTTCCGAAATACACATGTATAGGGCATTCCAGGTGAAATCGTACCATATAATTCTTTGATCATCGTTAAATTTTTTTGTTTTCTCTTTCCTTCGGTACATTCAGGGCGATGCAAAGAAAAATAAAAAAAAAACATTGCATCAGTTTTTAGACTTTTTTCAAAAATTAGTCCTATCGTTTATCCAACGAAAAGGGGCGCAATTTTTTTTTGAGCATTCACTTTTGAACGTGAACTTCGAGCACGACAATAATGTTGAAAAGTTATTAATAAAAAAATTAGCAAAAATTATTGACTAAATATTCCGAAAAATTTTATCATTATTTTTCATGAATTTTTAATATCTCATCTTCTTTATTGCACACAATTTTTCTCATAAATTTTTCTCAATTGTCAGTATACGTAAATAATTTTAAAACTTTGAATTTCTCTGTGAAAAAATGAATTATTTCAAATTTTTTTCTGTGCTGCAATCTCATTTTCGTTACACAATCCCGCTTGCTTGATGAATTATGCAAACGAAGAAGCCAATGATCGTAAAATTTTGGTGAAAGTACATGATCTGTATGGGCTCCGTGTGAAAACGCATCGAAAATTCAAGTAATTCTCTCTCTGTTTTTCAATTTTCTGTAAAGCATCTTTAATTATACGATACGTGTGTGATAGAACAATTTTTTTTTTCATTCCTTTTTTTCCCTTTTTATTTTCGTTCATCGTGATATTAAAAAGATCATTTCGTAACATGAAAAATTAAAAATAAAAAATTATGCAACATGGCTCCTTCGGCACGAGATAAATATTTCGAGAGGTTTTTCATTCACAAATTAATTTTTAACGTTTTTTTTTGGCTACACAATGTCCACGATTCGGTACTGTTTTGCGAGATAAGCAAAACGTAAACAAAACAAAAGAACGAAAATCTTCTTTAACACTATAAAACTGAAGCACTAAAACCGAAAGGTCATCTTTGAAGATGCGTATGAAAATTTATGTGTTTTTTTTTTTCTTCAAGTAAGAATTAATGATAATAATATCGAAAATAATGATAATAATTTTGTTATAATAGCAGTAGAACGATCTCTAAAAGATTCATAACGTTTTAAGGATGGTAGTCCGGTATACTTTCGTTGGAAAAAGCCCAATGAATTTTAGACGAAAAATTTGAAAATCGGTGTCGAATGTTTTTAAAAAGTTTTTTAAATTGATAATATATCTATTTATCGATTCGACTTGGAATGACCCACATATTTATAATATATATATATTAGGGCGGTTCAAAAAAGGGCCTTTTTTTAGATTTCGCTCTTCTCCGCGATCCTTGTACTTTTTTTTTTACTAAAAAATAGCTCACGCGAAAGGGCTGGGCTGAAAAAATTTTTTACTACTGCCCCTCAACGACGTTGAAATTTTGAAAAAAGGCTATTTTCGGGAATTTCGAAATTGAGATATCCTTATATAGTACTGTGCTTATAACAGAGGATTAGGATGGGCTGGTATTTTTGCTGCACACGTAACATATTTTATACATGGGGCATTCCGCGTCAATCCACGGGGTCATCGGCCTGGATCCCCTGAGATTCTGATGATGGTCAATAGATTTTTTGGTTTATTTCGGTCAAAAATGATACCTCTAATTTTTCGAAATTTATTCGCCATTTTGTAAGGGAATGGTGACCTCAGATATCCTTGTCATATGACGATGGACATTTTAAAAAATGATGAAATACGATACGGAATGTTCATTGTTCTTGCTCAACAAAGAAGCTGTACGTTTGCCCGAGCCAAGTGATTCAAGTCACTTTGATAATGTCGTCTGATTGAGACCAAAGAAAGTCACGCAATAAAAGCAGTAAAAGCACGAAAATCCTACTGCAGAGATGAAGAAAGTCTACGTGAGAACACGCTTTGTACAATATCTTTCTCTCCCTGCATATCGAGAATAGAGAATTTTTTTATTTTATATATATACATATACAGTTAATTACTTCATATATATTGAGCACTATCGGTTTTGGGAATCGTTGTGAAACAATACAACGCAAAAATAGAATGAAAAAAAGATTTTTCTTTCTTTTTTTCGAACTTTCCTCAATGGAACTAAAGGAAGTTTTGACAAAAGATTCAGGATAATTCCATCGTGATGAGTCTGTCTTCTCATCTAGATTAAAGCTACAGCTTGTTGGTTAAACAAAAGCTTGGTTAACCCCATTTCTTCTGTTCTCATCGGAGTATCAAACAATAAGGTTCACACTCATCATCTTGATGATACATTTGTGTTGCAAAAAAGTTTAATGACGGTTCTTTCGTATCTGGCTCGAGGTGCCCGATAGCTGAGAGAGAGAGAGAGAAAGAGAGAGAGAGAGGGAGAGAGCAGGTTAAGCTTTAAAATTCCCCTCGACTCATTAAGGTCTACGAGATATCTTTTAATATTTTGGTATACAGATATTTCAAGTCGGGCGATCGATATTCGCAAATGTTTGTGACACACGCTTTTCATGTTTGTTGTTTTTTTTTTTTTTCAAAGTGCTCTTATCGTGACGAAAATTGAGATATTGGGAATTGATCAAATCCGCAGATTCGATAGATCTATTTGGAAACTTTTGAAAACTCTCCCTTCAAGCATAATTTGGTCAAGCCCGAGTAAAGTTTTATGGCAACTGAAAATTTCGTAATTTTTAGATTTCCGAAAAATCAAGCAGAATATAAGTAAACAAAATTTATTTTACGTCTTTTACTGTATAATTTTCAAGTGCTAGGAATAGATAATTGATAGCAATTTTAGTGGATACCATCAGGTTTGGTGAAAAATTTTACTAAAGGACGCGGGTGAGGAGGAAATCGAACTCGGTGAAAATGCGAGTGAAAAAGTGGGACGAAAGAGTACTCTCGTAAGAGAACGTCCATACGCGGGGTTAGTCTAAGTTTTTTTGAGAATACATTTTTTTTCGTTTTCGCGCTGCTGTGTGGGGTTGCTGGATGGGGTGTGTATCGTTTCGTGGCTGGTTTTGATAGGAGCTGAAAGCAGCGTCGTTCGTTCGCGTCTATATAGTTACAGCATCCCTCTCTTCCATCCTTCTCTCTCTCTCTCGCGTGGTACCTTTTACCTCCTCCGTGTTTCGCGAAACATGGTTATTTGCATCTACTATTTTGGCCTATTAAGGTAAACAATTTGATTATAAACCTTCCTCCGAGGACGAGAGAGACGCTACATGGCCATCCAAGTTTCCGTGTTGGCCATCAGAGAGATAAATGTGTGCATCAAGGCTTCGCCCAGTCAGAGATCGAAACGATGTTGTTTTTATTGAAAAATCTTTTCCCCGCGTCTCGATCCCGAATATATGTATACAATATATGCTCAATCATAACTGGCATACACGCCTATTCCTAGCCAAATGAATCCAAAAAGATTTCGAAATTTCCGGACGGAAAGTGAAGGGAGGTCTGAAGACAAGTCTTTATAGGGCTTGTCTTTTAGATAACATTTTTTATGGACTTTCATTGTTTTTTTCATTATTTTTCGGCTACTAATAGTTGGTTTTCAGTATAGTGATCGACTTTATAGTTTATAGTACATCTATATACGAACTAGGAAAAGAAGATTTGAAAAAAATGTATTTTTTCATTCATTATTATGGGCTGGTAATTTTTTGGGTCCCAGTTATTGTAATCAACTTTACAGCACATTTACATTGAATAAAAGCCTGCAGGAACAGAAATTTAAAAAAATGCTAATTCCTGACTGTAGTTCGATATTCCTGAGGGAAATTCGATATTTTTTCTTTTCACCATTTCAGGCTTTAAATACGTCGATTCTATTTACTAGTGGATCGCATTTATACAGTTGTACGCTAATTAGACCCTGGAATTTTTTGATAAAAAAAATCTTATTTTGGATTTATGACTTGGAATATAATATTTTCATACGTGATGATGATAATTAATTGATGAACCACGTTATTGTCGATGGGTATTAGGACTAGGATATTGTAACGCTGGAGGATAAGCGTTTCCATCATTCCAGATAATTAGAAAAATCTCGATTATCATCCATTGTGCATAACGATTCGCATGGTTTCATTAACCGATCTTCCCGGGATCCCCTAATTCCTGTCCGAAATTTCGTGTTGTTTTATACAATTCTATTCAAACAAATGCTGGAAGTAATTTAAAAAAAGGTTCGTCCTTTCTTAAAACTCCGTGGACCCCTATAATGTTCGGGGTGAGGACGCAGAAGGGGCCGAAGGGTCTAAAGAAATTATCTCTAATGGAAATGAATCGCTGTTGCGAAGGGTTACGTAAGGACGATTAACAGTCACCATGGCCACCTAGCTCGAGGGATAATTACAAGGGAATTTCATTCAAATCACTACCCTCCACCCCCCCCCCCCCCCTTCATTCTCTTCAACTTCTCCCCTTTTTCTGTCCGTAATCTCCCGGCATATAGCTATGAAATATGCAACACTATACCTTGAGGATTCCCCAGATCGTGTACTCTCAAAGATTGAGAATAAAAATCATCGTAATGCTTCTACGCTGCTGATACCATTCGCTAAAAGCTTCAATGGACATAATCTCGAAGGTGATCGAGTATACTGCGTATGTGAACAGAATTGAGGCCCGATAAAGGGAGTTACGAATTTAAAAAAAACACTTTTTCTCGATCCCTGACTATAGGCGAAGTCTTCACGCTTCCCTTGAATTTTGGCCCGGAAATTTCGAATTTTCGATCTCTCACTGGGAAAAAACCTTCATGCTTCCCTGGACTTTCGATTCGATTTTATGAAACCAAATGACACCATATTTAAGTAAGTGGTTTTTATGTGTTCCATAAATGTCGATTAAGAGTCGATAAACATCCATAAATTCGCACGAGATACATTGGAGATTGTTGCTCGTATATATGTATGTATATATATGTATTATAAATGTACACTATTACACGTATAAACGCGTAAATGATAGATTCACACGTGTATAAAGTTATTTCACGTATGAAGAACCTCGCTGGGTAGCTCCCACGTCAGGGTACATATTGGATAACCTCCATTGGGCATGGGTCAAAGGAATTCATTGATGAGATTGTCAATCAAAGGACTGACCTAACCTGCGCTAAAGTCTCTCACAGCAGTATCAAATAGTCATAAGGCTTCTATTTAACTCATGACCTATAATGAAGACCAGTTCACCGTATGCATGTAACACATCATAGTATGGTAGAATTAGCGTATTTCCTCTTGAAATGTTCCATTTCGAATTTTAGTGCTCCATCCACTCGGTAGAAAGCCACCCTTTTGAAGACTATAATGACCTTCATCGTTAATTATTGATGCGATACAAACGTATTCTTATCCCTAAATATCCGGCAATATTAGTGAAAACCAGAATTCAGGCTCTCTTGTTAAAAATTCTACCAAGTCAACATCCGTATACGATACAACTCATCTACAAGCACCGACTAACATCTCTACCGGATGATGACTCTCTGTAGAGCGTGACTATAATGGCAATTCTGCTTTTCGAACTTTTTAAATCTATAAACAAACATATCTTCATTCTCCTGCCCCTTCGAAATACCTGGATTGTATAATAATAATTTACTGTGTGCTGTCCTTCGATACTCGCCAGTTTCAGCTTCTCCCCTGTTTATCTGTAATACCCCTTGACTGATTGCGAAGACGAAATTCTTGTGGTCCCCAAGAGCTTCAATCACACCATCGTAATCCAATATAGTTTAATCATGTTATAGACGACGAAGAGCGAGCAGTGGCTCAGTTGGTCCGACTCTGGACTGCCATGCCATGCAGGCGGCCATATTAGGGTTCGAATCCTGCGGCTGACACCAATGAATTTTTCCAAATGCTTTTTCTGCGAACTCGGTGATTCTAAAGCCACCTAAAATTGTAGATTCTCCCAAAAATACACTGGGGGCTGGTATCGAAGAGGTTGCACAGGTTGGTTTAATTATTTCAGTAGTAGTCCAGTAGCTATGTATACATTTATAATTACATTAATCCGATACCACAATTTTCTTTTTATAATCGCCGGGGTGGAGGGGTCATTGGTAGTCTAAACCCAGATTTTCGTGAAGTTACTGTTGTCGCGGCAGCCACCATTTTGAATTTAAGGGAGAAATTTATTTTCTTCAGTTTTGTACATAAGGGACTCTGGGCTATAGATGCTCATTTAATCAGAGAATGGTTAAGTAAGTATCTACTCTGTTATTTTTTTTCCCCATGTGGACATAGTCCGAAGTTGTACTCACAATCAGTTTACGGCTTACCATATTAGGCACCTGCGGGCAATAAGGCGTATCGACTAATGAGGCCTAAGTAACAAAAAATCGTATTTAAAATAAATGCTCTCGCTCAAGGCGAAACTAACGGACGCCTATTGCACGAAGATATACTTAAATAATAATAATTATTGAAATCTATTGATTAAATTGGATATTTTACTAGGCCTTATTACCCGCAAGTACTTTTACTTCACTGATTATTTTTGTTGCTCACCCCGACTTGCAACGAAAAGAAAGAAGGAACAAAATAAATATGAATAGGAGAGTTGCGCTAACAAAGCTTATTATCACAGGAATATTCTCTCGCCGCAAACGTTATTCCACACAAAATATCTTCCCATCCACTGTATTTTACACCTATTTCCAGCAAAAAAGAAAACAAATTCTACTAAAGAAATCCGAAATTTCGTGACGGCGATAGTCAAATAACCTATCCACGATTCGATGCCTCATTGTTCTCCCTTGCCGTATATAGAGAACAGTATAGAGGTTCTTCTTGCGTGTCTTGTACAAGTAAAATACTTTCGGAAGGTTAGCAAGAGAGAGAGAGAGAGAGATTGAAATTGCTGTAGTTTCGTACCGAATGAACGAGCAACTCCCAGACCCTCTGCTGCTTGTTGTGTTCACGTATCTCAATTGAATGACGTAGCATTTTCTCTTTATGCTCGAGCTTGGCCCGTGCTTTCATCCAACGTTTACCGCTGCCAGAGACAACACTTCGTGTATTCTCAAACAAGGCTGTCGCAATTTTCCAAAGGATGTGCTTGAATCGCACAGCGAACTCGAATAGTACACGCGTTGCGCTCATATAAGTCCAGCCGATTTTGATAACTTGCGCGAATAATCATTGTTCTTTGAAACCGCGGTGTTTATTAAAACTTGAAACAGAGTAGTAAAACATGATGATAGAAAATGTGAAACACCGTTGAAGTCACTAGAGTATAGTCCTAATTCTGGGGCACTACCATGACAATCCGCGTTACCCCCATAAATTCTGCGCTTGTTAACCCTCTATTGTAAGAAGGTTTAGGGTGGCGTAATTTGTAAAGAATTGAGGCGGGGGGATCCTGCATATTGGCCTGGAAAACCGGTGTTTTTTTGGGATATTTTCTTTGTTTGCGAAAACTATGCATGTATGCATAGTTTGATGTGAATACAAAATTTCATAATTGTTTACCTATCAAATCAATACATACTCGCATCATCGTGCACTGGGCGTTTCTTCTTATGTTTTAGGTTTTTTCGTCTTTTCATTATCTTTTATTGTGTATCTTCCATCTTTTGTCTTTTATCTTTTATACACCTCTATCTCTATCTGTTGAACATCGCTTATCCTGTAGTCTACAAATTCTTTTCATCACACTTTTCGACGTTTCAATGTTGTAGGTGAGTATATATGATTAAGCCATTCCAATGGAATAAAGAAGCATATTTTTTACTCTTCTCGCATGATGTCGTGTGTATATATTCAAATGGAGCCTGCGGGCCTTGCTTTGCATCGCGAAAGCAGGATATTGGTGTTTGCAAAGGTTAACTAATTTGAATTCATGGGATAGTGCGTATATTCGTAATAGAGAGAGAGAGAGAGAGAGAGAGCGATGGATCATTCAAAGCTTTAACACTCTCTGGCTTGTGCGTAAAGGACCGTTGCTCGCATAGGGGGTGCGTTCCTGTGTGTAGGAGGAACCTGCTCATATATACATACATATATGTAAGCATACTCGATCCTCGGCATCACCTTTCGGTTTTATCTCTCGACAAACATTTTTCAACCGTTGTGAAGCCCTTCCATACTCTCTGAACTGGATGCACGCGTGAATAGCAATCATGCCTGCATGCACTTTACAAATCTGTCCGCGAATTGAATATTGATTGTTTTTTTTTATTTTTATTTTTGAATACTCGCAATCCTCGATAGCTGAACTCTAAAAACCGTTATTCTTTCATTTCTTTTTCTTTCTTAAACGCAAATGAATTCATTTTTTTAAATATACATTTTCGTTATTCATACATGGCAATATTTTTTTCGCAATATTAATTCCAAAGTCTTTCATATTCGTTTCTATCTCGTTTGTCCTCTTTTTTGTCCTCAGCTTTCAATGGAATTTGGTAATGACAACGAAAAAAATGAAATGTATAACGCATAGGACAATAATAATAAATTTAAAAAAAAACGCATACACACATCTTGCAAATAAAAATGATGTGAGACGAGAATTCATTTAATTTTTCATGCTCTGGTGGTATATCGCTATAGCGAGACATTAGAGGATGTCGATGAGACATGTTTCCGCTTTTATTTTTTTCCCGCGTTTTTTTTTATTTAACGTCACATAATTCCCCATGTCCTCTCGTATCGCGTCGTTGTGATAATAGGGGTCATGTCTGATTAAACTTACTCCATTGATCATGTAGGGTGAGATTCAGAGTCACCGTCCATTATGCTTGAGGGAAGTGAGGGTTGTACTCGCTTTCACGTGCGGGTTCTGATACGGTTTGTCGTTAAATATAATCCAGACATATATACGTGAACGACAGCAGTCGGGAAATGAGACTGAGAGCAAAACCTTTAACACCGATAATATGTCAAAGTACATTCATCGCTTCACCGCTCTCTCATACGCATGTCTGTTTATGTATAAAGATTAAAAAAAAAAAAAATGCTTCCGAGGTCTACTGGAAAGGTATATAGGTATTGGCAGAAAGATATATAATGTCTGACACATACAAAGAACCCTGAAGTTCATTGTAGTTAACTTTTTGCATTCACAAAAAAAAAATCGTATTCAGGGTGAATCAATAAAAGTTTATAAGGCTTACAGCCCTGAACGTTCTATAGAAAACTAGTCTTGGCAGTTGACAATTTGACGTAAAACCGTTGTTCTTGGAGTGATAAATTTTTACCAATTCGTTTCCTCAATCGTTCGGAAGTTGCGGAGTCTCTAAAACGTTAGTTGAACATATTAATTTTCTTATAGGCAGATTGCAAATTTCGCAAAAACTTTAATCCGTGCTCGGAAATATCGAGATATACCCGCGTTCAAAAGGTTACCGTACCCAATTATTGACTTTAATAAAAGAAAAAAAGTTCGATATGGATCTTCGGAGGGGTCTGAGAACAATGCAAGACCGGTTAATCATGTACAGTCAATTTATGTTTGCAACATTATAAAACGTTTACAATTAAATTGGGTATGTTGGAACTGAAATTTAGCTATCATACAACGACTGCTATCGATTCTATCATTCATGTCATTTCTCCTGAAGCGTTAATTTTACTTCAACTTTTGCTGTGAATCCGAAAATATTCATAAACACGTATAAAACACGTATGTAAAGCACGTGCCTGCGCGAACTAGAATTTAATATATTGCTTTTTGAAAGGTTTAGATATTGCTCAAGAATATACGAAGCTAAAAAAAAAAAATATGTGGTGCCTTTGTAACTGAATCTTTCAATGAAAATGCCACACATTCCCTGCTTTTACTATTTCGTTAAACTTCGCTTCATTATAACCTTATTCTTCGTGAGACTCTCATTCGGAAGTTGTTTTTCACTTCTGTCCCTTCTTATTTCGTATTGTGACTCCCGCTATCAGTTCACGTCTCAATACCGCTTCTAACTCCCGGTCCCCATCCGTTGAAACGTGTGCTGTTTCCTCAATAGTCTCACACATACTATACTATAGAATCATTCCATACCAACTCGATGAATGTTCATTTGGCCGACCCTGACTATCGCCTACGATCTTATGGATTATTTTTTTTCGCCATATTGCTCTAACTTTAAGCGGGACTTTAGCAAACATTTTGTTAGCAAAAGCGTTATTGTTTTCGAAATATTTCAAATTATACAAAAAAAAGCACGCTAATTCAGTTGACTTATATTTTTGTTTTTTTAAATTCTATACTTGAGTGTTTTACATGACCATTTAAAATTCTTCTTTCAATGCACTCGAATAAAAATATTTTGAAAAATGTTTTTATTCAATGTTGAAGAATTATGTTGATCATCGAAAAGTGGCAAAAAAAAAAATGTTTTCTCGTGGGACATAGATTTTGCGTAAAGTAAAAGTAAAATTTATACGCCCGTTACTTTTTGAAGCTGAACGTGGTACACGGTTCGATCGATACAAATCCTGTTGCTTCATTTTCTCTCGCACAGGGGGATGATGTTTCGGGTGAAAGAAGAGCGTCATTCGCTCTTCCTCCTTTAATAATAAAGCGTAGGATCACATTTTCGTTTTCTCCGAAATGTCAGTCGTTTTCGAAGAAAAAAAAAGAAAAAGTTTTTTTCATGGCAGATCTGCCATGAAAAAGTTTTTTCATGGCAGATCGTGAAATTAAACTTCAAAGTCAAATAAATTTCAAAGTCAATGAGCGCAGATGACCCGTTTACATATATGAAATTTATTTGACTTTGAAGTTTAATTTCACGATCTGCCATGAAAAAACTATGCTGAATCGGCCGAATTTCCAAGTTTGCTATAGCAAACTAATTTTTTCATATTGTCGGAAATATCCTCAGGATTCCTCCTGCAAAAATTCAGAACCTTGAACAACACCGTTAATAAGCAATAAATAATAATGTGGATGAAAAAGGCAATTTCTTGTTATGAATGCATAACTGGCTACGGCAAAACAATAAATGCCAAACGCAACGTATGCCCCATTAGCCCCATACACGTCACCCACGTCCGTGCCGTGTATTATACCCTTGCCGCGCGCGCACGCAGCACTCGACCCTCCTTAAATAATTATAACGAAGAAACACAACGGTTGTTCAATAATTTGTTTCCCGAATTTGAGTTGTTGATGTCAGTGGCGTAGGAACAATGCAAGAGAGATATATTTGATCACATTCGAGATTTTCCAAGTGATAATACTTTGGTCAAGTACTCCATCGTATTTATGTTCAGATGAAATTTATTATTTAACGCGTGGAATATTAAAAAATTTTAGTCGCGAAAGATAGTTAAAAATACATTTTCCACACCTGTGACAACTGTGAGTGATTTATCGCATTCCATTGTCAAAAATTATATATTTTTTTTTCCCGAAAAGTTAAAATTTTTTTCTACAGGTAAGCGTTCTTGTAATTTCTTAAATCTTGTAAAATGTGCAACGAGGCGTCCGAAAAATCTGAAACGATTCATATGCAGTCTTCGCATAAAGATGCGGGAAAAACTGTCTAAATCGAAGCTAAAAAAACGTCGATTGATGGCGTATCTCATATACCGTTAATATAAGATAGAACTATATATGCGTATTATTAAGTTGTGAGAATTTTCTCTATCGCAAGTGATATGTTTCTGATTCTACTGCTCTGATTGCTTCTTATACTAGCCCATTTGTTGAGCAGAGATTGGGTGTGCCCCTAGGGCTCCGATTTGTCTTGCCAATATGCGGCTGTTATGTCCTCTCCTATTATATATCGTACACTCGCTTCTCCTCCTAGCTTTCAAAAGAGCGTTTGAGCGATTTCTCATTTTGTTTTTTCGCTTGTCAACCACACGCGCATGATCCTCCAAAGTTGTATCGAGAGGAAACAGAGATTATGAATGCGCATGCAATCTGGTCGACCATAATCGAAACAAACTTATTAAATTGTCATGTTCTGGATGAAGGACATTCGAATACTTGGATTGTATACGAATAATTCCGTATTGCCCTTATGGGTGCGGTTGACATTTCACCCTTTATCTCGTAACTCAGTAACTTGCTCGTAACTTTATTACTTTCACCGTCAGAAGAGATGCGGGAATATATATGGAGAGTTAATAAGAATTCCTGACATTGCCTAGCGAAACTTATCCCGAAAAATTTTCCGAAAGTTCTATAGTAATCCTTAACCGCTAAAGTTTTACTGCCCGAGGAGCTTTTTACTGTTCTATAAATACTATCATATATGTTTTTGTTTTTAAATTTCATCCGTGCATGCGTAGTCCTTTCGTGAAAACTTTATATGAGCTTACATACGCAGTGTGAACGATTTGAAATATTTTGTGATATTTAAAAAAAAGAGTTTTCTGTAACATTGCATTGAAGATTTATTAAAGCTCGATTCGAATACATATGAATAAAAGTAAAATTATATTATTATAATCGAGAATAACCACTCGCTCGATTCTTATATATCTAAAAACGTTAAAATTCGACGAGTTATTTATTGCATATATTTTCATCGAATGAATTGAAATAAAATTTCAGTTGGGCATTTATAGATTTTTACAATAATCGCGCCAACAATAAAAAGCGAGTTTTCTGATTGTGAGAGTTGACTAAAAATTTCGTAAAATTAACAGATTTTCTTTCAAAAATCTATCCACGTAGTTATATTGTATTTAATATCAGTAGTTACGTATACACATTATTTTTTCATCGCCGTTAAGCGTGATCCACTGGCTGACCAGCGGTCGACCGAAACTACTGGGACGCTAGAGCTTTGTACTGTAATTTAGCCCAGAAATCCGGGATCGAAGGGTAAAAGCTAATATTGTTCGTAAAATTACCAAACCTACTACGTGGCTTATGGCTCTTCGCAAATGCCACAGTTTTCCCAATTAAATGTACTATTATATCAGTCCTGGTCCCCCTTACGACGTTTGCTCAAATGATTGTTGCAGATCGTGCAGTATAAATGCTATATCCTTCCGCGCGAGCAGTCTATCTTTCTCCCTAACTATTTCAATCTCTTTGAGATAGCGCGTTCACATAAATCCTCCCCCCCCCCCCCCGCACCCGAATTATAAGCAAAACCTTCTTAATTATATACGCCGTTCCATATTGGCTATACATAGACTCCTCTAATATCGAGTTATGACTTCTCTCCACCTTGCTCGGAGCTTCCCCCATATTCACAGATCTAATACTGTATGTTCTTTACGAAATACATCGTAGACTCTGCTTTGTCATTGAAACTTACTCTTCTGCGGCGAAGTTTTATGGTCTTGTACACAATTTCACGCCTACGCTGCCATACATATATAAGATACATGTATAGGAGCTAGTGCTTCAGTATCGATGTTTTTCTAAAACCGGCTCTTGCGCAAATAGTACCAAATAATAAGAGAAGGGGAGGGGGGGGGGGGGCTTGATAAAACATCCCGGAGAAAATTTTTAGAGGTTGTTATCGGTGATTAAGATTTTTCGACGAACTTAAAATTGTATATAATTAATTTAACCGAAAAAACGATTGCTGTATATTTTGCCGTATTTTCCAAAAATTAAAACTTACCACAGTTGATTGTCGAAAAAAAGCATCTGTTTCTATGATTGCCAGTATTTTTCGTCAAAATTTGTATCTCATACCGATTCTGTAGAAAATTCGAAATTATCAATAGCATCAATGAAATATCAATAGAATTAATTTTTGAAAAATATTAACCTCGTAAAAGATTTTAATCGCTGGTTGGTAATAAAACCGCTCCATTTTTTTCTTGAGGATACTTCACAACGGTCCATCATTCGGCATCATTTTTGCAATTAAACGAATCGATAAACAAAAATGAACCGAAATTAATCACGCTTATTATAGCGCAAATGACCAGGTAAATTGAAACCTCGTATATTTACTCGGGTTTTTTTTAACATAATCACTCGTACAACTCCAACTATACGAGCTAATATAAATTTCCCGCATATGCCTTGAGAACCTTGAGACTCTCGAGATATTTTCCCACATGGTGTATTTTTATTTTTGCCCGAGACCCTCTCTCGGTCGTTTCACGCTTCACCTCTCGTATATATACGGATCGTACAATATCGGTGGGAAACGAAAAATTGCTAGAGGCTGAATTATATAGGAAACTATGCTAATTGAAGAATCACAGGGATCGGAGCACCATATATGGAGCAATTAATATTCCTTAAGATTTGATTATAATCCTGTTTCAAGAGAGCCAGTCTGAATGGAAAGGAAAATATTTGAAAATGGAGTAGTACACTTGATGCTTAGGGTTAGTGAAATTCACGTGGGATATAACGATGTATGAAAATGAGTACCATTTATGAAAATCATTAATATATAAACTTAAAAAAAACTCGCTAGTAATTGATTCTTCAAGGCTGAATTAACAAAAAAAATTCCTTATATTTTTTTTCCGATTGGTTTTCCTGCAATAAAAAATTGCTCGCCTGCTTGTCAATTAAATAATTATGCTATAGTAGAAATCATGATGGTATGAAGAAGGAAAGAGAACAGTGTCCTTTATAGACCTCTTGGGTATATGCAGAGACTGAACTCGAACCTCGACTCCATTCTGTTATTATTATATATACTTAGATGTCATTATTGTGAGTGTAAAAAATATTTTTTACTGCAACAGAGTGGATGATAACGTCACGAATTTTCGTCTGACAAAGATAAAATATCCTGATTCGACTTCGGAAGTTAGGTGGAAAGGTGAAACGCGAAACGGAAAAAAGCTCAGACCACGATTTATCGTATCACTTTACTCTTCGTAGTTGGACTTAATTGGGATTTATTTTATTCCTTTTTATTCATTTTTCTCGCGTAGAAATAGTTGAAAAAAAAATTAACCGAAGGAAAAATATTGAATTCAAAGTGAGCGAAATTTTTTCTTTCCCCCGAGTTCGCGATGAATTTTCGGAGCAATCAAATTATTTATTCTTCAGCATTTGGCCAATGTCTGCAAAAGGCGAGCTCAGTAAGAATTTATAATTTTCGATTTTTTTTTATAAACGTGGGTATTGTACTTGTGAGAATGTGAAAAATATGGTTCGCGAAATCCTTTCAGGCGATATACTGAAAGATATAAGAGACGCTTGATAGAGTCTCAGGAAAATCCGGTGGGGACGACAGAAAAGTGGGTTTCGTTTCAGCGAGAATGCCCCACGTGTATGTAAATATATGTATATTCAGGGAGAAGACTGTGAGGTTTTTGAATCGTCAAGTTTGCCGTTAGATCTTGTATAGACGTGAACACCATATGGGGGTGTGGAACGAGGACTATATTTACCAGCGATGAATGATAAAATAAAAAAAAAAAAAAAGACTCGAGGGAGAATCCCCTTACCCGATCTGGAATAATATTTAATACACTATACACACATCTAACCGGAAATGTATTTCATTGTGATCGTTTTTACGAGAGAGAGATATAGAGAGAGAGAGAGAGACAGTCAATTTTTTTTGTATCTTGAGCAAACCATATGGAGGTATCAAAGGATTCCTGTATTGTGTCCGCTGATGGAATACAAACGTGTATTCCATAAGGGAATATGCATGCATATATACGTGTACACAATGAGATAGATCGAAATACACGGGGGACAGAAACTCTCAAACGATGCAGCCCAGGACGCGAGAGAAGCGTTTCTCGCCTTTAATAACACACTTTTCCGCTTCGAGTTTCCGTCTCTATTAGAGCCGCGAAATTTCGATTCCCTTGAATCTGTATAACGAATTCTCGACGGCGAATTCTCGAGAGAAGGTCATAAATAGGGATTTTACACGGATGCCGATTGCTGAGAATCAAAGGGTCGTAAATTTCGCATTGCTCGACGATTTTTACCGCGTGGTTCAAGTCCTTTTGCATTTTTGCTAGTCGAGATATGCGAGGGGAATAAGTCCACGAATTCAACCACTTTCCTTCGTCGAGGCTAAGCAATTTTCCAAAACATTGCCATTTTACAGAAGCCAAGTCGTAAAACACTTTTTGCAAATTATTTCAGACTTTTAAATTCAGCCTTTCAACAAACTCCATTTTTTTTTTTTTTTTCAAACTCGCTGTATCTTGGAAAATATATAGGTAGGTCAGAGAAAAGAAATGCCACAACAACGCGCATGAGACATGGTTTTTTTAATCGATTTTTTATATTTTATCGTGAAATTCAGTTAATTAATGGAAGAGTACCGCGTGGACCGATTTTAATCGAAAAAAATTCTGAATCAACAATATTACGCATGCTGCATTGAATTCGTTGTTTTGAAAAATATTTCAATGTTAAATTATCTTTGAGAAAATAAATGAAAATTTTTTTGAAATCGATAATCGATTTGTAAGCAATTCGAAAAAAAAAACTCATAAAAATTGAAGGACTGTGTGCATTTTGTTTTTCGAACAGAGCATATAGAAATGACTAAAATTGTCGGGGCACGGGAACGTTCTCTTTTTCTCCTTTTTTTTTTTTGTTCGCATCGCTGAAGGAATTTTCCTCTCCGCGTAAATGCGATTTACGCGGAGGGGAAAATTAAGCGCACGAGATTGGTCTCGTGCTGTGTCTGTAGCGAGAGGGAAGGAAAAAAACCGGCGGAACGATACGCTATAGAATCGTTGAAAGAGCGTGCAAGGGATGTTCAGAATGGAGAAGAGCTCTTGTATAGCTATTCCCTGTGAGCTGTTGGTTGCGTTATTGAATATTCGGTACTTGTCGCCGTATTTATAATTAAATAAAGTCTCTTGTGTCAGATGTAATTAAATGTAAAGTCTGTTGAGGGTGATGGTGCTCTGATTAACGTACGGCTATAATTTTCGAACACACGTTTCATTCTTTTAAATATAACCATTTGAATATGATCGAATTTTGTAAATATATTTATCGACTTTTTTATCCAATGATTATTAGAACAGGAATTATACCAACCGATAATGGTAAGTATATATGACTCGACTCGCCCTTATCAGGAAGCTAAGCAAGATTCAGGAAGGTTTTTTTCCGTCAACCCCCGTTTGTTTATCGATCTTCTCATCTGCTAGGGAATTCGAACATAAGGGATATACGCGGAATCGTGAGATTCTCATGAGGGTATGCGGGTTCGTATGGATGAAGTGGCATCCGCGAGGGGCCTTCTAATCGCCTTTGGAAAATTTCATTCAACGAGTATTATACGTTCTCCATTATCACTTGTTGCAAGATACGTTCGAGATCGATAAACTAATGTTCTTGATATTTCCAAGTTGTCATGGTCATAACGGAAATGAAAGCGACAGGTTCGGAAAATTAAAACGCGGTTAAGCCAGAAATTTATTTAATTATTCAGATACGGGATTGTTTATTGGCAAATTTTATTACGAAAAATGCACGGTTATCGTTGAAAGGTTAAGATATATGTTTTTTTTAAAGAAAATTTATCGTCAAAAACTGCGGAATATTGTATCCATTTTCGCGATCAAATTTTTCCGATTTTCATAAACGTAATAAAAAGTTCCCGTAGATTTTCCTGGACGACGAAAAATTTCCTCAAATTTCATATTGTTGAAAAATTTATACCGTCGTTTTTACGTATTTTATAACGAATACGCGAAATTATCGTTGAGGAATTTTTCTGTGTCGTCAATGGTTACCTTTCTTTTTTTTTATTAAAGAAATAAATGAAACAAACTTAACGTGACTTTTGCTGGGTAACTGTGCGTAGCATAATGAAAATGATAATTCGAATATATTATTTAAAGAGACACGCATTTTGATCATTGAGAATTATTGATCGCCGAGTTTGCGGTAGATTTCTTTTTGTATCTATGTAAGTATATATATGCGACGAAAGTGCAACGACAGATGATCGGTCTTGTCGGGACAATATATATGATAGATCGATAGGGAAACTTTATATGTATTTATTTTGCTTCCTGATACAACTTTTGTTCTCGTGAATTTTTTTTTTTTCTTTCAAATCATTCGTTGTTTTTAGTGACGATTTTCCATAAAATCCATTAAATTTTATTCAATGTTGCAACCTCTCAGAAGCTTTGAGGAAGTCCAGACCGATGAGAGATTGTACACGCTCGTATCGTTAGGTAGACGCGGTACAGTACACGTATATAGATAAGCAACGTATGCATAGGCTGTACGCTCCGCGTTATTAGTTCATCGATTTTTAGACGAGTCTATGCGTTTATGCGTATAGCTATACGTAAACGCATATATATACTAATATGATATTTTGCGTCTTTTACGCGGCTAAAAGACCCAGTTTGCGTTTTTAAGAAGGTACGACTAGTTCTTTGGAGTCAAAAAAAAGTCTAAATTTATTTTACCCACAGTTGTTCTGATTTATGTTTATTTACGTTGATTATTCATATTATCGATTATAATGTGAAAAATTTTGTGGTAAATGATTAATTTATTGCGCATGAACTAATAAAAACTGAAAAATTAGATTGTCAACGACTCGATAGTAGTCTCCATCATAATAATAATGACATGTCTACCACAAAAACGGACTAAAAAACATTTTTTAAAATCAGCCGAAAACCTATTAAAATAGACTTGAATTACCTCAGTGGAATTAATATGATCGGTAGAATGATAATTATACATATAATTGATACGTGATAAATAATAAAACTCCATAAATAACATGATGGAATTTGAAGTAAACACTTGGTAAACGTCGCATTGGCGATGCTATAAGTTGGTATACGTGACCAACGAAGATGACTCTATCCTCGTTGCTAATATCAAAACAAAGCTAGGTTATGTTCGCCGAAACCCATCAGCTGTTACTCGCGACGTTGCTAAATCTGTGGGTGCTATTTGATCGTTCTGACCATTTACAACCGGAAATTGAAACTTTTTTATGATGTAGTGCCAGAACTACACGGTGAAGAGTAATTTTTCAATTTTTTACAATATCTATTATATCTAATCTATCAAGTTTCAGTTTTTCAACGGGTGTAGTTGGATACGCGAGCAGCAAAACCGTGATCACAGCACTTCCGGTTAACCGTCTCCATAAGACGACGTGCTTTAGTAACTCAAACTGCTCGACTTTGCAATTTTATTACGAATAAACTAAACGGTTAATATAGCTCAAATTTTGGCAATAGGCGCATAAAGTATTCGGCAAAAACATATAAAAAATTCAAGTCCGTCAGTTGGATTCTTCATACTAGTCGTACCTCCTTAATTGAGCTAAAAGTGATCTTTTCATTCTTTAAGGTCACGTATTTCAACTTACTCATTACTTCCGATACAATAGATTTTCAATTAATTATATATCTATCGTACACTTTTTAAAGTTTTTATACGTGCCCTTTGTTTTCATTTCCATTTCATTCTTTGAGACCCCCCCTGCGTTTTGTCCACACTCTTTGCTTATGCCCTATATATATATCGTTAACGCATTTGCGCGAGGGCACAAGAAAACCGCAGATAATCTGGCCGATAAAGTTGTCTTTATTTTGCTGAGTTTCGCGTCTCATCCTACCGGAAACTAAAAAAAAAAAAACTCTGTCTTCGGCTGAACAGAGTCGACGCATGAGTCAGCGCGCACGGCTATAAGCGATCACCCATCCCAATATTGACCGTGGCCTAATGCTTAACATGTCATATTCCATATCTCCGCGATGTCTCACGTATGAAAAAAAAATGCGCAGAAACGATGATCTATACGAGAAGGTTTGAAAGAATGTTTTATTTTTTTTTATTACGGCGAGTCCCTGCTCGTCTCCACGCTATCAATAACGATTGAATTGATGACCAACCCACTGAGCTATTGACGCGAAAATTCGCCGCACGGTTATGCGGTCATATCGTGCGGTATATCGAGAGATAGCGAAGGTACTTGATTTATCGAGTGGACCCTCCATAACCGTATGGGGATGATTAGCTAACGTTATTGAACGATAGTGGGAAAAAATGATAAAAAAAAAAAAAAAAAACAGAAGTCATTTCCGATAGCGGAAACACGTGTCCTACATTCAACAGAAATATTGTGATTCGTCAATGAGAGATACATATTTTTTTCAGATAACTTTTCAATCAATACCGTTGTCAAAATTTCATGAAATTCTTCAAAATATGGAGTTAACTATGCTGATTCGTGAGACGCATAAAATATCCGCGAAGCCATGTATCACCGAATAAAAAAAAAAAATATAAACAATAGCAAAAACAAAGGGTTCGCGAAGCCACGAACGTGGATTTTCCGGTCGCTCGGAAACTCTCGCTTTCGCATTCATTGTAAAATTTTGACTTCATACTATCCAAGCTCTCCAAATCTCTGCCTATATGCACACACATTTCGCAGTGAATAACTCTTGACATTTTTCGCCTAGCGATGTTTTTCAATTTTTTGAGGATTCATTAATTTCCGGTTTTTCGAAACAAACATGCAGAATGGATTTACAAAACTTTTCTTTGTTTCTTTCGTTGCGTGTTGTATAAAGCTGCCGCGTGCTCGGATATTCATTTTTCGCCGTGAAAAAAAAAAAAATTCTTTTCAGCGCCAGGTCAGCTTTGATAGAAAAAAATGGCAGTACGTTAACTATAATTTCTTGCAAAAATAATTTAAATGTACTCATTTGCGTAAATATTTTGGCCAAGATAGCGTCAAGTTTGCGAAAGTTGGAGCGCGCGTATACATTTTTCAAAAATTTCAAAATTTTCTTAAATCTAAACCTCTCAAGGAATTTTTGCAAAATTCAATACCAATAATCCTTGTCTTACGGACAATTTATGCAAAAAGTTTGGGCTCGATAGCTTCAAAATTAGGAGAGTTAGAGCCCGGACACCAATTTTATCACACGTACGGACATTTTTTCTCAGCTGTGTTTTCTCGTCTTTTCGGGCCATTTTGAACGTGTTGGCATGAAAATTTGGAATTGTTTTTTTTTTTCTTTCACGCAAATAAAGCATCCTTTATGAGGAAGTAAAACGTCCCTGCAGTACCTACTTTGGTATTATATACTTATGACGTACATTTTCCGTTCGTCTATTTCGATAAGGATGAATTACAACTCTCCTGAGGATCATTTCGGGCCTGGAAGATCCCCAAATTCCGGATTCTTATAGTGACTTGCAGCCTCCTCGACTTCCCCATCATCCCCGAGTATCAAATATAAACAGTCCTTTTTCCCCAGATGCTCTCTTAACTTTTTCGTTTTTTTCTGTATCATTCTTACCATCACTTTCCCGAGTGGACATTGATAGATCGTAAAAAGTCTTTGCCCCTCGAGATTATAGAAAACCGTCTTAACTATGGTTAAAGCGAGCCTAAACACGCATTAGCTCGACAGAGACATGTCGCTAAAAAAAAAAAAAAAAAACAAGCGTCGAAGAGCGTACGTTTGAAAAGTATATATTAACATACAAAGTATGAGCAACGATGAACAATGAGTATCGCCCTGACGGATATATTCCATCAATGCTTGAAATATTTACCAGGAACACATAAGGGCATTTATTTCGGATGAGCAATTTGTGAGTTATGTGACGATAACTTGTGCGGCTAAACATTTAAGGGACGATTCCAGTGTAAATTTTTTTCTAAATCGCCTTTTTTGCATTCTTTTTTCTTAGAAAAAAGTCAGGGAATTCAGAAAATTCTTTGGAAATTTTTCAGAATTTCCTCTTTGCCAGAATTACGAAAAACGAAACCAACTTAAAAAAAAAAAAAAAAAACTGACAAGTATAAAAATAAATATTTTTGTATATTTTTAATATTAATATTATTCTTTATTATGCACAACAAAAGTCAGTGCCAAACAATGAAAATTTCAAAAAACTAAAAACCAACTTACTCTAAAGCTCTGAAGTTTCTGCCTTCGATTTGTCGATACACAGCTACACAATTATTATTGTAAATGAGTCTTTATATTTATTTTTCATTTATTGGCACCGACATAAAAATTTCCGTTTATAATAAAGAACAGGTTCGGTATTTACTTTTAATGTATTTATTTTTTACTTTACAGTCCTTAAATTATTTTTTGTATTTCAGTTTAAAAAAATTTTTTTTTTAATATTCAAGATTTTCATGTATTTGAACTTGAAAAAAAAATTATGTTATCTAGTTCAATATTTATTTGCCAATATAAGGATCGAATTGAGAATTCTCTCAATGTTTTTTTCAAGTGGGTTAAAATGTTTTGTTTTTTTTTTCACAAAAACGATTTATTGCAATTTTTATGCATATAATCCGTCCCGTATAGTTTGTAAACATGCTCGTGTTTTCATGCACACGTTCTTTATTTGACCCTAATCTCCCCTGGAATATTTGCAAAATCTGTGTGGAAAGCCTGGAAAAGTCAGGGAATTTCTGAATCAATAATGCGTAATAATCATGTTGAGACTTCAGCCATGATCTTTTTAATACAAACATGTTTTGTTTTTTTTTTTTCCTGCGCAGCAATGACACATCGTCAATCATCCACTCGGTTGCTTACTGCGCGATATGATAATAACTTCCGTTTTGTTTTTTTTTCGTGTAAGCGAATTTTTTTTCTTTCGACAAACTTACACGTTTCCCGCCGTTGGGTCTATCTTTTCGCGCGTGTTTACATCTCTCGGTCATCCATTCTCCGCGGAAATATTGAATGATCGAACGGGCGTTTACGGTAAAGTTTCGCGCAAGTTAACCGCATTTGTTCTAGAAATTCTTCTAACAATATGCTGTATCATCAACATATTCTACGCATAACTGGAAGAATGTTTTTTTTTTTAACCAAAAATAACCAAGAACAAAGCAAATCTATCGAACGAAAAATTGCTGACGTTTCCATGTGAGGATTTTATGAAAATGAATGAAAATTGACAAAATATTGTACGGTCAAAAATTAGTCCAACTACGAGAGACAGTTACTGTATACGATATAGTGTCAATAGCGGGATGAAGCATCGTATTTCACTTTGTGTATGGCGATAAAATAGAGAGAGAGAGAGAGAGAGAAAGAGAGCAGGTCAAAACTTTTTATTTTTCAACCTTTCCCGCATCTGTCAGGATTTTTTTTTTATAACAACTCGCACGTGCAGTTTATAACATCAAAGCTCTCTTGAAAAATCCATTCGCGCGCATTCCAATACCGCTCAATGCTCTTTTTATGTGCGGTGTTCCAATAAAATCGAAGCTTACCCGGTTCTGTCGATGAGAACAAGCGTCCCTCGAATACTCGTACGGTGGATTTTCAAAGAATTCATTGAAAATAATAAAGTTTTATATATAATTGAGCAGAAAAGAAGAGACGATATCTCTGGCTCTGGAAAAATTCTTTCATCGATAATTCATTCTTCCGAAGGTTTCGTTTTCTGCTCTTTGAATTTAATTTATTAAAAAAAAAAAACAAATAATACATTTTTTTAGGAATAAATTCATGTGGTTTGGCAATTATTATGCCAAGATATTGCACTTTTGAACACATATATAGAGCAGATATATTTTCACGCTCAACGAAATAATTTTGTTTCGTGAACGAATAATTGTCTGACAATGCTACAAGTTGTATCAATATTATTCATGCAAAATTGGTTACTATTTTAGCAGACAGAGATTTTAACAATTGGTTAATTTCGAGCTTACGCAAAATCGTCCTTTAAATATAACTCTCAAAAATGAACTTTACCGCGAGAGGGATTCTAATATCCCGGGGATATCTTGGGCTGTAAATTTTTTTCATGCCGTTGGAATTTTTTAACATGCAAATAGGAATTAAAGGAAACTTATTTCACAGATTGAAGAAAATTAATAATTTGACATAGAATGTCCTGTCGGTATAATTCGTGCTCAATGTGTTCAATTCATGGCGAGCAAGCTGCATTTGATAAATATATATTATGTAATAGTTCACATTATACTGATTGTATACGAGAGGACCCCTCGCAGTTTCATGTTGTATCCATTCTTATATATCACCGAGAATTGCTTTCTCTGACGCTCGAATCGGTACGCGTCATCGTCGCTCCGTCTCACACCGCTTTATGTATTCATGAGCCTTTGTTTTTTGCCTCGATTGTTCCATTAATTTTGCAAGAAACCATGGTACTTCATGAAACAATGACTGGAGCATACGAAAAAGACAGTTGACGCAATATAAGACTCGTGTCGTCGTCGTCAATGACGTGTAACTTTGATAAACGAAAAAAAAAATGTTACGAATTTACCGCGGGTATTAAAAGTTACAATTATCGAGGCTGTACGTTATTTTTTTAAACCAACTCAAAGTTTCAAGCGACTCAAGGTTTCAAGAGCTCAAGGTTTTCGATTATTTTGAAATAGAGAAAGCCGAGGCAAACGACCAAGAAAGAATTGCTAAAATCTGAGTATATTTATCAGCTCAATGTAACGTTCATCATATATTTGCACGTAGAAAATACAAAGCATATATAATATGAGAAATCGTGGCATCGATTGGGATTATTTTTCTGACAGTCTGCATGTTTTTGCTTTGCGCTATAAGAATCGTCATTGAGGGCTTAAAACCATTACCAGGACACAATTATCGCATGACCAATATAATGACGTTCAATATAATGAA
Source organism: Rhorus exstirpatorius (assembly GCA_963564615.1). NCBI lineage: Eukaryota > Metazoa > Arthropoda > Insecta > Hymenoptera > Ichneumonidae > Rhorus > Rhorus exstirpatorius. The sequence continues at coordinate 40,839,886 of OY751317.1, read as the reverse complement.
AATCTCATATTGGTGTAGAAGCGGTACAGAATTATCAATAATTTCAAATGCTCCGCGAACAATACTTATATAGTTATCACAACAAAACTGAATAGGAGTTACATTGAAAACGTTCAGTTTGCCCTCTTAGCAATTTCATTTCATTCTAATAAGCATAAATGTATTGGCACGATAGGTATAAAAGGTGGATCGTTCCGCCACCTAAGCGTATAGCTATACTATTTTGTTTTTAAAGCAAATACTAATAAAATATCGTTCACGTGACGTTCTCGTCACTAGGTGAAATGGAGATACACCATATCGTGATCGTAACCAAATTATATATAGTAGTAGTCTTTATTCCAATATACAGCGTTCTGCGCTTTTTACAAAAACCAGCTCCCCACACAATTCCATCACAGTATTTTATGCTTACAGTATGTTTTGTTTGTCCGATAGCTTAAGCTCTTTAATTAGCGCTAGTAAAAATAACTATTTAAACAAAACAATCCCCCTTCCCCTTAAATTTATTTTACTTGCTACCTCTCTTTGGTTCTCCCACCCTATTGTGCTCTTGCCCGCGAGGCCTTGATCCTTTCAAAGGCTCTCAAGAACTCACAAATTTCTACTTGTAGCTGCCCTTTCAGGGTACGTAACCAAATTATATTTCTCTAGTAGCGATACCGCGCTGCTAATGACTGTATTGCTGCTGCACCTATACCGCTATAGCTACGACATCCATACGTTTTTGTGTTGTGTAAAGAGCAATACCATAAGGTTCTGTGTGGACTCAAATATGGCTACCATAGCGAAATCGGATTTTCAGTGTACATAGAACCGCAGAGATTGTACTTTCGAACTATTTCAGTCAATCATTATCGAATTGTTCTATGAATTAACTAAACCGTTGGTCAAGCACATGCAGATCAATGTATCGCAGATCTCGAATAAATAAAAGTTATCCAATCTCATCATCTGATCAAATATTTGCACCAACTCCCCTATTATTCTCGTTTAATCGCCAAAACAAATTGAAACACCATATATGTGTTATCGTCATAGTCGCGATCATCTTAATACGGTAGCATGGTTGATAATTCTGTCGAATCACTGGATTATATATACAGACTGTGGGAATAGAGGTGCGGGTGACCAACGAAATCCCCGTGTCCTTGACGGACGATCGTGGCAACATCAGAAGAGATGTCGGTGCGCCCTCGTGGATCACGACATCGGCACCGAGTCGTACGAATCCACCGACTCCGACCAACCCTCATCATCAGTATTTGTCGCCTCATGTATTCCACGGACGTAACTCTCTCTGCTCGGCAAACGGTGAGTTAATTTTTTTTTCCCCCTTTAATTGCATCAACGTCAGAGCAGTGAGTGCGGTGTATAGTACATAGAATGCGTGTATATATAGACGCAGAAAAAGTGAGATAGAAGTGAGAGATTCGGAGTGGAGGAGAAAGGAGGAGAAAAATAACGCGTTGGCCCACAACCATCAGCTGATGGGCTTGCCTCAGTTGACTCTCGGCCTTTGTGCTCATGTTCCTTCCAATTAGGAGTGCCCCTATAGCACACCGTGTTGGAGTATACATTATAATATTATCCGATCGATCTCGGGTACCACTTTGCGCATAAAAGCCAACTCTCCTTTTACGATTATTTCTCGAGTTTCTTTTTTTTTTAATTACAAGTCGAGTGTTTTTTTTTTTAATTACAAGTCGATAAAATAAAGAATAACACGAGTATTAGAATTTTGAGCTAACGAAAGCTATTTTAAATTTTCGCTGGGTAATTGAGACTTGGGGCAATCGCAAACACTTTTTCTTCCTTGCCAATTTTTGATACATCGATGGTTAAATTCCATATAGGGGCTTATAAGCTATGCTTATACATAACCGATACGCCCCTTTGGCATTAGTTCATCGATATGTATAAGCGAAGATTTACTGAAAAGCAATGACTTATGACGATCTACGGTGATCCTCGAAAATTTATAAAATAGCTCGTAGTTCAGTCCGATAGCTCCAAAGTGTCGTAAATTTGTTGCCATCGAGCCGAAGCTCTCCACGAAACTATAGGCCAGGGGACAAGGATGTTTAAGGATGTATGAGCACTAGCTTCACGATCATATAAAAATCTGAATTTTTTATATGGTGTAGCAGAAGTGTATATGATAAAACCTGCAAAATTTCAAAGTGGGTCAACGACTCTTTACGCGAGTAATTAATTCGTGAAATCAAGATATTTATCCCACGCCATATACGAATTCTGGGCTGACGCAACTTTGAAACAGAAATTCGTATCTTTCACGATCAGATACGATCAATATTAAAACTGTTAAATGTTCAGAAAACTATCACGATTACATACGTTCCATAAAAAATGGGGGTTAACGAACCTTTTGACATACAATTATCGATTTTAAGGAAATTTTTCGCGTGTGTCGCATAATGAGCGGTCCGACTCTCTCTTGTTTCATGCGTGCCCCTCGCTCACCGCGCTCACCCGCGCCCTCGTTTCCGCTCATTTCCCGCCACCTTGTGCTCATACATCCTTAAGTATACTGAATTTGGCGAGGAATGAGGCTTGAGACTTTAGATTTAATGAAATTTGAAATTTTCTGAAAAATTCCGGTAAGAGACCTATAATTCATGTAAATTTCGAGCGATCGAGCGAAAATTTTCCACGCACACGGGGTAGCAGCGTCTACAATATAAAATTGAACGAAAATCGCTTAAGGGAAGTCAAAATTGAAAGCCACTCTAGCTCATCGAAGAAGATTCTTTAATGCGAATAAATTTTGAGGATGTCTAAACCTGCAAGTTTTAATTTAACGTCTTTCATTTTTCTTTGCATCTTTATAATTATTACAATCGTATTTAAAGGAATTAAAAAAAAAAAAGAAAAAAAAAACACGCAGAATCGCGATTTTTGAGTTTTCAAAACTGGAAAGCCCTAAAAATGATGGAATTCCCCGTACGTAAATGTAGATGAGTAAAATATCCTTAGAAGTTTTAAGTCCAACGGCGAGTCGAGAACCGAAGCTGTATCTATATTATGAAGGCCATCGTGTTGCGTGGGAGTTGAATATAAGAGGGCGAGTAGTAGAGGGGGGCAAAGACCGCGTGAAAGAAACATCCAAAGAGATTTTCCGTGAGCTTGCGGGTATGCTCTTTCGTTATTTCTTTTCATCTTGTTTTGCCCTGCGTGTGCTCTGAGCCTGGCCGCCGGCAGCGTGATCTTTACTACTCGTCGCCGGGAACTGAACTCGTCCCGTTTAATCGAATCGTGTCGAGAGGATGAAAAGTACTTGTAGAAAAAAAAAAAAAAACCTTGAGAGAGAGCTTTTTAGTAGACGCCGCCTGTCGCAATTATCTTAACGTTTTCTCGGCTCTGTCTAACAATTTTACGACTGGGAAAGTGCCTTTGTCTGAGCCTGAAGCTTTTATACGTCTCGAAACTCCGATTTTACTGCTCAACTCTCTGCGTCAACACGACGGATGAATGATATGTTTCTCTGACGGTTATCATGAAAAGAACATCTCATATGTACCCTTTTCAAACGTTATAAATTAATATGGTTTAAGCACATACGGTTGCGTTCAGCAATATTTTAATTTTCATTGTATATCTCATACATCATTGTCATTTGCAACTTATATAATTACCTTCATATATGTCGAACTAATTTCATAAGGGCTTAAGCACGGAAAGTCTAATACTGCCAGAATGGCTTCAGTGCTGTAAACTGGCAGTTGAGAGGAATAAATAAATTAATACAGCCAAAAGGGCGTGCATAAAAAAGGTACAGCAAAAGGGAGTGCAACGGAACTTACGCCCTTACGACGCAGTAATTATTCAATCAGATTGAAAAATCGGTCCTATCGTACTGCCAAGAGCAAACGTTGTTATCTCCCACTGCATGAATATCTTTAATTTCGATTTCGTCAATTTTAATTCTTTGAACGACATTTGGAGTGATATTTGCTCTTTCGTAGTGTACCTCTGGCCCCGTCAACGGGATATTTTGATTTTGTGTGATTGGCTCAAAAAATTTTCATAAAATCTAATGTGTGAGAGCTGAATATTCTTATTGTGCGTGAAAATTTCAAAAATTTGAAATACAATCACGATAATTCTTATCGAGCAGCGAAATATAATGGATACAGGCAATCGGGTGTTGATGAAAATTTGGAAATTTGTCACGAATATACCGCAAAAGCGACTCTCATCGTAGCGATGAGCTGGATCGGTTTCAACGTAAATAATGATCAAGCTTCGCTGATTTCATTGATTCGACATTTTTCTTTGCGAAAAATTCCGTGATCTCAATTTTTTTTTTTTATATAATCGATGGAAAGCTCGAGGATTTTACAAGCTGAAACGAGAGATGATTTCGCGGTACAGCAAAGCGATGAAGGAGCGATCCCGTGTGACGTTCCAGCTTCAAACGTAACACGCTTCTCACGGTTTTTTTTTTTTCGGGACTTTTTTCATTCCTCCCCTACTACACACTATAAAATATCTGACTCGGCATCCAGCGCGACAAAAAAGACGCTCTTTTCGAGAAAGAGAAATATATATATATAAATATAAAGCCTTGCCACGATAATTCTAGACATCATGATGCCTCAAGGGACGACTCCCTCTTCGAACTGCTTTTATATTTCATCGCGTTATCCGCAGGCACAGGGAAATATATAAATCTAACTCCAGAATAAGAAGAGAAAAAAAAAAAAAGGAAATGAAATTTCAGTTGCTTCCAATTTTCATCGCGTTATCCACAGCCCCGGAGAATATGTACGGGGCAATCCGTTCCATTTCAATCGCAGATCTTTTACTTTTTTGTATTTGAGGAAAAATAAGTTGTAAAAAAAATTCTACACACGCAGGCGCGATGAGAAGGCAATGCGAATCTGTTTTTTTTTCCGACTTTTTCGAGCACTCGTTTTCGATCCTTCAATCCTTGAATTTCGGTGATTGAATACAAAATTTTTTCTTACTTTCAATTACTTCGGGAACGCGGTAAATCTCATTGAAATGTATGCGGGAGGATGTTCGCGTCGTCGATTTGCCTTTTCGAAAGAAAAATATAAGTTGGGAATTTTCGAAGAAATTATAAAATATAACGTTACAAGTATATCGTTATCGTGATTAATTCGCGTCTAAAGAGAAATTCCGCATAGCTGATACAATTTTTATCTTGCTCTCCATTCTCATATATATGAAAGGTGAAAAATGTTGCAAGCTTGCCTTTTCCATTTTAATCATTCGCGATGCAAGAAACAACTATCGCTTTCAACTACTTAAACCTCATGGGTATCCAGCAGAATTGAATGTTTCATGACGTGTCCAAATTCGTTTGTTCCTGGCAATGACGTATCCGATTGATACGGTAAAAAAAAAAAAAAATTCAGAAATCCCACGTTCATCTCGGAAATATCGGAAATCCTTTTATCAAATAATCTCTTCATTTGATGCGCGGTAGAAAAACTTTCCAATTCAGTTTCGCGAAACTTCGGTCACATTTCAGTCTCGTCGTATACCGCGTGAGTAAACGTTGAGGCACGTGACGCGACATTATATTGCCATTTGCGCGTGCTTCGCCAAACTCCCTGCCCGCGAATCACGTACTCGCGTGGTCGCATGGCTTTTTCCCACCCGTCCGGGCGAAAGAACTTTTCGCTTCAAATGAAAAATCTTCACCATAAACGGTGATTTTTACTGTTGTCGTTGTTGTTGTTGTCTTTGTACCGCTGTGTATATATTTCACATTAAGCTCTTGAAAATATCACGGCAAATCGGCACATTTGGAAGAATTTTTTCGTTCTTCTTTTTCCGTTAATTATAGACTACACGCTACGACGAAGACGTCCCATGACGCTGAAGATCGGTCCGCGATTGAGTCTACCGAGTCGAAGCACGTCCGCACCGACGACCACGATCGATGGAGAATGGCCAGCTCACAGGTAAGGGTTTTATTTATTTTACCAGCACAACTTTTACCTGTATATATATGTATATTTGGATATAAGAAAAATACTATATTTATAATCGCGAGAATTTGTCGAAAAATAAGATTTTGTCTGTCGGGTCTGGTGTAACTATATATTATAATATACACTATAGGGCGGTTCAAAAAGGGCCTTTTTTTAGATTTCGCTATTCTCCGAGATTCTTGTACTTTTTCATTAAAAAAATAGTTCACGCGGAAGGGCTGGGCTGAAGAAAATTTTTACTACTGCCTCAACGACGTTGAAATTTTGAAAAAAAGGCTATTTTCGGGAATTTCAAAATTGAGATATCCGTAAATCCTTCGATGGCTATATATGTTTTGCATGGAGAAACAAAAATTTTTGTCAAACCTGAGATGCGTGTATTTTTTTTTTAGTACCGACAAATCTATATTGAAATTCGCAAAAACTAATTTTAAAATAGATTTTTCGGTACTAAAAAAAATCGCACGCGTCTCAGGTTTGACAAAAACTTTTTTTTCGTCATACAAAACATAGCCACCGAAGGATTTAAGGATATCTCAATTTTGAAATTCCCGAAAATAGCCTTTTTTTCAAAATTTCAATGTCGTTGAGGCAGTAGTAAAATTTTTTTTTCAGCCCAGCCCTTCCGCGTGAGCTATTTTTTTCGTAAAAAAGTACAAGAATCTCGGAGAAGAACGAAATATAAAAAAAAAGGCCTTTTTTTGAACGGCCCTAATATACACCCCTAATATACACTCCAGCTCCGACGCCATCCAAAAGCGCCGTCAGACTTTTATCATTGAATTTTCGTTCACTCCTCCGCTTACTATACGATAACGAGAATATTCGACGAATTTACATCCACAATTTCGTTACACTCTTATGTTGAATCGATGATCCAAGACACGCGGAGTGATTCAGCGACGAGATCTGATTTGTAGGCATAAATTTATTTCAAAAGTGGCCATTTCAAATGTTCTACAGATCCAAATTTGGACAACTCGTATATTTTCTTTACGTCGAGAGATCGTTATACGACTATGTTGGTACCCATCAGTCACTGATCGTTTTTGATTAAAAACGTAGGATAAATCAAATCGATCGATCAAAAAAGCTTTTTGTGTCGCGTCTCATTGATCCAACGAACATTTTCGTATAGTCATCACAGGGGCTCTGACGAATTTTACAGATCAGTATTCCAGATTTTTATGATTTCGAGTGTACGGTTTTACAAAAATTTTCATCGCGAGTCAATTGCAACCTTGAATTTGACTCCGATCGTGCACACGGAAAAAAAAATACTTTGCTTGTATTCACGCAAGTAAAATTATTGTTATCGAAATAACACCAATTCTCTGTTGAAATTACTTCACACAAAGTAAAATTTATTACATTTATGCAGTAAATGCAATGTGGTAAACTGCACACACTTCCATGTAGTGGCAACAGCTGACGCATGTACGTTTCACAATCGCAAGAGTAATTCTAAACTTTACATGTTGCGTAGTAAATATAAGTGAAAAAAAATAGTAGTGAGAGAAATTGTTTGAAAAAAAAAATTCTCTTGCAATCTTGAATGAAATTTTATTGAAAATTTAAACTTTCAATAAATATTTTTTTTTATGGCGAATTAGATATCGAAGCGTGCGCACGCGCACACCAGAATTGCACATTTAAAAAGTTTAATTAAAAAAATTAATTAATTAATTCGCCTTTTAATTTTCGCTGATCTTATTTGTGCAGCCATACAAAATATATTTATTTCAATTTTTTTTAATGCAAATAATTTCCCCAATTTGTACTGATGTAATTCAGTGCTACATTCAGGTAAGACACATTGCATAACTTCTAATTATTATTATTTTACTGAATTCAGCATGAATTTCAAATAATTCATGAATTTTGAATTATTTATGAATTTTGAATGATTCATTTGATGAATACATGAACTATTCAGGATTATTCATACTATTCCCAAGATGAATATTCAATTAAAATTATGAATTGAATCCAGTATTAAATTAAATTAAATTAAATTAAATTAAATTAAATTAAATTAAATTAAATTCAATTCAATTCAATTCAATTCAATTCAATTCAATTCAATTCAATTCAATTCAATTCAATTCAATTCAATTCAATTCAATTCAATTCAATTCAATTCAATTCAATTCAATTCAATTCAATTCAATTCAATTCAATTCAATTCAATTCAATTCAATTCAATTCAATTCAATTCAATTCAATTCAATTCAATTCAATTTAATTTAATTTAATTTAATTCAATTCATTGAGTATTCTCACATTTCTGTTTACCACACAAAAACAAAATGCATATTTCACGTTCGTGTTAGATGTAATTTCTACGACTGCGGGCAAAATGTAATATCTACAACTTGTCACACTAATAAATTTTCACTGCAATACAATTATTACAATAAAACAATAAATTTAACTGCCCAGAGAAGTGCTGCCCATATAATTATCCGCGCTTGGAGTAAAATATACCGGGGTTCCGGTGTATATTTTACTTTTTTTTTTTGCCATGCATAGGGATTCGCAGAGTTTAATAATGAGAACTAAATTTCGGGGCTGCATATCACTCTGAATCAAATCGACCAATGATTTATCAACTTTGTGGTTAATTTCTTTGAGCGATTCAGTATACACAACGAAACAAAAGTTCTCGTGATCATACGAGTCTTCCTTTCGTACATTTACAACGACAAATATTTGGTCAGATCTTTAATTCATCGCGCATTAACGCGCAGCGGATAAATAGTTCGGGCGAAACAATATATGCGTAGAAAAAATCCCCAACATCGAATCCCGCGCGTCCGTCGATTCGTGCCGGGGTTGCGTTATTTTGTTTTTTCTCTCGTCATGCGGGGTCTACCGCGTACTTTAGGACTTGTGCCATATATCGCTTAAGATTTAGTGATTCACAAAAGTATACTCGAATGAAGAAGATTGTACGGCAGTCGCACGAAGGGATCGATTTTAGATAGAATAACTTGGGGGGAAAAAAAAAGAAAATAAAAAGAGATCTTCCCTGATATACGAGATACGAGCAGGGCTACCTGATCAAGTCGATCAAGGGTGACCCCCCCTTATAAAGTACGGAAGAGCGAACAAGAACAGAGGAACTGCGATGGAGGTAACGCGGTGCCGATTACACGACTCGATAAACGTGTTTCAAGAAAATTTGTTAAACGCATTCCCGAGAACTTCCGTCCATGGATCGTGTATATATCGATATGCTCAGTTCAACGGTTCGATCGATTAATTAGGCAATATGCGATTATACTCAACTCGATCGAATTTTCTCGTATCATCGACCATACTATATTACTACGACCCTGGCACACATTCACACACACGCATACTCACATATATATTTATATATATATATCTTATCCGGCTCTCCTAATGGATTCTGCATGCTCTAACGCATTCAGACGATTTGCAATTTCGAAAGCTTTTCCACGATTTCACAGGGGACAGATTCTGAGAGGAGCATCTTGTATAGTTCTATATAAAAGCTGAGTAGCTTATCTCGATAGAATGAACGATAAAAAGAGAAAGGGAGAGAGAGAGAGAGAGAGAGAGAGAGAGAAAGAGAAAAGATGAAGCAAACAGGAATCCGTTTAAAGTATCGATTGAGAAACGCAAAACACGTTTCAATCACATAGACCATCATGCATAACCATTCACCCTTAACGCGAATACACTCTCATTTATCTCATCCCCCCTCTCGTTTATTATATACCTTTTTTTTTTGCATCAGCACTTTTCCTCGCGTATATCGCGGAGAGGTTCCCTCTCTTCGATAACACTGTCCGTGACGACCCTCGGGATATATGAAAATTCGTCTCTCGGGCAAAAGACTTTTAAGCTTTAACGATGAAATAATTATACCATATACACTCGCTATAATTACGATAGCCATGGTATTTATTTCGAGGATTCGGGCATAACTATATGCTCTCTCGACGATGAATCACTATAATTTGCGCACGCATATATATGTTTCGAGAACGCACCAAGGAAAATCCCGATGTATTTCGGTTTATTTGGAATATATATATATATATTCGTGTCGTAATTGTTATCGGACAATTGAAACTATAATTGGCCAACCAATTTTGTGCTCGTTCGTTTAGTTCCGCGATGCCGATTAAACGGATAAATCCGTATTCCGTGATATGAGCGCATCGATAAGCTTAAAATTTTCAACAATGAGCGAGATTGGCATTGTCAACTGAATTTGCGGTCGCGAGTCGTAAATTCAATGTTTGTTCAATTTCGTACGAGAGGCTTTATTCAACCGACGAAGCACACACACATGATGGTTCATTCAATCAACGGTCGTGGTCGATTCGATAAAAGCCTTATAATTGAATGAAATTAATATTTAGCTCTCGCGTGTTCGCAACCGACGATTCAGTTGAATATCCTCTCTGACAAGCACTACTGGGGAGAAAGTTGATCGCGGGGTCTCTGGTATAATGGCCCGAATGAGTGTCGCATCGAGTATGATCTCGATCGTCAATTATACGCAGTTGCGAGTTACTTATATGGGATCGCGATTGAAAATAAAATGGACAACGGACCATTTTAAGGTAGTATGCGCACAAATGCGGGCGGGGAATAAGCGGAAACGTGGGCGCGGGTATGAGCGAGGGGCACACGCATGAAACAAGAGAGAGAGTCGCACCTCTCATAATTGGGTTCATGAACGTTTTTTTTTTATTCCACTAATCGATTCTGTGTATGTAATTGTAATTGTAATTTTTTTTTTATTCTAAAATTTTAAATATTGACAAAGTTATAGTCTTTTGAAAATTTGCTTTTTTAAACAAAACCGACCACGCGGCGGAATCAGCCGAAATTACCCGAAGCATCAGTGACGTCACGATGTTACAAACAACCTGATTGTATGGTAGAATTAGGATAGCCGTGCTCGTTTAAAGTAATATTTTGTCGCAATGAATACTGAAAAAAGTATAAAAACGTACAGAACTTGTTTCGTACCGTTGTGCAAAAATATCACAATAAGTACTCCCGAAAAAGTGTTCGCTACAGTGCCACAAAATGTGAAACGTCGCTCACAGTGCTTCCAGTCAGCTCGACGTGATTATTCTAATTCACGTTCGAATTATTTTTGCTGTGAAGATCATTTTGATGTAAATATTCGTTTATACAGATTAAATACATAATACATATAAACATATGTATCATTTATTTAATAACTAACCTTACAAAAAACTGACCAAAAGGCAGACAGGAAAAAGGCAATTACGTTCTGACAGATAACCTAACCTCACTTTATCTCATGAATGAGAGTATGAAATTCGACGTGTCTAAAAGTTGCGCTGTCAACTAATATTATTTTCAGTTTGTTGGAAGTTTTCCTATTTGTTTTTTTCAGTTTGTTAGAAGTTTTCCTATTTTTTTTTTTTTTCTTTTCTTAACCACCGGACGCATCGACGAAACGTGACATAGGTTTCTATCCTGCTAATACGTAACAGCTGTCAAATCTGGCGCGCTAGAGTATAACATCGTGACGTCACGGTTAGCCGGCCAATACAGTGCGTTTAGCGATCACGTGATAACATTCAAAATTTTGCGATAATAAAACTATTATTACAAACTCACGGTGACATTAAACTTAGCAATTTTTGCTTGTTTCATGCTTATTTAGCTCGACTGCTGCTATTTAGCACGAAAAACTTGAAAAAAAAAAAATTTTCAGCTTCCCAATTCGACGCGCATGCGAAAAATTTCCTTAAAATCGATAATTTTATGTCAAAAGGTTCGGCAATCCCCATTTTTTATGAAACGTATGTAATCGTGATAGTTTCCTGAACATTCAACAGTTTTAATATTGATCGTATCTATATAATCGTGAAAGATACGAATTTCTGTTTCAAAGTTGCGTCAGCCCAGAATTCGGCTATGGTGTGAGATAAATATGTGGATTTCACGAATTAATTATACTCGCGTAAAGAGTCGGTGACCCACTTTGAAATTTTACAGGCATTGTCTTATACGCACTTCCGCTATACCATATGAAAAAATTTATCTAATCGTTAAGTTCGTGCGCGTTATTCTCAATCATTGAAAATGCAATAATCTGGCCTAACTTTTATATGAATTCTCATGCGAAAAGCCAACGGCATGATCAATCGTTCTTAATAGGCCTCGTGTAAAATTGACAAAATAACATTTTTTTTTAAATTCCTGTTTTTGTAACTTTACGAATCGAATCGTTTAGATGAATTTGAAAAAAAAAAACAACAAAAAAATAAATAAATAATAAACGAAAGAGACTGAATTTTGAAAAAAAAAAAAATTAGTTTACCAACTGCAGCGCGGACAATAATTCATTCCTTTTTTGTTTCCACGCAGAGAAAGCTTTTCGTGATTTTTTTTTTCCTTTTTTTACAGTTTTCAATTCCAATATTTTCTAAATGTGTCAAAAACGTCGGAAAAAGCACGTTTAGAAAAAATGTTTGCGTATATGATGTGGAGGTTCGAAAAATCAAACTTCTATATAACTTTGGAATCGCTTGACCGATCGGGCTGAAGTAGAGCCACCTCTCCCCTCTTTGTCTGATATAATTTTCGTCAAGATTTAACAAGGCATTCGAATTTTATGAGACTTTGAATTTTTGTTTTCAAAAAATTTTTCTGTTAAACGCATATCTCGTGAAGGTTTCGAGCTACCTCGCATGAAAATTCATGCACAAGTGGACCATTATTGAATATATATGTTTGCCATCGAATTTGGAGAACATCGACCAACTCGTTCCAAAGTTATGGAATTTTCAATTTTTCGAAAAATCGATATACGCGTGTTTATTCCACCAGCATATGCAATTTTTGGATAAGATTGAGAAATTTATGAATATCGAGCTATCGGCTTACACACAGATAGTCCGAGCAAGAACAATAGCCGGTGTCAACTTTTAAGTTCAGATTAAAAAAAAAAAAAAATTTGTTCAAACTTGTAAAAATAAATAAAAAGAGTGCAAATTAGAAACTTGCACATTGCTTCCTCGTATTACTGATTTATCTCGTTCGCGAAGCTTTCTCTTTGAGGAAGCCAAAATCGAAAAATCTTCGATTGCTCACAGAGGGAGCTTCGGTGGACGAGATAATAAAGTAATGAGAAAGCAATGTGAAAGTTTCTAATTTTTTTTTTTGCTTGTAGCGAATTTTCAATTTGATTGAGAGAAATATAGTTCAGCGACTGGATTAAGAATGAAAAAAAAAAAAAATGTACGACACTGTGGAACGAGTAGCTTCAAAGAAAAAGATCGTCGCGGTTTAGAGAGTTTTCAGTACTTTGTGCCTGGACAAACCACGAAATTGTGTTTCATAAGATAGCCAATTTTTTTTTCCGCAAAAAGTCTCACAGCTGTTTTACATCTGTCGCGCTCCATGTCAACTCAGCCATCCCGTTTTTTTTTTGTCTCGAAAAAATGATTCAGTATGGGCATTTCGAAGGACAGTATATTCATGACATTTTATCAAAATTTCATCCCCTCACTATCGCTGGTTCTCGAGATAATGATTAATGAATTCTCAATTTTGTAATTTTGTAATTTTGTAATTTTGTAATTTTGTAACCTTGTAACTGCCGATCGGATTTAAACGATTAAAAGAAGAATATTTTTTTATTTTTTTTTTTCCCTCTTTGAAAAAAAATACCCCGTCATCGGATAAAAGCTCATTAGACATTTTTCGGGGTAAATTGACAAAAAACAATTTTTCCCTCTTCACCGATGCCCTCTTTCATCTTACAAAAATCCTGTGGAGTTGCGTATTGCCCCAGTCTATCAGGAAAAAAAAAATAGTGAGTGGAATTCCGGGTGGTCCTTTCGTAGGAAAAAAAAAACGAAAAATTACCCCGAAAACTGTCTTATGAGCTTTTTTCCGATGACGGCATATATTTTTTTTTCAAATATTCTTTTTTTAATCGTTTAAATCCGATCAGCAGTTGCAAGGTTATGATTTTTACAAAATTGAGAATTCATTAATCAATATCTCGAGAACCAATGATAGAGGGGGGATGAAATTTTGGTGAAATGTCATGGATATATTGTCCTTGGAAATGCCCATACTGAATAATTTTTTCGAGACCAAAAAAAAAAAAAACGGAGTGGCTGAGTTGACATGGAGTGCGACATCTGTTTATGATAAAATAGCGCCCATATTTTTTTTTTCTTTCATCGCCCTTTACCATCATTTTTCACGGATCCCGGTGTTTCTCATGGGGTTGGAAAAAGAGTAGCTCGAGTACTCGTATTTATCCACCATAGAGTGGAATGCGAAAAATCCCTTTTTGACCACAGGCAGTGTTAATGTTTCTCTCTCTCGGGAAGTCAAAATTAGCAAACCAATCTGTTTTACCAGCAGGCGCCATTTTATCATCCCTGAGTGATACGGTATACGAGAGGAGAGAGCTTTTTTTACCCCGGAGTGCAAGCTCAGTCTCGCATTTACCGAGCACAGGAGCTTTTCACATCGACCGCGCGTTGATATTTTTACTTTTTTCTTCCTGTCAACCCTCTGCGGGACATTCCGCGAGCTTCCCACCTTGCCAACAATTTGTCCATCGATCCAGTCACAATATATTTTGTTGTTCCCGCTTATCCGTGTTTTGAAAATTAAATTGAAAATTAATTCTAAAACCTGGTCTCTCATAGACTGACAATCGAAAATAATTAATTCCTCAAGCTGAAAATTTATTTTCCCCGAATGTTCCGTCTTTCGAAAATCTACAAAAAAAAAAAAAGAACAATCGAGATGACAATTTTTCCCGATAATCCTCAAGACGACTGTTCAATATTTTGCAAAATTCGTTAGCTTTATATCAGAGTTGCATAAAAAAAAAAAAAAAAAACGCGACAAGATGAATGATCGAAACAACCATAAATTATTTATAAATTCACTTGCCCTTGCGTTTATTTGTTTATTTATTGCCCGGCTTGCTCGAAAACAGTCTCGAGTAAAAAAAAAAAATCGCGACGACGAAGTTATCGAGTGACAGAAATCCACTTTGCCTCATAATTTTTGTTTCTCGACAATTTACGATGAAAAATTTAATGCAATTTGCCTGAAAACTTTTCAATATCATTAAAGAGAAGAAAATAATAATGGGATGAATGATGTCCCTTGAATTCCCTTAAACTTTAAACTCGGGGCGATATAATTTTTTTTTTATCCTTCAAAACGGAGTAAAATATTGCTTGGCGTGATTAGTATCGTTATCTCGAAATTCGGGGGTGGAGAAAAAAAAAAAAAAGCAATGACATCGCGATAATGAACCCTGTCGAGCTTTCGAGGCAGAGTTACAAAATTCATCCCGCAGATGTCTCCGTCATCGTTGCGGCGAGGGGCGTGGGGGAGGGGGTTGAAAACAACCCTCGTGGCTCATGGGGGGTCGTTTGTTGTCGACAATAGCGGCACAAAACATTCGGTCGCGAAGCGCGCGCGCGTCATTACCGAATTACCAAATAGATAGTAGCTTCAGATTATATATATATAAATCTAGGCGCATTCGTTGCCACGTGCGCATCAAGATCGTAAACCTTTTTTTTTTTTCTCGATGAGAATAAAAGACCCAAAAAATTGCATTTTTTTTCTAAATTTTTTGACCCACAAATCATTTATCAACGCTTAAAGTAAAATCAAATTATTGTTTTTCTTTTTTTCTTTCCGTTATTTTTTTTTCTTTTCTTTCTTTCTTTCTTTCCGCACTCGTCTCACCGGCAATAATTAATCGGATAAAAAAGGCCGATCGTTTATCGTTCCGAGAGGAGTGTACCTTCGTCTTTACAAAGTTCAACGAAGTGGATAACCTATTTGCTCTTCACGAAGAAACCATTTGTCTAAATCGTTGAAATTAAAAGAAAAACAAAATGTTTAATCGAAAGTTCATGCGATAAAACGAATTATGATATATGACAAAACGAGACAATGTGAACGCTTGTAATAAAAAAAAAATATCAACGAAGTGGTGAATTTGGGGAAAAAAAAAAATGAAAGCTAGCTGGCAAAAACGAGAAGAGTGATGACAAGTTGCGTGATCGTGAATTCGTTTTCTTGCAAACTTTGAAAAATCGGGAAGTTGTGAACTTGTGACGTGAGCGCGATGTATTTTTAATCTCAACTTTTAACGTTTCATTCTTGGCTCATTAATTTTCCCTTTTACATGCGATCTTGATTAATTAATTTTTTTCTGCGTTCGAGGCTAATTTCCGCGCTCCCTTTACAAATGCCCGCGATAACGCTGAGAGATTTATTAATATTCGTGTCGGGCTGTATAAGAAAAACAAAATTTTTTATTCACGAAGATTGTTGAAAGAAAAAAAGAAAAAAGTGTCTTCGACGAAAGTCGACGAATGAATTTGTTTCGGTGTTGTATATACCGCGTCGAAATAACAGTGGGATGAGAAAGGGAATGTGAATGTGCGATCGTCATCGAAAAACTCGAAAATGGGATGAGAAAAGCGGAATGTTAAACTGGCAACTGCTGGAACACGTTTGGGGGTTAAAAGCAAAATTTTTCAGGCAACCCCCGCGGCATCCGTGCGTGTTGATATGGGTGGAGAAAAATATTTTTTTATTTCTTTTTTTCATTCGCCGAAAAGTTTCGTCCAATTTTTTCGTCACGAAAAAAATACTACTCAGGTAATATATCGTAATTATATTACATCAGTGAATGGTCCCAGTGATTTTAGAGCAATGGAAAAAGTGAAAATTAACGTTGAAACGTCTTCATTTTTATTGCACTAAAAATGAAAAAAAAAAACTTCAATTTTCATTATTTTACGCATTAGTTGCACAATTTTTAGGTATTCTCATTTGTTTCGTTGATTTGTAAAAAAAAAAAAAAAAAATGCACCGATCTTATTTTTCCTTCAACTAATCGAAAGACGCGTTTCTATTTTTTTTATCGTTATTCTTCTGTAGCGTAAAAGTTCAATATCTCCTTTTTTTTTTTTTCACGGTCCATTTTTTTCATCGTATCGAAGCTCGTGGTAATGAAATTTCGTGCTTTAGGAGTCAATTGCGAGTTCACTGTACCGGCCTTATCGTATTTCTTCCCGAGAGCCAATCGCAAAGTGCTTTGTCACCCTAAAGAAGACGCAGAAGCCATGTGACACGAGAAAACCTGTAACTTTGAGCGGCTTCGATGTTCATATAAATATATATATACTATATATATATCTTTGTCTTTGCTGTGGTGGAAATCGATTTGAAACGTATTGACAACGAAATTTTCGTGACTGAAACTTTTTCAGAATTGATTACTTATATTATATACACATCGCCGTCTACGAAAATCTTATTTTCATGATATTTAAGGTAACTATATACAGCGATCCATTTGAGTCAAGTGAGCGCTAATCTTCATATCAAAATAAATTGAACCATTATTGTTCTCTCTGGACGGTCTCAGTACTACCGAGCTCAAAAAATCGCTGGGATATTTTTAAATTAAGAAAAAAAAGTCAAACAGAGAACGATGAATCCGAAATGCTTGTCGCGAAGTTTCGCGAATTTAAGGTAGTTCTATCGCTGCAGACTAGTCAATTAGCTATAAATGTCTAAATGATGATTCCTAAAAATATTGGATATATGGGTTAAAATTAATAAATATTAAATAAGCTTACCCAGGTGAATAAAATTAATCAACGGTTTATTATAAATAATTATGTAACTAGTAAAATAGTAATTGCAACGACTCAAGTATTACTAGATCTCGTATGATATTTACGTGTGGCAACGTTGCGTTTTCTTTCTCTTTTCATTCTCGTGCCCTCTCACTCTCTCGCCCGCTCTATTGACGTTGACGCGGAGAGGTTATGTTGTTCGACTTGTCAAATACCGCTTTCGTTTCGATATCGCGTTGCCACATTTTTTCACCGTCACGACATTATGCCATAAGTTGTGTATCACTACCCGGATGCTCGTATTAAAATCAGTATAGCTTAAAAAATTGGTCGACAATCATATTTTTTTTTAGGCCCGTTAGATTTTTACGTGTTTAATGAATCTAAGTCTCGTTTTTTGTAAGAATCTTTTGGATTTTCGATAAGATATATCGTTTTAAAGTGACCGGAAATCGGTTCTTCTATATGCCGAAGCAAATTTGCCTTGAGGAATTGGCATTTTCAAGTATTAATTTCTCCGTAATTAGGTCGATAAGGGGCATTGACGTTTCGCGAAATGAATAAATATATTAAAATTGAAGATATAAAAAAAAAAAAATTTAAATCTTATGGATTAGTTACCACGATAGAACTACCTTAAGCTCGAAAAAAAAAATAAAAATAAAAATAAAAACGACATTATTGGCGGAGCAAGCAAATTTTATACGTCACGTCTTGGAGCTTCTATAGTTTCGGCTTTGAATATTTTTATCTCATAGTGATACAAATAATAAATGATTTTTTCATAGTAATCAATTTTATCGAAACACAATTTCATTGAAAACCGATTTTTTTTTCACACACACACACACGCACAGACAGTTTTAGACGAGAAAAAAAAAACGGTTCAATAGTAAATATGACCCCGTTGCTAATTTTCTTGATTAAAGTTATGAAAATAAAATACGTATAGGGTAGACGTACCAGTTGTGGCCACTGTACCGTTTGTGGCCACTCCGCATTTCCCTTGAATTTCTTAAAGTTTCAAGGCTATTATGCTCATACTTCATCGAGCGTAATATTTCGATATTCAAAATATTTCCGCACCAATAGCGAGAAGACTACCGTTTCTCATTATCTAAAGTCATTCCGCCCCATAAAAAATGTATATTTTATCAGTTAAGGCTCATTTTGCGGATTGGAATCACAAAAAACTGACATATCAGCTAAAATAGCTAAAAAATACGCGGTGGTCAAAAAGTGGTACATTCAAAATGCGATTGTTCTATTTGTGTGGCCAGTTATGGCCAATCACAATTCAAAGCTCGGTAGCCGCAAATGGTACTTCGAATGACCGCAAAAGTAGTACAATTGTGGCTGTATAAAAATGGTGAAAATGACAGCTACGAGATAATTTCCTATTTTCTTATTCATCATGAGCAGAAAAAAGTTCTAAATTATAAAAATTCGATTCTGTGTACCTTTAAGGTTGCATCGATCCATCTTTCAATTCTGAATTTGCAATAATGTGAACACCGTTCTTAAATGTTTATTCGAAAATGTTTAAAGTGGCCACAACTGGTATACGTTCAACATATTCACATCACGAAAACTATTGAAAGTGAGTTCTGTCTTGTTGTGAAACGAATATTCGATTTGAGAAAAAAAAAAATGATATTGCTAAGAGCTTTTTTGCACTTGATGCTTCGCAGTAAGCATTCTTCGTAATGGGAGACGTTTGACTGATAGCTAAAAACAAATGTAGGGAGAATTATATCGCGATTCGTTTGTCCTTCGATTTCTCGTGGTGTTTTTGGGGCAAATCTTTCGTCTCTGGAACGCACAGGGGCGTCTGAAAATCGTTACAAAATACGTCATACTATCTACAGACTCTGATGCAATTTTGTTACAATGATATATTTATATATTCAGGTGTATATCGTTGTGCAACAGTGGTGGTGATAAAAAAAAAAAAAAAATTCTATAAAGATCTGGTTCGATCATTCACGGCTATAAGCTCGACAAGTACGTCCCTTGAGCTTGCTTTATACATATATACGAGTCTTTCAGATCTGCAAACAGTCTGTTCTCGTGTCCCGTGTACACAATATATATATATATATATATATATATATATATATATATATATATCGGGTATATTCACGGCCAATCGAGTGTTTGGCTCAAAGGCCGATATTTTTATTTCATTTCATACACGATGCTCAAGTCCCCTGATAAAGGGCTTGCGCAGTTCGGCATCGGGTCGAGAGAACGTTACATCGGACGTAGAAAAAAAAAAAATCCAATCTTTTTTCATTGAAACCGACGGGAAAAGGGAATTTATTTTATCCGACGAAAATTTTGTTATATTTGTTTGATGAGGATCGAAGGAGGGATCCGAATTCTTAGGATAATCGAATTTTTTTTTCCCCAACTCTTCGTGACGTTCAAACGAGAACGAACCTTGGAGACCATCGATGAGTGAAAATTTGCTCGGAAAATGCATGAAGTCACATTCTCAGAGGAATCTTCGTGATTATATGGGAAAAGTTTTGCGTAACTTTATCTATTTTTTTGTCGTTGTTGTCGCCTATGCTATGTATAACTATAATGAGTGACAGCAATTTTCGGGTTTTTGGAAATTTCATTCGACTCGGCTTGTTTCGTGGTTCGATTTACTCAGCTACGTGTGTCCTCAGTTACGTTCACCCTTCTCACTCCCTTAATCTTTGCGGGTATCGCCTTAGCCGCTCCCATGTCTGAGCTTTTGCTTGTCCACCCACACTTTTCAAACATTGACTGAGCCTTTTGATCTTTCTCTCTCTCTCTCTCTCTCTCTCTCTTTCTTTCTTTCTATTTCTTGCTCTGCTGAGACTCTGTACGTATACCGAGATGAAGGGCTTTTATTTTCCGCCAACCTTGCAGTATTCTCGCACGGGGTGTCACCGTGATTTTTGCCTACGTGTCTGTCAATGTATGAACCAGAGATTATCGATCGTAATAGACAGCATTAAGCATAAAGTTTTAACGAAATTCTCCGTGTCCATTTCATTTTGAAATTTCCTACTTTTATATCAAACTCGAAATCGGCGTGCTCGAAAAAATTAATTTTTGGTCATATAAAGTATATATATATTTTTCATTTATGATCTCCATATTGGCCATTGTCGTGTCAAGTTTCCGAATTCTTCTGCTTCGTAGTCATTTTGATTCGAATAATCTCTCCATCGTCTGCTAATTTTTATTAAAATCTGATCAACCTACATTTTCGTTTTTCCATCAGCCGGATGTCAATGACTTTGCCCATTCCGAATTGTCGTTTAATGTAATATACCTGAGTACGCGTTTTTAAATTTACTTTCCGAGCAAAATTTAATAAAATTCGAAACTCAAGAAAATAGTTTATTCTAATAAAAGTTTATTTTGATGAAATAAAAAGTTCAAGAAAATATAAATTATTTTCTTTCGGTATATAGTGATAATCATGGAAAGGTTCTTCTGTCATTGGATTAATGTAATTTAAAACAAATTGAAAACTTGCACATTGCTTTCTCATGAAAAAGTTACCTCTACGAGGAGATGGTTTTCTTAATTTTGGCTCTCTCATGGAGGAAGCTTTGTAATGAGGAAGCGAATGTGCAAGTTTCCAATTTGCACGATCGTTTTCGAAATTTCATTTTTTCTTGCAATATTTAATATCCTCTCTTCTATAGCGTACTTTTGTAACATTTTTTCGGTTGATAATCTCAAATTTACGAAAGTTAAAACGCGATCACAGACATTTATCGAAAATTTGAAAATTCAATACCAAACATGCTTGTTCCCTAGCCTGTTGAAATAAAAAGTTTTAAGCGAACATCCTTAAATTTACCAAAGTTTGAGTGATCACGGAAATTTTTGAAAAAATTCAAAATCACCTAAAATCTGACACCCGTTAGATTTTTTAAAATTTTTATCAAACAGGAGGGATTCCATGTTTCAGTAGTGTGCAAAGTTTCAGCACTGCAGCTCAATCAGTTCAAGTGATATTGCAATTTCAATTTGCATTTTTCATCGCATTCGCGCTACCTGACTATCTTTTCGGAAATTATCTTTCGCGAGTCCGAGAGAAGCCAGGGAGTGTGTACAAAGCAAGAAAAAGCCCGAAGAGCAGCTACTCGTTCTATCGGTTTTTTCCTCCATTCTTCGTGTTCATTCCCCTGCAAACGATGCAGCTGGCACATCTTCTTTTTCTTCTTCTTCTCCTTCTCGATTATTATTTCAAGGATTCAATAGTTTCATTCGGGCTATGGTAAAAAAAAAGGCTTTAAAAGAATATTACGAACGTCAATCTATATATACGTATATATATACAATTCTTGCAATTATAGGATCATCGGAATTCCGATATACTGACGTGTGCGTGATCCAATTTCACGTAATTACGGTTTTTGTTCGTCACACCGGCTAGGAAATATTTTTTTTTACACATAGGGTAGCTCTCATTCTTCTGTCAATTTTTTTTTTACCATGCTCCAAAGTTCGCTAATTTTTCGTTGAAAATTTCACAAATACCTTTCACACTTTTGCACGTTTATCGAGCGAGCGATTCGCGCCGTTGACGTGACTTGAAATTGCATTTTCTGCGAATTAAACTTTTGTACGTATAGGGTGTATTAGACGTACCCAGTTTTGTGGCCACTGTACCGTTTGTGGCCACTCCGTATTTCCCTCGAATTTCTTAAAGTTTCAAGGCTATCTTCGCTTCATCGAGCGTATATAATATTTCGATATTCAAGATGTTATCGCAACCAATATCGATTGCTTTATTGAATATCCGCTAATTCATTTCAACGAAAATATGAGGAAATGTGTCAAAGCTGAGCGCGGTTTGTGTAGTTTTCTTGTCAGAAGTGTTAAGGGATCCCGAGGTGAGAAGACTACGATTTCTCATTATCCGAAGTAATTCCGCCCCATAAAAAATGCATATTTTATCAGTTGAAGCTCATTTTGCGGGTTGGAATCACAAAAAAAACTGACATATCAGCTAAAATACCTAAAAAAATACGCGGTGGCCAAAAGTGGTACATTTAAAATGCGATTGTTCTATTTGTGTGGCCAGTTATGGCCAATGACAATTCAAAGCTTGGCAGCCACAACTGGTACTTCGGATAGCCAAAAGTAGTAAAATTGTGGCCACAAATTGTGAAAATGACAGCTATACAAGATCCTATTTTCTTATTTATCATGATCAGAAAAGGTTTTAAATGATATCAATTCGATTCTGTGTACCTTTTGGGTTACATCGATCACTTTTTCAATTATGAATTTGCAATAATGTGAACACTTTAAACTTTTGTGTCTCTTCGTATTTTGATTGCGCGAATTTTGATTGTGTTTATTTTTAGCACTACTTGAATTATTTATCATTTATTAGTTGATAATATTATTTTACGAATTTTCACATATTTTGTGACAATTCCCTATGCAAAGTCGCATATTACGCGATAATTCTTCAATATTCGATAAATTATTTGTTTACATTTCGAGCAAAGTATATAAGCTTTCGATGCTGTTTGCCTTTTTTTTTTCGTCTCCAGAAAAGTCATGAATTCGACAGGACACATTTGCGCTTGTCAATGAAACGAATATTGAGCGGAGTAGTGGAATCCTCAATATGTAAAAAATTATGCTTAATGTGGAATGCTGAAGATTGTGATAATTCTGTTCCTGAAAAAAAAACGCGTCAATGCGTCCGGGTATAAAATTTTTAATGAACTGTCGGCCTCTCAATTTTTAATTCTCATAACCCAGCCGACCACGCCTATATTCTCGTCGCTCATGTATACCCGCATGTCACTCTTTCCTTCATTATATGCGTCGCAGCGGTATCCACTCTCGATTCGTGTTCCCGCGGCAATTGCATTCTGACCAGCGTCCAATTTTAACGCTGAAAAGGTACTTTCCGTGAGCTTTTTCGATAACCATTCCCCTTCCCATGCTTCATCGATATTTGCCACTTTTTTTTTTTTTTTTTTTAATTTTTTCTCCTCGTCTTTCTGGCCTGGGGCGAATGCGTTTGAGGGCCTACCTGCTGCGATTTCACTCCGACTTTTAATGCGTCTCGCATAATACCCGTTACTTTGCTCGTTGATAAAACGTTTTTGCTTCGCCAAAATTCACCGTTGAATCTTTTTAATGAGCTTGTTTTGTTTTCTTCCTAATAAAGAAAATTTAATTTTCGTAAAAACAAAAATTTCCGGGATGAAACTGCAGCAGCAGCAGCAGCAGCACTTTATTGTGCCAGAGACTGCCAAACGTTATGCACGAGATAATTTGCCTATATATTGTCTTGAGCCCCATCGTATATTTTCCATTGGCGTATGCTTATATCGGTTTTGCACATATTGATCAAACGAGAGACAATGCGCGTATCCGTAATTAGTAAAACAATAAATATACGTGAAATATATGGTGACAAAATTTAAATGGCGCAGAGGTTGTTCCGGGTCAATTCAACTTTTTTTTTTTTTTCGTTATACAGAACAACTAATGAGCTGAGAATAGACGGAGGAATGAAATTATTATTATCATTATTATTTTCGCTCTATGCACAATGGAATTAAATATAAATCGAATGAAATATTTAATTAAGAATATCTGGGATTACGATGGTTGCAGTGAGTCATAATGACGTTTTCGTGCATTCATCATACGAATATACCTTTACCCCGCGTTGCTCTATTACCGAACGCCGCGGTCATTCGTATATCCTTTTTTGTTCGTTGGCACACACGTATATATACACTTTGCATATTAGCTATCGAATCGCGTGCTCAGGAACCGTTTCTCGGCCGGCGATTCGTAATTTTTCCATAGAGCCCCTCGCGTTATACTTCATCAAGTATATTTAACATCGTCGCGGACCACGATTTACCTCGATCTCGCGTTCATCCCATATACACACACACACACACCTTCAATCTTTGCAGCCCTGACTATAATTCAACGCATATATATCACTGCACATGCTTCATATACATAATACAATGGTCAGACAACCCTCCGTATATGTCGACGTTCAAATTCTTTCCTCTCGCGATATTTCCCTTTTTATTCATTTCACTGATGTTGCTTGCTCTTTTATTAGCGATATTTGTATCGGGAATAAAAATGAGTAGAAAAAAAAAAAACCTCGCGTCAATGTCTTTTGTCCCGGCGCATGTGCGTATGCGGCGGAGCTTCCCTAACCAATTAAGCACGATCATTATTCACATGGTAATAGAGTTATGGGACTTGTGTATGCGCTGTATATATATCTGTGAGATCGATTCATATCTGTCGGTCGGAGATGGAAGTTGTCTTATACCGACGCGGATCATTGCAAAGGCAGATAGGTGCATTCGAAATGAAAGACCTATCTCCGAGAGCGAATAGATATATATATATATTTATACGCCGCGATGGGTTTCGTCTCCCAGTGGAGTTACTCCGCTCTCTCTTTCTCTCTCTCTCTCTCTCTTTCTTTTGGCATGGGTGAGAAACTGAACCCTCAAGACATACGAGTTCAATTTATCGTTCGTTCCCGAGCGAATAATCGCGTCCAAGATCGAGACGAGCATGTTTCTGCCTCACTTCCGCCATTTACACGAATTTCTCGTCCAATTTGTTACTGCGGATATACGGAGGAATATTGCTATATGAAGGAATTGGTGTTAATTCGGACGTGATGGTGATTTTGAACATTTTGCCACTTTCCCATTTTGGATCTGAATTATGATTTGAGGAAAGATTTGCAGATAAACAAAACAATCTCAGAAATATCTTGCTTCAGCGTGAGATATGCAATGCGTGTGCGTGTGGACCACAGATTGCCACTTGCGGTTCATTTTTTTTTTTTTTTTTGATAATTGAAAAATAATTCGATCATTCCCCACTATATATTTTGAGTTTATCGGGTGGCAGTTATTGTTTAATTTGTAGCCTCTGTACAGTAAAAATTGAGTAAGTAAAACGGCATTTCGTTTTTCGTTCATCGTGACGAATATAGGCGCGAGCGTTGTAAAAATAAAAACTGGTGCTCGTTACAACGTGAATATCGTGGTTTTTTTTTTTTTAATCGTCCTGAGCTTAATGATGCCTGTGCAAAAGTCAGCCTAAAAAAAAAAAAAAAATTTCTACGCTAGAGCTCTTGGAAAGTTTGACTAGAATAATTGCGAGGTTTGTTCTTGGTCGTGTATATTCTTGAAAATTAAATTATACAACTCGAGTTTGAGCAGAAATTTGTCATACTTTCATTTCTTCGCTATAATTGTACCTTTCGCTTTGCCACACTTTGTTTTATGATTGCTTTTGCTTTTTCTTGTCAGTTATTAATTACATCGATAATAGTTAAGCATCGGCTGCTCGCTCGGTTTCTCGCAAATGCAAAATTTTCATTCGATATTTCACTTGATCCCAAAATCTGTGAGTCGACCTCAGCATGCGTCAAGAAATCTGAACCAACTATCATTTTAATTGCCTTCATTAGCAGAATTTTGTCAGCATTTCTTCATGCAAAAAAAACGAGTACTCTTGACTTTCTCTCACTCTCTCTCTCTCTCTCTCTTAGTCTCTCTATCTATCTCCCATGCAATTAGTACTAACGCGTAGTTGCCATTCGGTCTGATTCAGTGAACTTTGCGCAATCAGTGAAAAAGTCGAAATAGGCAGTCAGATACGAACGGACAAAGTTATAAATCGTTATCGCGATGCATACGATGATAAAAAACCAGCATATTGTCAAATGAAACCAAACTTCTTTTTTTTTTTTTTATCGGTGTCGTGTACCAAAATCTAGTCGCAGACGCGTGTGTAAATATTGTTTCGTGAACGCGAAAATAAAAAGTGCAACAAGATCTCTCATTCGCGTTCTATACCCTCACTCGTGAATATATCGCAAACTCTGCACTGCAGTAGTGCGTGTCACTGTGGAATGTGTTAAACTTGCGCGTGATCGAAACACACGAATGACGATGACAGCGCAATGTTTGGCGCTTCGGAAGTTTTGTTACATATATCCTATATGTGATGCGTGAGGCTCCGCTGTTTGCCATACGGAAAACGTTATTCACGAGATCCTGCTGACTATTGCACCATCAGCTAATCGTTATTCCCTCTATATGCATGCATCAAAAACGTCCTTTCGTGTTTCAAGCATATTTATTTAATTCAACCGCGTTATGCGGATATATATGAGGCATTTTCGTCGTTGCGGTAAAAGTTCCGTGGGAATTGAATTACAAAGGGAATTGAATATTTTCAATTTTTAGTTTATGCACAAAATGTTGTTAGAAAGAAAAAAATCGACTGACGAAGCGTTCAGTCGAAGAAGTAAAAATTATAGTTGATAAAAATTTTTGTCGGTGTAATTTTCTGATGTATTGCCAGATTTTTGGCGGATAAACGTTTGAGCGGTTTTAAAAAAACAGCGATTGTTCGTATTAAACTAATAGTTGATGCTCGAAGATAATTGTAATCAATTTACAATAACCCACGGAACATCTCTGGTCTCAGTCGGTGAAAAATCCGTTTCTCTATTTTTTTTTTCGTAAAGGGGAAAAGAAGAGAGATCGTCATTCTCTTCGTTTTTCAACAGAGCGGAAGACGACAATTCTTTTTTCCAAAATGTCAATATATCTTTGGGGAGAAAATGGGGGAATGACAGATTCAATTATCCCTCTCGCACTCATGGCGACGCGTTCGTGTGAATCAAATCTCTTCCTCTCTCTTGTCTGTTTTCCTTGCAACTTGGTTGCACTGTTGGGCACGAGGTCATAGCTGAAAGTTATTGTGAAATAATATCATCGGCCTTATAGTTATGCGTGCTGTATGCAGTGCTCGGATATTTTATGTCTCTCTCTCTCTTTCTCTTTTCTCTTATTTTACCCTTGATCGGTCTTGATTTTCCGACCCTCCATCAGAAAAATACCGTCCCTTGTGGAAAGCTATTTTCCAAGACAGTATGTTTCGTGCGTTTAAATAAAGTGATATATATATATATATATGGGGCATTCCACGTTAATTCGCACGGTCAAAACCCTTTACCTCTCCGATTCCGATTATCTTGTGAAAATTTGTTTGTCTTAGTCCAAAAACTACCCTCATTTTTTCACAGATTTTTTCCGGTCCCCTGTCACCACCATAACCCCCCATAAACCCCCTAAAAACACCGAAATTTGGACATAATTTAAAAAATTGAAAAAAAATCACCGATATAGTACATAATATACGAAGAATTTTCGCGGCAGAATTGGAGTGGCTCGGACTTTCGTTGAGCATATTATGTACAATATGTGTGATTTTTTTCAATTTTTTAAAACATGTCCAAATTTCAGTGTTTTTAGGGGGTTTATGGGGGGTTATGGTGATGACTGGGGGCCGGAAAAAATCTGTAAAAAAATGACGGTAGTTTTTGGATCAAGACAAACAAATTTTCACAAGATAATCGAAATCGTAGAGGTGAAGGGTTTTGACCGTGCGCATTGACGTGGAATGCCCCATATATATATATATATATATATATATGTTTCGGATATTCCATTTCGGACAAGCAGTGTTCGAGGCAGGGATATAACCCTGCCTCAAACGAGCCATATTGATTTCCCAACGGGAAATGAAGACGAATACTTTTTTTCGGGAAACTTGGGACTTTCGTTAAAAGAATTCGGGATTTAAGTTATTTTCGATCCTTTCAAGAGAATTCCCGATGGAGTGCGGAAAAAAAAACACCAACACTATATTCCACTTCCCTCTTCTTTGTGTCAAAAGTGTCAAAACGTCTGGAAATTTCCTCAATGTCTTGTTCGGAAAAGCGTCTTCAACCTTTTAATATCGAATTATTAGAATTTTGTTTCTGATAAAATAGATCTTTACTCATCGACCGAAAAATATGTTGGCAATACGTTAAAAAATACGTTATAAAAATACGTTATAAAGCTCTGCGTGCTCGAAAGATTTTACGGAATTTAAAGGACCATTGTCAATAACGGTTTATAAAACAATACTTTAGTTTACGAAACGAAACATATTCAATAAATATTTCTACAACTTTTGGAGTATTATTCGCTCTATACGAATCCCCCGGGGTGGATTTCGTTATAACACCGAATCGGTATCCTAAAGATCCTTCGTCGTCTCGCGATTCATAGCTTAGCACGCGACGAAGTTTTGGGTTTCAGGGTAAGCGAAAACTTTTTGTATTAACGAACACGCGACTCTGTCTCTTGGCCATCGGATTTTTCGACCGAGACCGTAGGGGAAACCTCCGGCCTTCCGTTCAATTAGAATTAGAACGACTTTTCGCTGTGTTTTTTTTTTTTTTTTTTTCATAGGCAGGCGCTTCTTGAACGATAAACGTGTAAGCTACACCGAAGTTGCGGTAAATATTTCAGAGGCAAAAAGCCTAGGGAGATAGAATGCCTTCGTACGATATGAGCTGAGGTCTTTAAATTGCGCGTTCAAGCTGAATTTTTCTCCCTGACAAACACAGAGCTGAGTCATTTGTTTTTGTTTCAATCCTTTCATTCTTGCCATTCGAAAATTGCCTCCTGAAACATCCGTGAGCGATTTATCCAATCTTGAGTCCACTCTAGCTGTTATTCTTGTCATTTGTGATCATTCAAGCTCCTATGATTATTATTGCATGGACAGCACGATGTTTTTTTTTTCTCCAAAGAGAAGAGCAGTCGGAATCCATCAAGCTCGAGAACATATTGCTGGCAAAGTTTTGTTTTTGTTCTTCTTAACGTTTGAGATGATCGTAATTATTTTTCGCGCAAGCAATGAAATAGAAGGTGCGTCAAATGGTTGAATAAACAACGGACGCGATATTAAGATCCTCAGAAATTCAGGGATGAACAGTGCGATGGTCGCCCTATTATATGTTCAGAAGGGATCGTCGGGCCACGGACAACCTTCAGGAGGATCATTCGGCTGTTTTATTTCGAGTTTGTTATACGCCTAGTGTGTGCGGAGCGTCGTCTAATCTAAATCTAAGTGGGAAACATGATATTCGACGTTCGCAGAGGGGCTTCCCATTCAATCTTTGAAATTGGTCATTTCGCTTCTCCTCGTAACTGCGATCTCGGAAATAACTGATGGCCCTGGAGCTACCCTATATACATAGAGGCTGTATTCGCTAGGAGTTACATACACGCTCGAGGAGGGAAAATATTTTGACATCCCCCGCGTATCGAGCTAATATTTTAACATTTTACCGCACACGATCAACAGGAATTTCCGTGTAGTTCATTACGAAGCTCAATCGTCGTTAAATATAATTAATGTCATCCAATGTCACGCACTTTTAAATTCATTGGGCAATAAGGTGCCAGCGGTATAACCGCTATAGCGGTATAACGGTACAGTCGAATTTGGTTATAAGCAATCTGGTTATAAGCAATTTCCCCTCCGATTTTTTTTCGAGTCCGCTCAGCGCGGTCCCCCACCACAAGCCAATTGCTTATAGCCAGCAGCATTGCGCATTTCACCGACGCACTCACACACATTAAGAACGCTACATTGATGCGCTGTAGTGGGGGAGCCAGATTTTACGACTCTTCGGCGTTTTTGAAGTGAATACTTCTTATGCGACTACATTAGGCCCCGCCCCCAGCCGCGTTGTTCCTCCGGACAAGAGAATGAAGGAATAGAAGAAGAGAGAGAAAGAGAGAGAATGATGCGTGAGCGAGCGAGAGAGCGTTATGCCATCCATAGCATGCCCGCGTGTACGTGTTTTATATGTATTAGGACAGCAGCGCGCATTCGCGTCGTTCTATCCGTTGTGTGTGAGTCCACATCTATGCGTGAGTTCACACCGTCTTCGCTTCGTGCCGAGTTAAGCTTCTGTTTTGTGTTTTGTTTGTATATATTACATATTATACATACTCGGATCATAACTATGAGAAAATTACTGACGGTACAAAATGTTGGAAGAAATATTAAGGTTGATTGATCGGTAGAATGTGGAGGTATTTTCAGATATTAAAAAATGTGCTTTAATTTTAAAAAAATGAAATACGCTCTCCGAAGTTTTCCTCCGTTCGATCTTTAATAGCAATTTATATTTCGCTCAATACATCGCTTCAAGATATTATGAGGTTTAATCGCTAAAGCGTTATTGCCCTTAGCAATAGGCGGTTCTCAAGTTTTAGCCGATATGCTAGCAGACTTTGTGTATTACCGTAATGAATCGGTAATTCTCGCAGGTGATTTTAATGTCAATTTTTCATTGCCACAGGCCGAATCACTGCATCAATTTTTAGAAAAAAACATTTCTCGTTAAAAATGATCAACGGCAGGAGTGATCCGACCACTAAAGGCCGTTCAACGATAGATGCTGTATTTGCAAAAAATATCGACAAACTAGATCTGAAGCATTTTATGTCATATTTGAGTTATCATAATCCAATTTTTGGTATTGTAGAATTAGACGATTCTATAAATAATAGACACGAGAGCAATGAAAATAAGAGAATAAGAGAACAGAATTACTTTATCCCAATTTTTTACTTACAGATACATATACTTATACAAATAAAATTGATTTCATATCTATAACTAATTCCTACTTCTTTGCTCACCCTATCAATTCTTTCTGCCCCCCCCCACCCCCCTCTATACAAATAAAATTTTTAACGCCAACGTCAACACGAGGTACGAAGACACAGTAAATTCAGCTGTAAACTCATACATACAACGGATAGAACAGTGTGAAATAAGGACAATCCTGTCATTTCGTGTTTTCATGCATGTCAATCTATCCTCCTTCCCTCTCACTATTCTTTCATCTGATGGGAATAACACCCTGCTAACACAGAACGTTATAAAAACGTTGTTAAGACGTTTACAAAAACACGCAAAAACGTCTCTTTTGAATGGTCGAAAAAACGTCTTGAAAGCGTCGTTTAAACGTTATTTTGGCCGCAATTTTTTTCTCAAAAAAGTTTACAGAAGCTGACAGAAATGTGTTAAACGCGCGGTAAACTTTTTGGGGAAAAAATTGCGGCAAAAAAAAACGTTTAAAAGACGTTTTGAAGACGTTTTTAAGACGTTTGCGGCAAAATAACGTTTAAAAGACGTTCTTAAGACGTTTTTTCGACCATTCAAAAGAGACGTTTTTGCGTGTTTTTGTAAACGTACTTAACAACGTTTTTATAACTTTCTGTGTTAGCAGGGCAATAAGCGAGTTCCGTCGATCACATACGAGTATTCACTTCTGACGCGCGTACCGTGTGTACACGCACCCGTTTTTTTTTTCCCCTACAGCCCCGAAGGATTGCTTATAACCAAATTCGACTGTATATATATATGCTACCGAAGCTTTTTGAAGTGTCTCGTATAGGAGATATAATCCCTATGGTATAGTTCTCGAGTAGAATTATGGACTACTCTCGGACAGATGTGCTAGAATAAGTTAGATCTGTAGGATGCAAATCCATCCATATAGACCTCCGTGACGGAGTCGGAGCATGCTTCGCGTCTGCTTCCACTGTCCAGCTAGAAATGCTCGGTCCATTTGTCATCGATGTAGAATACGCTGGTAAAATTCTGTCGTCATCTCTCTTTTGTGTTGGGTCGCGAATAGACTGCTTGCTCGGCATATCTCGTTTCAAATACGTCCAACATATTTTCTGGATTATCGTATAGAGCGAGGGTGTCTAGCTTTTGTTGTGCAGATTCAAGAGATGAAAAACCTGAGAAGACCGACACAAACTTGAGGTTCTTTTGTTTTTTTTTCTATTCTCTCTCGACAGGGGCTTCCTCTAATCCCATATATATATATATATATATATATATATATCGGTACTACTTTATTCTGGTTTTTTTCGTAATGGAAGATATACCGAACGACTGTTTTAGATTATTTATCGATTCAACCATTTGAAACGCGATTGTTACGGTGAATGCAAAAGATTAATTACAGATTTGTCTCAAGTCAAGTCAAACGAGAACCTATTAAAAGTTCGTTA
The DNA here is from genome assembly GCA_963564615.1 of Rhorus exstirpatorius. Taxonomy (NCBI): domain Eukaryota; kingdom Metazoa; phylum Arthropoda; class Insecta; order Hymenoptera; family Ichneumonidae; genus Rhorus; species Rhorus exstirpatorius. Next base: position 40,807,264 of record OY751317.1, on the reverse strand, counting down.
CCATTGTGTCTAAATGACACACACGTAACGTCAACCCAACGGATTTTCCGTCGGTTACAATAATTATGTCGTTGACGCGCATATGATCCACAAATGGAAAATTAAAAACTAAATGGATCAATTGGAGATTGAATGAGAAATCATTGATAGACTTTGATTTTCCATTGGCAAATCATGCCTGAATTCTTGTTGTAATTCAATAATTTAGGATAGAGAGGACGACGATGGTGGTGTGCGACCAAAAGTGCACCCTGCGCGTTGAATACTATCTAATTTATCTAGGCAATGGTAGATCAAATAATTTAATTACTAAATGTTTTCCTGCCCATCCCTCAAGAGAGTGCGATGTGTTTTCGCAGGATACTAAACATGTATACAGCCTGCTCGGACTCTCAGAATTATCCGAGGGTGTGAAATTATCAACGTTACCTATATATGTGGTCACTGGACTATATAAATGTATTTGAAACTCCGTCGCATGTTCACCTTCTATATTTTACTGTTGGGACGAAAAAAAGTTTAATGCCATTTCAGAAATTTATATCTAGCCCCGTTTATACAAAGCACACGTGACTCTCGATACACCTATATATTGTCGAGAATTTTTATCTCCGCGATATTCGTTTTTTTAAATCCTATTTTGTTCGCCAATCGGACCCCGCCTTGCACTCACTTTTTTTATAACCACGTGACGCCGTCTCACTCTATTCGCGTCCCAATGGATTGGCAATGATTGGTACATAGTCACGCAACGAGTGTTAAAAGTTCGACGGGAATACATCGCACATGTTTATCCATGCTCAATTGTGTCAGTTATGCCCATTTGATTCTCAAGAGTATGAAATATCGATATTCGCGTTTGGATATGTATGCACAATAGTCGAGTCGAAGGATTCACGTTGGAGAATAACGATCGGTCAGCATTAACGACCGATTCATGGACGATAAAAATCTCTTGAAATGCGGAGTTTGTCTCGACATATTGCTCATCACGTCGCGCTCTCCTTCCCCTACGGTGCGTAACTATCCACAAAAATCCCTTGACAAGTTGTATAGTCAGCTATATCGACCCGCTTCACTCTCACGGATCCGAGATCCGTAATTATATATATATGTATATATATATATATATCTTGCACCCGGTGGTACACTATCGACTGCTCCTCTCTGATTTTTCTGGCATCCTGAATATTTTCCATATTCAATGCAACGCATTCACCGCTTTAGTATCTACATGGTGAGCATGGTAATTCATGTCACACACGAGCATCCCGATACGAATAGATACATCGGGGGATATAAAATTTCTACTCACGACGAAGTGCAATGCACATATGAACGAGCTTTCGTTATTTTCGTTTTTCATAACCGACTTCTACGTTGCATGATAGATCCTGAGGGATACTTGAAATGCTATATTTTTACATTTAAGGAAATGTGCTATAAAAATGGATACATAATATATATATATATCAGCTTATCGAGGTACGGATGCGAATACTCGATCGATGATCATTGCTCTTTTGTATTGTCAAACTTCATATTCATACACGTGTGGCATTTCCACTTGACTATTTTTTTTTTTCTAATTTACCCGTAATATTAGCAACTCAAGGTGCAAGGTTCGTTTCACGGTTCTTTAAATGTCAAATTTAAACGGCAAGTAATCAGGTGAAACAGATCAACGTTTGATAAATTCATCTTTGTTTTATCTTTTAATTTCAAGGACGCATTATAGTTCGTTCAATTAGGTTACGAAACATATCATTGATAATGCAGCTTCGTCTGCAGATATTTCTAAAATAAACTTTTCCCATTCGGGTTTCCGGTTTAACTCTGGCATGTACACGTCGCGCGACATTCTCGACAAGCTCCCATCGTTAAAGAACTCCGAATATTGCATAATGTAACACACTTATATTTCTTTCGTCGTAATAACGCACGCTATAGGGTTCATAAAACTGTCCATTTTATTCTGTTTTATTTCGTGTAACAATTGGGCTGCTAAGAAAAAAAAAGATAAAGGAAGGGAGGCCCATCGATGATAAGATTGAGAAGTGTGTTTCCCGGGAGGCTATTGACTCAGCTGTTTCCTTAACTCATATTCGCTCTCTCTCTCTCTCTCTTCCTCACACTTTTTGTCTGTCTTTGCTTGTGAACTTTGTTAGACGAGGATCGGTTGCTGGTCCGAGCAGAGGGAGTTGGTTAGCTGAGTGACGTGGCGAGTGATCGCGCAAAGTAAGAATAACATGATGCTCATCGAGATAATGCTTCGGGTGATTTGCCAAACGAGGATAAATTGACGTAGGGTATAGTTTGTGCTTTACGCTGGTCGGATATAAGTCTTAAAATTCCCGCGAGAGAGGTGGCGAAAATTTTCGAACGAAGCAAGATAAATCGTAGACTCGTCGAATGAGATATAAAAAAAAAACCTGCTGGTCTTCGTGCTTTTTTTTGTTGTTGTTAAACTTTAACTAAATTCGCCCGAAGAAACGAATCTTAAGAAAATAAAAAATATTGTTTTTATATTAACTTGCACGAATTATAATTTTTGTATAAGCTTTTTGTAGTGTAGGATCCGAGACGCAATTGTAATCCCTCGATAGATTATATTATATTGGTAACTTTTCCCAAATCTCTCCGATAGTTACTTCTATATAATGGCACAAAGGAAGACCAGCCACTTCAGAGTAGAGAGATGGCAGTCCCCCAATAATCATTGACGCTGATTTTTTCTTTATTGTGCAAATCTTCAGTATCGACGATAAGAGTATATAATTCTTAACTGACGGTATAGTGAAAGTTTCAATAACTTCCGGACACAATTAAATACTATTACTATTACTAGGGATTATTGGAGTACCGTCATGTTCAATAAAACTTCTAAACAAAGTCCATCAAGATGAATCGAAAGAAAAGTTAACCATCGATTAAAAACCCCACGATTCCCAATCAATTTCTCATGTTCCATCTTAGACCCTTTCGCGTCCTCTTTCATGCTACTGTGCCCCCCCCCCTCCCTCTCAAATGCATCCGCAGTGGTCTTATAGCTTATAATCCGTTACTGCATTGCATTCATACGAGGGCCACGGGGAATCTGCGAAGAACTCGTGCTGATACACAGGCAGTTACTCTTAAAACCGTAAAAAAACCTAATTATTTTACTCATAGAGTATTTTGATCAATAACCCATCTCCCCAGCGGTGCCTTTTACGAACACACAACACGTAACTTTAACCATCCGCGGTCGAAACATAAACCTTCCTCTGCGTATGTGCGTTGCTCGAAAAAACAAGAATAATCAGCGTTTGTCAAGATCAATCAGTACAAGAGACAAGGAGGAATTAATTTCGGACGTTATTATTCTCTTTTTGACACAAAAAGCTCCTCAAAGATAAAACGTAGGGGCGTAGTACGTGTGATAATACGTGAAAGTTGAAAAATTCGTATAATATTTTTCCTCGCGGTTGATGCATCATTTAATGCGCATTGAACTCCCTCACAAATCGTAACTCGAGTCACGTTTTATCAACCTGCTTCTTTATTAAATATTCCAGAATAAAATATAATCTCAATATGATAAATTGCCCGATCCATTAGCTTTAGCGTTATATATATATACGTACCGTGTATATATTCATGAGCTTTTGTACGATTTTGCCGTTATAATTCCGGGGCTGATTGCGAAATATACTGCGCGAAAAAAACCATTTAGTTGGGAGAAAGAAGACAGTAGTTTTTGCCAACTATCTAGTATTGCCGTTTAATGAAAAATGTATCAGCTTTCGTTGATTGGTTTCACAGTTAGGTATATTAACGAATCATAATCGCATCTTTGCCACCATTTTGGTTATTTAGGACAACCTGTCGAAATTATTACACACTTTCACCAATGAAATTTGCGTCGTCCAAAACAATATACTGAAACGGACATCAACCGTTTGAACCGGTTAATGAAAATGTGTTAAATTTAAAATGCCTGGAATATAAATTTCATTAACGAGTATCTGGAATTATTGAAATATTAAATGGAATGATGCGAAATATGGGGATTTCGAGATGTGAGGAATGAAATACATCATGGGTACAGGTTGACCGATGTACAATACCAAAATGCTTTAATTACCAATTTTTAAAATTAATTATCCATTAGAAACAATCAAAATAAACTTTTCAAAAGCACTTAGGAATTTTTCACTTTTTACAATGTACCTCTAGAATGATCTGAAATGGACGCCATTGATAGTCCGCTGCTGATTGGTAATTGACACCAACCGATGGGTTCCGGGAACCACTTGATTATAGTTCGTACACGGAAAAAAAATAAACATGAATTATTGCACCAATTTTGGGTAATCATGCATGCGAATCGTGAGATCAATATCAATAAGTATTCTTCTTAACTACGTCGTCAGTAAAAAAAGACATGCAGAAATTCTTCATGATCGACCAAGAATTATCCATATATTTTTTTTTCTCTTTACGTTTCGTACAAAAGGTGCCAACTTGCCGAGCTTAATTGTGATGATGACCGAGATTGGTTACCGTAAATCAAATAATTAGTTGTGCACATCACTTGTATTGTATAAACATGAAAAGTTATTATGGTTTGACTTGGGTAAGCTAATTGATCGTCATTATGCCATACGGTACTCTGGGTGGGTTTGAATGGCCATTGGAATGTTTATATGCTTGGAATACGAATTCAAGCGGTCACTTCACCCATGAGAGCAACCGGTGAATCTCATTTGGCATTGAAAATGATCGGAGAAAACCAGTTCGAGCTATTCGCAGTGATATTTGATGAGCGTTACATCATACATTCGAAGCATTTGAAAATTTGTTCTATGAACCGAAACTTTTAGTCCGTGTCAGCCGATGGCTTTTCTCGTGATCACCGAGCCTTCACGCGCAAGCTTCAGAGTGTATACGTGACTATCGAGCGCGGAATAAAAGCCTATACGAACGCAGAAGGGCGAATTCTCGCGGGTTAAACAGTTATCTGGCTTAACCGAGTCTCTGGGGTTCTTCTTCTTCGACGTTTATTGCTATATACGGTTTCATCACCTTCGAATTCGCCCAAGACACACTTCAAACGACGAAATCCCGAGATCAAGCGATTCGTGTCGCATTTATTTCTCTGTCGCATAACGGGTTGAATAATCATATTCGAAAACAGCAAGGTTTTCACTGTAATCCCGACTTACCGCAATACTATTTTAAGAAAATTATTTGTTTGAATTCGCTTCAGTTATACAGTCATATATCTGTAAAGTACAGACGCAATGTTTGCAGGATCGAACGTGCGACCATTAACCACGATTCGTTGAAATCAGAATGTAAAATAACATCGTTCTATTCTCTATGTTTCTCAATCCAAACCGCTCTCCATGGACTGACGTTTTTAATTTACCCTGTAATTGTGTTCAATCTAGGCATAATTATGAAATTTGTAATCCGCAAAAACTGGGTCGTCGTCTTTTAGAATTCCGGGACTTAAAACTGTATAATCAGTGATCCTGGAAATGTAAACCTAAAAAAAAAAACATGCAATGTTCGACTCGTCATTTCGTCGACGAGCTCCGGAAATTGAAGAATTTCCATTTTTTTTTCGCTTCCATACTACTATCATATAAGAATTATTTTGTGGCAATTTCGTTGCGCCTTTAACGAAATTTTGCCACGGATTTCCCTAGGGTGTATATCAACGAGAATATCAAAATCATAGATGGATATATAAAGCTATATCAGCGATCAACTTGATTTGCGTTGAAACGCATTGAGGGTAGTTTTGTCGCGCATAAAAAAAAAAAAAAAATATATATATATATATATATATATATATATATATAAGACAACGGACGAACACACGCAGCCCATCTTTTCAAGGATCTTTTTGTGAAGATCCTACAGGTTGGATTACTAGGTTATGGATTACTCGAGGGATAGCTGAAAAAACAAAACATCACTTTTCTTTATTCTGTCACTTGGATACATTAAACTCATTAACTTTTGCTACGTCGATGCTGAAAGTTTTCTGGCCGTTGTCATGTGTCGCGGGACACGGTCTTATTCGTATTAATGAAGAAAGTTTGATCGAAAAATAATAGTCATCCCCCTTACCTAATCTCATTTATACACGTTCAATGCATAATTTTGACGCGTCACAGTGACCGACGATGAAGGAAACCTATTATACAGGCTTGTATCATAGATCGGTTATATAGAGGCATATATATTGCTGCTGTTGGCGAATAGGTATACAAGTACGGAACTACGTAAGCTCGGGTATTTTCGAGTCACGGGATATATTGATCTGAGATTCTCAGACTTCTCGACCAGTTTCTCCATCCGCCTCGCATTTTTTTTCCGAGTCTCCACTTTCGTCTTCTTTCTTCAAGCGTCTATACTGACAACTTAGTTGTAGTACGACCAACCTTTCCTCTCAGCCAGCCTTACTCTCAGCTCATACAACACGGCGTTCGGGTTTCCATTGAGATGATGACTTTTTCAACGAGAGTCGGATATACAATCAGATATAAGGTCTCTCTTACTCTCCCGATTGCTGTAGCTTTAATGAAAGTTTGCGGATCGTCATGGAGTCGAGTGAGAGAGTTGTTGGTTAATATTGCGTACCGTGTCCGTTGTTGCTTACGTACATGTAGCATGGTGCTGGGCACTGCATTAACGTGCATTTTCCCTCTTCTGTCCACTCTGAGGTCATGCTGGAAAGCTCTACTATCGTCATCGTCCTAACGAAATCAAATAGCTCGTCCTCAAGCACTCCCCGTAATGCGTGCCTTTTCAGGCTTACCCGAAATCTCAATGGTCGTATCATAGTCCCCATATAGTTCTGAATGTCGACTGATAGTCTGCCGATGTCGACTGATAGTCGACTGATGTCTCTCAAGCTCTGAAAGTCATGAAGTCTCTTATGTGAATTATAAAATCTTATATTTGTCCCGTGGAATATTTTCAGGGATGTGTAGTCATCAGCAAAATTTATTTTAGATGACTGTCTTATATACGAGTTTCGTTCATTATATAACCGAATCCACACAATATATAATTTGGATTATACTTCATTTTCACGTGAGGCCGTTCGTTGACATTGATGAAGATAATTCTTCAAGTATTTTCTCGACTCAGATATGAATCTATCATTAAAAAAATCATAGTTAAGGTATGCTTGTTAGAACGTTTTATGATGAATTGGCAACACAATATGATGGCCAAGATTATCCGTATATCGTAGCATAGAAATTTTCTAGGAGATGAAACGTAATATGTACATCATAATGATAGAGATGAATGTTACAAGATAATCCGATAATCCTAAGAACCGTTGTCTATCATAAGCTTCTTTTCACGTGGTTCAGGTCTGAAATCCACTCACTCGGCTCTCAGTTGAACTATGAAGTGTACATGCAATTGGACACGAAATACAAGGATCCCTGCGGTAAAGTTGTACTTCGCGACTTGGTTCATTAGCGGGCGGTCCCTCCTTCTGAACTAAAAACCCCTTGTTTCGTGAATGATTTTTTTTTTTTTCTAACGTTTCTGACAATAATTCTTCCGTATATTTTGTTTCACCAATCCTTATCATTCACCTCTGCAAGCTCGACTCAGTACCATGGTTTATTTTGGCAAATCCGTGGTCTCTCTCAAGTTTCCTGGTTGTGCCCAGGAGGGGAAAAAAAATTATCTAGATACACGAAGCACTTGACCTGAATTTCTTTTATTTTTTCTTCCCTCTCGCATTTCTGTATTCCGTACTTTTCTTCGTCATAAATTTCGCAAATATTGCACGTTTCTTTCGGATTGACAAAAAGAGAGTGGATTCGTATCAACCTACTCACTTTTTCGTCTCCGAAACAATTAGACAACGGATGAAAAAGTGATCGATTTACTGCGGATTTACTCGTTCTGTCGGAGATTTACTTTTTCGTGTGCGAGGAGGAGAAATATAGGATTTTCTTATATCCAAATACGTCGAAAATCCAATGTTCAGCCTCTTTCTTACCACACTTCGTGGCATATTCTGTGTTATTTCCAGCGTGATAAAAATTGTCTTTCGTTTTTTTTTTTTTTTTTTTTTTCGTTTCAACCGTTCTGAGTCGAAGCACGTGATTTCCGTCGTATCGCATTACTGTACATGTGAGGACACATGCGAGCGTTAAAAAATCCTTGGATGATATGCCTTAGAATTGAATAAATAGAATCGAAATCTTCACCACGGAAAGATTCCAGGATTTTTCAAAAGAAACATTACCAAATTCGAACCTTTTTTTCTTGTTTTATAATTGTATTCGCGCTGCGTGTGGCATACTCTGTAAGGGTTTTTCATGTATCAACAAAAAATTGTAAAATCCTTCGATTAATGTTATTATCAAAGTATGAAGGCCCTCGCATCAAAACGTGACTATGGTGCTCTTACGTATACTTGGCAATCATATAAAATATTAAATTTAACATTTTTTGCACGTCCCAGTAGATCTGCTACAAAAATTTATGTTAATTTAACACAAACTGTTTATGTCGAGGCTAGCAAATGTAACAGCGCTCGTTATTTTGGTTCATTCCAAAAGAGCAGCCAATCACATCACAGCAGAAGAGAAGCAAAACCATTCCCGTAGAGTCTTTCAAAGTATATACGTTATTTGCAGCCAACTGAATAAAATCTTACAGACTTTTGAGTTAATTTTACTAAAGTAGTTTAATCGAATATCGCGAAACCTAAATATAATGTCAAAATAACTAATTTCAAGTGTTCAGCTCAACATAATTTATTGGTTGTTTTTTAACGTACAATTTTGAGTCATACTCAAGCTTTTTGCGTCCTATGAATATATAAATAATATATGAATAACATAAAATTGACATTTTTCTTGCGCTGGAAATTGGTGACATATGACTTACGTGTTCGAATTATAGGATTTATGTTAAATGTATAGCGTTTAAAAGTTTTTAACGAATAGTTAAATGAATTTTAAAAAAGTGTGAATCTTAACATAAAAGTTTTAACATACAAAAAATTCAACATTTTACACGAATTATTTCCAACATTGTAACGCTGATTATTTTGAGCTTGTACCATATATTCATCGCTGGTAATTCAGGACTTATTTTTCCCGGGCAAAAAAGTTATTTCTAGTTAATATCTCGATGTTAATCGCGACGATAATTAGACCAATCCTAAAATTATTCAACCGCGATGTCGAGAGCATCTCGAAGAGCCTTGATCGCCGCGTCAGATGTGCGTGGGCTTGAGATATAATTTATGAGCTCAATGAAGCATGCAAAGTTTCAACGAGCTTTTCCTACGCAGTTGGGACACACACGATCGTTGAGATCCACCAATTATTCAAATTATGGTCTACGAGGTTAAACGAAGGATGTGTGTGTGTGTGTGTGTGTGTGTGTGTGTTCTGTGAAAAAATACGACAGAAATGGGGTTTATTTCGGCCGCGTATATTTAATTCCCGTAATCGTACTCCGAAGGCGATGTAATACGCCGGGCCGATCTTATCCCCGGAAATTGTTACGGACGGAGACATTCGTCTTTGTCGTATGGCAAGTGTGCGGGAAGGCTCCGATGAAGTGTGTATGGGTATTAGCTGTGGCAACAATTCCCGATGAACCCAAATTTATCCATGGATTAAAGTTCGTTGAGGAACGAGCATAGTTTGAGTCATTTATTTTCGCTCGAAGGTAAATTAAAATGCTGCGACTGCGGTGAACTTTCAGGGAGTATTATAATATGATCTGCCGTCACAGGATTAATGCATATTTTGCGGAGTGAAATGGATATCGTCAATTTCGCCCTCACACAGGTGAAACTTCCGTGATTGTATTCAGACGGTTATCAGTTTGGGCAAATCGAGAGGAGACTTTTTTTTTCTTCGTATTTTGATAGAACGGAAGATGATACTTCTTTTTCTTTTTTAAACGTCCGTCGTCCCCGAAAAATACGGATACGCAAAAGCAGCCATATCTCTCTGTTACCCGTGTGCCGTCTCGCGGTCGGTATATCGTTCCACCTTGAACGATAATATTTATTGTACGCATATTCGACGCATATTTACTACAAATGGACTTTCCCTGTGTGTACTCGATGCTTTATTGGAATTTTTTTTCGAAAAATGCTTTCCATCTATAATTTCTCATAATTTCCAAACGCAATTCAACGAAAATTCATTCGAATTAGAAGCAGCATGCGATCGCGCTCGTTGATAGAGATATAATGTATAGGTATATCTTTTGATGCCTCGTATAAAGCTTAAAGGGAAAAGTCTAACCCTCATATGTTCACGCTGAAATGACGCTACACACGATCCCTCGGGTTTTATTTCCGGGTCACCCCGTATTCGTCGCACGTGCCCGTCCTCTTTTACCGTCTCTCCGAATGATAATTTTTTCCGAACTCCTTGACGACGATACGAAAATAGCTGAGACTGAATATATAAAAAAAAAGAAAAAAAAAAAATTGGTAAAGCTAACCCACTTGTTTCCTCCCTCAATTTCCTACATTTTTCCCTTCGAGATTTGACAAATTCGCGCGCGAGTTTCTGCTGAGTACAATGGAAATTGTCCTTCGAGTGTATTTTCATTCGAGGAGTTATCGCGAAATATAATGCCGCGGATACGTACTCGCTTATATAGCGCTCGTCGTCGACGAGAATTCGTTGAATAGACGAACTCTCGCGACAATGCGCGTTCTTATCGTGCGGATCGGGTATACGACTATACTGCTTGAAGCCAAAAATCTTATATCGGGGTTGCGAATAATTTTTGAGAGATCAAGCCTGTTATTCTTATTATTAAAAATGTATTTTCCCTGATTATTATTTCATGCAGTTTTATGGGTCGATCGAAGCCGTATTTTTTTTATAACATCCAAGGTCATTGAACCTATACGTAGATGATGCAGAGGAATCGGTTATTTTTTAAAAGCTCCATCCGGATTTTTTGTTGTATTCAACCGCGTATAAAAGCTGCTTGTTACGATTCAGTGGATCATGCCTGATCCACAATCACGTAATAATTCCATTCGCCAAAATTCGAAATGGAATAAATGTCTGATTAAAGTCGGAGCAAGGTTGTGCGTTGCAACGAATCACGCGTTTATTTGATTTTCCGGGCTCTATGGAGCAAGGGACATGAAGTATCCTTCCGGTTGAACGATCTGACAACGTTGGCAGATTTGTCGCGGTGGCTCTTAGCTAGCCAACATATAGGTACGTAGGTCGGGTGCATGGTTACAAAGGAAAATCGATTGTAAACCGGAAGCACTGGTCTGTTTCTAATTAAGCATGCACATGTCTGTACTATAATACCTTTGCGCGGGGTATACCTTGGCTAAACGTCAGTTTTAGTTACGTCATCATTCAGTCATCTGTTCGGGATTAAATTTTTTTCCCACAATCCATGAAATTGCCCATATGTGTTTGAAATAATCGCTCTGCGAATATCGATTCGAAGAGCTTCCATATATCGGTCAACTGTTTCCCTCTACTGCGTTCACTTTGATTCCTTCTAAATAGGTCTTTTTATTCCTAACAATGTCAAACTTATTTTATTGATAAAATGTATTCGTGTGAAAAAAAAAAAATTGGCCCGATATTTCGACATGCGCGTAATTCAGAGCGATCACAAATTTTCTTAAAAAATTCAAAATGCCATATAATCTTAAGGATTAACACCACTCTAGGATTGCGGAAAATTCGATTTTTTTTTTGACTTGAACAATATTTTAGGGTCATAAAAACAATACCCGGTTGATCCTATAGTGAAAAAAAATTTTTTAAGTGAAAAGAGGTATTTTTATTAAGACATTTTTGTGACTGTACGAACTTAAATGAAAGGGATATGAAAATTGGCAGATCGTACAGTTGGATTTTTTTTTTTTCATCATCATTCAAATATATTCTCGTTTATTTTTCTTAATATTATTCATCATATCTGTCGCGAGATTATACTTTTCACTCATCGATGGTAAATTTATATTTCTAATTTCAACTGTTCTTGGTTATTCGTTTCGTATACTCATGTGCGATTCAGTTCCTAGTTTGAGATTTTAGGTTTTTATTTTTATTTTTTGCCTGTTGTCGTTTACACGCGGTTATCATTCCGAGATTACGCTTAATCCCTTTTTGATTCAATACTTTGAATGAAGCACACTTTTGTACTCAAAGTTGTCGAAGCTTCGGGATATTCCCAAGAGAATATCGAAAAAAAAAAAACCCCCGAGATGAAAATCGAAGGCTCTGCGAAATTACATTATCTCGATGACCAAATTGTGTATCACTCGCACGATATGTCAAGTGTTTGAATGCTACGCTAAATATATCCAACTTGACATGCTAGGTCAATCGATTGAATTGTCTCGGAAATAATAATGGAAGTGGCGAAATAACCGTAAATTAATGCTGGCCTTACGATAAACTCGAGGAGGATTCGTCGACTTTCCGAACGGTTCGGGTTACCCAAACGAAGTTTTCATTCCATTTTCTTTCTCAAAGTTTTCTTTTTTTTTTTTCCATACATAAAGTGGGCGGATATCGATTCGCAAGCCGTGAGACTGGTGTATGTGTTTGCAGTGTGTACCTACCTTGAGTTGTACCGTAGCCTCATCCTCTCCTCTACTCTTCCATCCTCGCTCGTCATTATTATTCCATTTTCCTTTGTGACGTTAACGCAAATTTCCTAAGGATCTCCGCGTGAGCTTCTATGTACAACATATATATATATATATATATGTCCCTCGTGGCTTTACCTGTCTTTTATCGTGGTCGGGAGTACAACAGTTTCGAGATGAAATTACATTTCCATATATTTGTCATTTGACACTCCAGAGCATGGAAAATGTTATGAAATTTGCAAATTCTTTGTATGAAATTGAAATTGGTATTATATTGCATTGGAAAATTAATAATTTAGTCCGGATTAGCAGATTCATAGTTATGTTCAAAATAAAATCTTAACCGCATTTATTGATGATATTAGGTCCCTCCAGGCTTCCTGACCAGCTTTTTTTACGTTCCAGCTCAATAATTTTTTGACTAATTTTCATCGAACTGTAACAAGCCATACCGTCGTATAATTTACTGTAAAGTTATTAGAGTCATGTCATTGTGTTATTATTTACTAAATCCGTTATTACGAATATCGACAATCGGTGATATTTTATACGGATGTGTTTGCCGTTTGGCTGTTTATTTTTAAAATCGTTTTGCCGATAGCTTTGTGTTGCTCTGGTTTGATCGGCTTTCGAAAGCTTTAAAACCGAAGCTGCTTTTACGTTTCTTTATAAAAAAAAAACGTTTCAAGCACTTTCATGGTTCAGCCACGTTTCGGTCCGGAGCATTGATACATATATACACTATTTACACTTATGAATATAGGAATATATTTGCCAGGGAGTTATTTACCCGATACGCTATAAATATCGATATATTCCGTTGAGATCCCTCTGATTTTTGTTACGTGTCTTCTATTTTTCATCGTTTATTTTCATATCTCCTTCAACTACATTTTCTTCATAGTTCGCGATATAAACTTTTGCTTTCTCGATGAAAGCTGAAGCGAAACTCGCATCTCTCTCCGGTGTCTCGTAACGTTCGTCCGCGGAAAAATCTTCAACCTCGCTGTCCTGCAGAGACAAGGTTGACGTGATTTATACGATGGTTAGAGAGAAAAGGGACAGACGGACGAAGTCTCTTGACAAATCCCATTGCGTCGTGCGTTACTTTTGTTTTTTAAAATCACGAGAAAATATATATGCGTAAAGAGAACATTTTTTTTTTTGAAAACATTATTGAAAATTCACTGTGGATATTTGCTGATTTTGTGGGACTGTTGATTGATACGTTTTACGTTAATAGGACGCGGTTGGGATCATCCATTTTGCGTTAGAAAACGGCCGAATGTACTTTTGTCTATACGTATAGATTTATATATCGATATTTTCATGATCAGACATTATTTATAGATGTTCATCGGCTGTTTATGTGCCTTTTGATGTTTTCAATGCAATCAAATTTTAATCCATAAATGTTATATCATATTTGAAACTCTTTTGCTCAACAAATCTTTGTAGTTACAGTAAATATTTTTTTTCTAGCTGGAGATAACATAAATCGCAATTGACAAATTCATAATTTACATTGTATTTGCCGATACCCCCCCCAACAACAAAATGCGAATAGGTAAAGATTTCCCAAAGAATCATTATCGACGTGAGGTCATATTCGAAACTTGATTTCATCCTCCTTTACTTTGGACTTTTTATTTAACTTTTTTGGTTTACTCTGATAAGTTAGGGGCACAGTAAAACCAAACGAAGGGAAACGGCAAATGAGTCGCCAAAAAGGATTAACTCTGAGATTCACGGCATCTTCAAATTATATTGCGACATTTCGACGAAACTTCAACGCTTTAGACGCGAGCAACTCCGTAGCTTCCAAGCTTCGAGTCTGTGCGTATACGTAAATGATGAGCCAAATATACTGCGTGAGTTGATTCACGTATATCAGACAAGTGAGCAGGGTATAAAACGAAAACGAATCCGGTAGATTGCACACGCTCGTGAGAAAAATGACAAAAAAAAAAAAAAAAAAAAAAAAGGTCGACAGGAAACCGTAGAGAATGCTAAAGAGAGCGAGCAGAGTTAGCCCATTACGGTTCATTATATGGGACCATTTCAAAGGACCGATGGGCACCCCCGTTTATTCTTGTTGCGTGTGAATGAATGCCCTCGTGGAAACGACAAAAAGCAAATAGCATATCAGGGCAACAACGCGAAAAGATAGAAACAATCGTTTCTTCTTTTCGACCCCATTCTTATTTTTTTGCCATTCGATTTTCCATTTGGGCGCAAACGCGCGTTCTCATGCGATCTGTATACTGACATTTGAGTTTTGCACGATGAAATTGATGATTTACGATATTTACTCTCACGGTTTCCAAATATAGTTAGTCTTTCGGGAAGTACCGCATTGGAGAAGCGACAGAGGAAAACAAAATTATTGATACGGATATAAGTTTTGGTGGAAATTTGTACGAGGTGCAGTATAAATTTCGGACGAACATGTGAAATAATTCACACATTTTTTTAGCCAAATGTGTACGCAGCTTGATTGAAATTATATTTTGATGAATATATGGACATAAAAGTGCAGGCAGGGAAGAAAAGAAGAAAAGAATAAAACATTGATCGAAATACAAGATCGCGTAGTATCGAATGCTATAGGTCGAGTTGGCATAAAATTCCTCTTACATACATGTATGTGTGCGTGTGTGTGTATGTGTGTGCACATATTTTTGTTGCGCTAAGGGTCTGGTAAAGGTTTCAGAGTATAAGTATACGAGTTACTCTCGAAATCTCGAAGGACCATTCACGACGGCGCGGCGTCGACGTCGTCATACTGCCACATGCATTTGTTAAACCGTTATCCTCTATACTCGCACCCTCATTTTACTCTCCCATCGCTTACCAACTCCCTTGAGAATTTGTCCTCATAGTTCCACGACAAACCCTTATTTCTTCCCGATACGACGTTGCCTCGACTCAACATACTTATTATAACACGACTTTATCGAATATCGTTAACGACAGGCTACTATAACTTATCTTATATGCGTTCCACGATCAGTGGTCCCTTCGGAAAAACTAAATTTGAGCTCATCAAGAAAATGCTAAACACGATCCTCGCGCGCGCGCACGTTCAGTCTCGCCTCAAGGATGTTTTGGAGCTGAAGTGAAATCTAAAATTGCGAATCTAAATTTTGCATAGTTTTTATGAAAATACTAAATCCATTAAGTTTCTGAGATATTCACTGTTGAAGTTGAGAAAGGGCCATTGCGCCTTGAGTATACTAAAAACGTCATCTTTACGAAAATCTGAATCGAAATACGCGATGAATAAGACCTATCGCAAAATGATCTTTACAAAAGGAACATGTTAAATTTTAAAAATGATTCGCCTTCTAATTGTTGAGATGACACGAATAAAATTTAATAGTTTGTGTCTATGGACGTGGGGCACTCGAGATCTCGCGTTATAGATCTCTCTCTCTCTCTCTCTCTCTTTCTCTTATGCTGCCTGCCCGCGGTAATCAGTGCCCCATATGCGACTCAGGGCTGGTTATTCCATCTCCTGGTAAAATTTATCTGACGGGTAAAAAATGTAAATTATAGGAGTAACGGGTCGGATAAATTTTACCCAGAGCTGGAACAACCGACCCTTACATCAAACGCGAATTCTACTTTCTCCGAGATGACACAAAAGCGTTCCGGATAAAAAAAAAAGCTTGTACATTTTACGAGATTTTGAAATTTTCAAAAAATGTCTGCGATCGCTCTAACTTTTGTAAATTTTGAGGTATCGTGCTAATTTTTTTTTTTTTTTACACGAATAGAGCATTATTAAAGGACGGTTGGTATTGAATTTGGCAAGAATTGCTTGGAGAGTTCATGTTTTATGAAATTTTGAATTTTTCAAAAAAGTCTGTGACAACTCTGACTCCCCCAAATTCTAAGATGTTGGGATAATTTGTTTTTCCATGAGTACAGTATCATTAATGAATGCGGTTAATATAAAATTTCGCAAGAATCCGTGGAAGGGCTTAGATGAAATTTTTAATAAAAAAAAAAATGTTTCTGACAGCGTTCATTTCTCCAAATTATGAGATATCTAGCTAATACGTAAAAATGGATTTATCTTATGAATGATTTAATATGTTGAAACGTTTTTTGTAACATTAATCTCAAAGAAATGAAACCACATGCGATGGGAAAGAATAAAAAAAGTGGCAAGTTTTAAACTTGCAAATTGCTTCCTCCAAATTTCACACGATTTATGACGAAGCCAAAATTTACAAAGTTAGAGAGAGAGAGAGAGAGAGAGAGAGAGAGAGAGAGAGCGTTGAGCATTATGCAAAATTTGGAGGTAGCAATGTGCAAGTTTTTAAAATTATTCAGTAATTTGATGTGCATCAACGATAATGGAATAAACAATTTGTTCTCGTCTAGCGGCTATTTTCTCACTGGTATTTGAAATTTTGACGAAACAACGAGCATTCCTCATTTCGTTGAATCTCGTTAAACATATTCACGAAATGAGTATGAAAAAAAGATTCGCTTAGATCGCTAGCTACAATTTTTATTTGAAGCACAATATTTCAAACATAAATTGATGCTGCTCATGGCTCGTCAAGCATCGTAATTACGGAAAATTGTGTGCTTTGCCACGCTTACGTGCGTTCCAAGAGCAATCGTATCTCCGTACACTGACGCACGTAGTATTTTTTTCTTTATTCCTTTTTTTTCCACCCCCGCGGTGTCATCACCATTGCGATGCTATAATTTCTTTCTGTGCTCTCTTCTTTTTTTTTTCGTTTTTTTTTTCTCTCAGTACCGGGTTATCCGAGAAAGTTCGTGCAGGACATGAGAAAAATCTGAGTGGATAGAAAAAAAAAAAAAATGTGCACCCCAGCGCTCGCTTATAGTTATTCTGTGCTCGTCTCTTTCTCTCGCAAAGAAATGTTGAAGCTGTTCGGAATAGCACCAGGGAGACACGAGAGCGACGATACAAGCTCTCCGTTATGTATAAGCTTTCATTCTGGCAAATATGAGGCTTTCGTCTCGATATTTTACGACTCTCGGGGTGAAAAGATTTGATTTCCTTTATTTATCACTTTTGCATTGAGGTGTTCAAGATGAAAGGCACGAGAGAAAAAAAAACAGAACGCAATGAAAAACAATACACTCTGTATAGGAAATAACGAAAGCTTTTCTGTGAAAGTAAATAAAAATCATTTTCCTGAACATAGTCAGAGGCTGAAGTTTGCTCCTAATTCATGAATTAAACATCAAAGTATAGGCTACTGAGAACAATTTATAATTAAAACCTGGCCTCGATTGCAATTCGTATTTTATCCGCGAGAATATATTTAGAGTTGAAAATTTTACGAGTAAATATAACGAATGAGTGTATTTTTTTTTTTAATTTTAACCTAGTCCTACCGGGACAAATGGATCAATGAATTTACTAAAAATATACAAACAAAAATTGCTATTCGGGTAGAATGAACGGACCAGTAAATGGTATACGCCACCGGAAAATGGAAATCTGTGTTAAAATTATATGATTTCAACACAGATTTCGATTTACATTTATACGTGGCAATGTCTACTGGGAAAAATGATTTTTTATTACGGCACAGGCATTGAAAAGCCACTTTTCGACGCCTATTATCGATCCGTAAAGTAGCACTTTTCGTGGTTACCTTCGCCACTGACACAAAAAAAAATTTTTATGGCAGTTCTGAGAGTCGCGCACCGTACTGCCATAAAAAATTTTTTTTTGTGTCAGTGGCGAAGGTAGCCACGACAAGTACTACTTCACGTATCGATAACACGCGTCGAAATTTAACGTAGCTTTTCAATACCTGCGCCGAAAAAAATATGGTATGTGGGGTGCGTGGCGTAAAGTAACTGTTCAAGTGAGGTGACGTTTTTAGAACTCTCCATTGGCTTTGCCTGGCTCGCCTTCGGCTCACCAGGCAAAGCCAACGGCTCGTTCCAAAAACATAACCTCGCTGGAAAACAGTCACTTTACGCGCTTGCCGCATAATATACTATTCCATGTCAGGCATGCATTTTTTTTTTATCGTCACTGACTTTACCGCTACATATTCTTTGAAACACATATGCATATCATATTGGTTATTCTGTAGAAATTTTCAAAAGGAATCTTTCCATTTCAATCGCGCGATTTTTCTGAAACTTCTCAATCCCCTCGAATCTTGTTTGGTCCTTCATCTTTTCTTGGATAAAGAGGTATCGCGGTGGATAGGATGAGAGGTTTATGCCTTCTGTTTATTTTCATCAAAGACCCAATCGCGCAGACACGCTCAAAATATATGTTCTGATCTTCGAAAAGTCCATAATCTTACGATCAAACGGAAAATTCGTGCTGAATCGTGAATTCTCGGAAGCATACACCAAAAATATTGTATAGTATATATACACACATGTACATTGTACATTTATACCTCAGGGCAAATAATGGTGACAAGCCTTGGGATCCCATCGTTCTCTGTTCATATATCTCAAAATTCGACGATTAAAATCATATCAAAGGCAATACTCGTTCGACTTTCAGATAAATCGATGAAAATCAAGACTGAATAATGGTAACGAACGCCTTTCACATACGTATACGAACATTTGCAAGCGCATCCGACGAGTATACATTTATATGAGTGAAGCTTCGCTGAACTCCTGTCACTCTTTAGCCTCGACTTGGCTTCGACATGGCCATTATATGAACTTTGAACGCGGACTTTTCGCTCGTCAAGCTCAGACGTCAAAGCGTTGATATCTCGATGAGATCGTCGAGACAGGAAATCGCTTTAGGCCGTTAGGGGAAGCTGTCAAAGCAGTGATTATAGAATGAAAATTTGCCAGATATTTCGAGGGACCAAGCGCGCTTCGAAATCTCAAAACGACGTTAGAAAATTCGAATGATCGAGGAATGAAAAAAAAAAAAAAATTATCTATCGATTCCTATGGTTGTTCGGAATGCTATATTGTGATGAAATATGATGTTGAGGAATGAGGGGAAAAAACTGTATATGAGGGCAATACATCGATGCAATTCGGAAAGTTGACTATGCATGATATGAGAATCAGTGAAATTAGCGAGTATCGCTACAGAAAAAGTCGGGATTTCGTAATATTAACAACATAGCATTTGAGTCGGTCGAGCAGCTCTGTAGGTGAGCGTCTTATCGATCGCGAGGTTAACAGCCCTGGCTTCAACGGAGAATTGACCTATAGAGGGTGAGGAAGAAAGAGAGAGAGAGAGAGAGAGAGAGAGACAGAGAGAGAGAATAGAGGGAATGGGCCAATTTGACCAGACGAAAATACTCTCTCATTAACAAATCTACAATTTAAAAATATAAAATCAGTTTCAAAGGATAATAACTGTCATGTCATAATTCTCACTACCAAAATAACACAATACGAACAAAATGATTCAACCGAAGGACTTAGAAAAATTCCTTCAAACTCGATAAAAAATTTATCGAATACCAAAAATTTGCCCACAACGGCTCTGGCTAACAAACGACGTATAACGTGAAATATTTTACCTAAGACGAAACATACGTCTTAATTCTCATTCACGGAGTATCAATTCACGGTGGCTGACGATCAATGGCGCTTATATCGTCTTAAGCCTCGGAGGAAATACAGAATTTGACGTCACTCAAGACCACAAGGCAGAAATGTTGGTCATACAATTCGAGACAAGGCTGCTTGAGCATAATGGAAAGCTGACAATTGGCTGAATAATTCTCGATTAGCTGCGGATGCTTAGAATTTTCAAATTGATCGTGTTTGCTCAAGCAATCGCGATTTTTTTCGTGCTGTCGTCGAGAAACGTCGAGATCTTGGAATTTTGTGTATTCGGAGAGAGTGAAAAGTACAAGTCACTCTATATTATATATATATATATATTTGATCACTCGCGCCACTTGTGGAAAAGTTAATCCTCACAGTAGATCGCAGCATCGAAACAATCGATAATTTAAAGGGATTTTCAAGGTTCAAAGTTATTGCGATTTATGCGCGAATGCACGTACATTTGTACATTCCAATTTTGGTGAAGCTCAAAAATTACGAGACTTGTATTGATTTAACTTTTGTTTGCGACACAGCGAGGCCTAAAAATACATCGTCAAGTTCGAACGAAGAATTTTCTAATATATGAGGACGTTCTTCTGAAAAAAAATAAAAAATAAAAAATAAACGCAAAGCTATTGAGAGGACAGTTCAGTAAAAATTCTCGGTAAATCTAATTTCTGATTAAAATATAAAAATGGTGCGCTACATTATAGGACATAAACTACACGATATAACGATAATACAAATCGTGTGTTTTTTTCTATTGATATTTTTAAAAATTTAACGTCATCGTACGATCTAACGTATCGGATAAAATCGTGGGATTTGAGCAGAGTGCTAGAAAGAAATCATACAGCGGAAAGAGTGATCAACAAAGTGAATTCACTTGTTACTCTCTATATGGTATCATACGTGTAGAAATAGTGATACGTTAGAGTGCGATAAGCGAGATGATGAAGTGCGACGAAAGAAAACGCGAATTATTCTCGCGTCGTGCGTGCAGCGAGAGTGGTCCGCATCCCGGTGCCGTTGGCAGTGGTTCCGGTCATTTATGGGGAAAAAGAAATCAGGGTCGTACCTCGGCACCCGTCGTCGGACACGCCAGACCCCAGGCAATTATTCTAAGGACACGAAGAAGCTGGCCCGTCGCTCCTATACAGTGCAGAAGGTAAGTGTGTAATCTCGAGATGACAAAAATGATTCTTGTTTTCAACTTTCTTAACAATTATTTCCGTCAATCGAACGTTTAAGATCGATAAGGATCCCGTTACTTTCGTTTGTTTGCGTTTCGAAATCGATATTTTCAATTGTAGTATTATACATGCAAATCTTCGGCTCACATCGGGTCAGCGATCTGGCCAATCTCATTTTTATATTACATTTTATAAATTGCATCTCCAAACTTCCGACAAAATGAAAATCGAATTTTCGGCTTTCATAAATGTAGACAAATAACTTTTTGCTCGTCTTTTTTGTTTGCCATAAAACATTCCAAACAATTAAATTTTTTTTTATCGAATTTCAGCTCTTTGTACCCACTCTCTTCAAGCTCGATATAGTTTATGAAATTTATGAAATTATGAGTGACGAATTACGAAATTAGGAAAATTATGAAATCGAAGGGTCGATAAGCAAATCGACCCTTAAAAACAAATTAAAAACATTGTAAAATAAAATGTTTCGTCGCAATTTTTGAGGAAAATCCGGGTAACAGAATTTATCAACATTTTTTTGCCGTGTATAATTCTTATTAAATCCGTTGTATCGCTCGTGCTTTTGAGTGCAAGGAGAGTTGTCTAGGCAAAGCTGAATTTTCATTTTCCCCTGTTTTTGTTCGATTGCACGGAGTTCAATTGAGCGTGCAAAGTTTTCCTGCAAGCCCCCTTCATTCCCTGACTCCCATCTCCGCGATATGCCTCGATTATTTCGTCCAGCAATCACCCTTGTACCAGACTTAATTGGAAAATCCTCGATAAGCTATCGCCTCGCGGTGTGTCGGCCAGACGCGCGAGGATCAGGAAATTGCGGCCCGCTAACGATGCATACCCATGGCATCTTCTATGGCCTCTCTCTCTCTCTCTCTTCCGTTATCACGTGTATTTCAGAAGCAATATTGACCGAGGACTCTATAGCAAGAGATTAAAATTTAATTCACACTTCGGTTGTTAAAAAAATATAAGTGCAATTCGAAGCGGTCATAATGTTTTCTCGGAATTTTCATCGATTTGAAAAATTCCTCTACGAGGTTTACTAATTCGTCGCTTCCCTCTTGGTGGAATAGTATACCGAAATTAGGAAAAATTAGGAGGAAGCGATTCGCACGTTTCAAATCGCACCTTTTTCTCGCACTTTTTAATTTTGGGTTTCGTTCGTGTACGAAAGCTTGCCGATTAAATGCCAATCGCATCCTTTTAACGAGTTCACAGAAATTTTTCGAAAAAATCAACATTACATAACGAAGTTTCAATTGCCTCGTGCTGGATTGTATGAATTTGACTATAAAAATTAGAGGGACCAAAGGAGGTATTACCAGATATACTGGCAGCTCAAGCTGTTCGCGAGCCGAAATGGATGAAACGATTTTTCGAAAAATTCCCGATCAAACTCAATGTAGGGAAAGTTTCGGCCTGATGGTCGAAATTTTTTTATCATTATTAGAGCCGTAACGCGTTTACAATGTTTCCGAGCAGATCTCATTGAAGCAACCAAAATTGAAGAAATATTTCTCTGCATATTTGCATTCTTATCAAAAACTAAAAATTCTTAGCAATCCTCGGAAATCAAACTACATATATAGATATAATATATAGCTATTCAAAAAATTAATTTTTCAAAAATTTTCAATATAGTCCTATTGTCACATATCTCGAATTGCATTCAAATGCCCCAAACGTATATTTATATGTAACGTATATGATGGCGCATCAGAGGTGTATGAAGTTCGTGATAACGCAATTATACTTTTGTGGGGGCCTTTTAACTCGCGTTTTACAATCCGAATATTAGTATTGACACTCCAATTCATAAACCTAAATCGAATTCATGAACCAATCGACTAAATCGAGTCAATATTAAGCCCGTATACATATTTTATCGTCGCAGAGTAATCAGGTTTATCGGGAAACACGCTACGAGTATCATAAAAAAAAATTAACCGTAAAAGGAATGTGCAAGCTCATATTCCTGATTGTCATCAATTTTCGAGTGACTATTATACAATAAACGCATTACTCTTGCTAGCCTTTCATTTTGTATTGTCGTCAAATCTTTACTCCGCGTATATTTGCAAAATCTCAGATTTGCGCCCGAATAATATCGGACGTACCTTCCCAAGCAAAAGTGACTTTCGTCGACAATATTGCATACTTCATGATAAGATAAAAATCGGGAAAAATTCAACCACAGTAAAGACGATAAAAAGATTACTTTTTAATAATAATAATGCCCAAAAGTTATCAATAAATTGTTTAAACAAAAAATTGTTTAACAAATTTTTAGGGAATATTTTTTTTGTCAAGTGAAATGAATTCGTCGATTTTTCTGACTACACATGAATTTTTTTTAAATTTTCTTATCATTTTGAAATTTCGGTTTTCGGCAATTTGTACAGGTTGTGTATTTACGAAACTATTCGTTCAATGCCCTGGAAACTTCTTAACTGTAATATACAACGTTTTTACGAAAACATATTCAAAATGCACGATTGTTCCTTCATTTTTAAAAATTAAAAAATGTTCGAAAACCGAAATTTCAAAATGATAAGAAAATTAAAAAAAAATTCATGTGTAGTCAGGAAAATCAACAAATTCATTTCACGTGTCAACAAAAAATTTTCCCTAAAAATTTGTTAAAAAATGTTTTGTTTAAACAATTTATTGACAACTTTTTGGCATTATTATTATTCAAAATGAATCTTCTTATCGTCTTTATTGTGGTTGAATTTTTTCCGATTTTTATCTTATCATAAAATATGCAATATTGTCGACGAAAGTCACTTATGGTTGGGAACGTACGTCCGATACATCCTTAAATTGATTCGGCAGATAAAATTTTCAAAACAGATCGAACATTTTTTTTCGTTACCGCATCTTTTTTTTTTCCCCACTGTCGCTTCATAATTCACGCTTTTTCATGGCCTGGTATACCATCACAGCGAGCATCCTCGAGGGTCCACGCGCGATCATAATATTTCCATCTGTCTGAAAAATTCACGAAGAAAACGCGGGGGGAGAAAGAAACATCGTGTCTTTTTGCATTTATTTAAATTTTCATCAGACTCGTTCTCATCGCCTAAAGTTTGCGCCATACTACGCGAGTAAATCTTTTTCGAATAGCACGTATACATCACTGAGCAACGCGACAGTGGAGAAACGAGTAACAGAGAATAAAAGTAGCGAACTGGAAAAAGTTATGTTGCGAGCAAAAACGAAACTTGTCTGATTAAAAGATTGCAAAATATTATCGCAAAATATATATCGTCTTGATCTCAGCTGGTAATATCACAGAGTGCGAATGATTTATGAATGAAGTTTCGGGCGACTCGTTTACGTGATATTTTGCCACTCCAGGCACGGTGATTAACCGTTTCAGGTGCGAGTTTCGCGGGTATATCACTGATGAGAGGGAGACAAGAGCCTCTCGTGTATGCCAGAGCGGGTGCGTGTCTCGCTATAATCTAGTCGGGGATAGGATTTCGGTATGTGAATAGCCCGGGCTTAACCGGTGATACTTGGCCTGACTTAATTGGCCCACATATATGACACAAGAGCTTGTGTCAACGTAGCGCTAAATCGCTTCACTGGACAAATTGGGATTACACAGTGCTGAATTTCGATGAATATACCGAATAAAGACAGACAGCAGAAACGTTCGTCGTGGCTATCGTCAAGTGAAAATATCGATTTTTCAGAATTTCGAGAGCTTCAACGTGCTAGAGCCATAGATGGTCTGTCGTTACATTTTTAAATGTAAAATTATTCAAACGACTTATCGTAGAAGCCAGCGAAATCAAAATTCCTCATATTATATCCCTGCGGAATGTTATCTGAATTGTCTATCGATGTACATTTTGTTCAGGTATATTCATGCGGTGGAAAATTAAATTGACCAACGACTTTGATGAACTTTCGATAAAGACGTCAAGCAAATGATGAAACAAAGTTTCTCCACTCCCAGGCTTTTCATTTCACCGTTTTCACACATCAATCTAAGAAACCGATGTGTACTTGCAGGAGATTTTATTTCATGGATTTCCGACGAGGAGAAATCCGGAAATCGATTTCGTACGTTTAGAAGCGTGAAAATCGCAATGACCAGAGGCGCGATGACCCACTTCGGTTCAGGCTGCTGAACATGCTGCGCCAGCATATATATATATATATTAAAATGATTACAGTGGCCACACAAGGCGCCTACTAAACCTCGTGTGATTTACACACAATGCCTTGGGGTGAAACAAAGCAGAAAAAAGTCCTCTGGTACGGGGGAAAAAAAAAAACGAGAAATGAAATAAATAATGGCTACGAAAATCCGATGTCGAAGCTGCAAATCGATATGGAAAAGGCTAAGGCAATAACAAAATATAATTTCATCTTATATCTTATCTTATTATTGATCTAGTCGTTGGGCTATTGTTTGAATCGTGGAATATTTTTACACATCAGTCCGATCACTTCGTTTTTTTAGTACGATTGTTCGATAGTTCATGGAACTTTTCAAGCACAATATATAGGGATGAAAAGTTCAAGCTAATCGTCTTTGCACGATGAAGGCTACAAAATATAAGTTATTTTCTTTTAGATTCATATATATAACCATCAAATTGAAATTTTTCCCTTATCTTCGCTTCGAGAAGGTTTACCGATATCGAGCATCGAACCTCTTGTGTATATGCGGCAATCTATCATCAGAATTTGTTAGCCTATGCCTTTCACATCTCCACTCTCGTTTGTCGACAAATATTTACGTTGCTACTCACACGATAATCATGTCTTCACGATGATCCATATCGTCGAGTACACGTCGTTGATTCACCGTGAATAAGATGACAGCTTTTTATGCCATCACAGACAATTTGGGAAGGGGGGGATCTCTCCCTCATTCTTCAAATTTATGATTATGAGCTCCCATAAACTTTATGCAAAACGAATGAAATTTATATCCGCATGCTCATAAGAATGATGCGCATCGAATTCTCAATATTTCATGAATTTTAACGACAGTACGTTGTTGAGTAAATCCCAAAGTCCGCCATAATATTATTGTGACCAGGCGATGTGATGCCACGTATACAGCACACACTCGATCCCGCATTGATTTTGTAATGTGCAACTGGGAGTGTCAACACCTTCGCTCGCCTGGTCACTGCATAATTAATTCATATGATCCGGGGTGAGATTCATAACCGAGCACAATTTTTTGCATTGACAATTTCCTGCGTATCGGGCTACAGAAAGTGTCCTTTTAAAAATGTCTATCCGAACTCTCAAGCGAAATGAAGCTCACGGGATTAAATTTAACCGAGATATTGTGGGATCAGAATTAAGATCAATAGAAAAAGGAACGAGTATATAGGCCGAAAACGATGCATCTCGTGAAAACCAAGCTCATCGTTATGAGGGAGCGAGTCATGTGAATTCATAACTCTATATCCTAAACTTCACTAAGCTTATAACAACTTTGACAGAATTTAGGCTCACCGAGCAAGCCTACAAAATAACGATACACCGCATATAAGTCGTGGCTAACAACTCTGTACGCAATTTTAATTTTAGCAAAGAACAACTCCCCCGTAGTGTGCTGATGAATAAAATAACAGTTACGAAAACTTACTATCAGCCACACCGGACAGTTGTCATGTAGACTTGTAATTGGGTAGAGTTATTTTGTTGGTTAGGGTTTTAGTTTGTAAGGCTCATTCGAGGAGTCTAAATCCTGGGTACAGTTATTATTGGGTATAATGAAGTTTCGGGTAGTTTTGTGAATGAGCCGAAAAATACGGGATCAAGCTTAAAAACTGTTAGAGAGGCACGTTGATCAAGCGTTGACATCCAATTCCCGATACACATAATGCAATTTGCGTATAAATATAATATGAATAGAGATATATACGGAATGTGCGTTGCAACCCGAAACTCGGTCACTCAACGACTGCCTCGAGGATGACTCGACGTATGAAATATTTCTAGCTCAACTATAATTTACATGCACACTCGTCGACACGACCCTCCAACCACTGTAGAGGCGTTTTCTCCCTAGCATGTAATGCATCTAATATATATATATACATATATATCGGTATATACCGCACAGTGAACTGTACTATATATATATATCTCGTCTTATGAACAGCTATTCACCCCTGACGTTCCTTACCTCAATGCCTTTTAGTTCCGACCGTACCTGCGCTTATAATTCATCCTGTATTCTCGTAATTATTATTAATTCAGTCTGCCAGGGGACTTTTCCTTATCCTCTCATTTTCTCGAATATTCAACTCTAATGAGCGTGATGTTAGATCTGAATGATTAATGTAACGACAAAAAGTCCACGGTTATAATTTTCATTTCAATTGTAGACAAATTTATAAACCAATTGTTTCGTATTTTTCACTGTTAACTTGCCATCCTGGTTGACCTTAAAATGAGCAAATTCTCCAATGCGGCTCGGAAACAAATTGCATGGAAATTGCGATTTAAAAGTTGTTTCGTAAGCAAAGCCTGTAGAAATATTAGTTCTTTCCCTTTTCCCGGTTTATTTTCTCGACTTAAACTTTGTAACGGAGTCAAGTGTTTACTGTGAAACGCGATATTCAAAGTCACCGAATAGATGTAGCAGGGCAGCAGGGCTTTGATTTGATTTTCCTTCATTCCAACCTCTTCGAGTATGTCACTATATATAGTGACAGAGAAAGGTGGTGCGTTGATACCTCAACCCTCCGCGAAACGGTGCATCGCAATGAGTGGGGTGAACCTTTTTCTATGCTTGGTTATATGGCGTACGTGCATCAACCATACCTCCTTCGAGCTACTCCGACGCGAAGGCACGAACCACTTTAGCGTGTGTTAACCTCTGCCATCCTCTGCCAA
Source organism: Rhorus exstirpatorius (assembly GCA_963564615.1). Lineage (NCBI taxonomy): Eukaryota > Metazoa > Arthropoda > Insecta > Hymenoptera > Ichneumonidae > Rhorus > Rhorus exstirpatorius. The sequence goes on along the minus strand of OY751317.1, from coordinate 40,778,986 downwards.
AGACTTGCAAAACTAAAGCTCGCGCGCTATCCCCGCTGAACTACTGTCCCTCGGCGCTGAGTATTACAGAGCTTGACCCAACTGCAAGGACAGAACTTGTTCAGCCCACTGTACACCAAGGATCGTTATGCGGTTAATGTATATTTAGCTGCACCGAGTCCATTAGCATTTAGGCTTCATGCGATTACACGTTTTTTTTTTTTTTTTCATTTTCTTTTCTTTTACAATATTCATACCTGGGCGAGGAACGATTCATTCTCTTGGCAACGCTAATATATCTTTGATCGTGCGCAGCACAAATTTACACACGTTATATATACGCATATAAATACTGGGCATTTCCTGCTGAATCGACCTCGCTGTTGTGACCCTTTGCCCTCTGCGATTCACTTCTATAATTATTCATTCATCGTTACAACCATAAAAGAGCGTGACATTTTTTCGAGATCTTTCTTTTCTGCCATAGCGGCCATTCATTAATTACTTAAAAAAATATATTTATCGAAACAAAAGCTTATCTGGAATTTTGAAATCTCAAAATATTCTCGAAAATCCTATATCGGATGCAAGAAATCTTTGAACTATAATTTTATTTATTTTTATTGTTTTGTAAAATGGTGGGGAAAAAAAAATAGAATCCAACGAAAGCCTACTCCAGGATATAGTTTAAATTTATATTTATATTTGATGCAAGATTTTTGAGGCTTTGCCGTAAAAATAATGGGGGGGGGGGGGGGGGGCAGGTTAGTAGAAGGTGAAATAGTTGGGGACTTCAGATAAACAACAAATAGGAAAATAATAAAGATTACATTATTGCTCCTTGATAAATTGGAGACGATTTGATGCTTGATTTTGTACGTTTTTATGGTTCATATATACGCAGCACGCTCATACGGATTGTAAAGTGATGAATTCGTGTCAACGTCAAATACATGGAACGTCCTTTTCCAATCGAGAAACCAAACAAAAACGTTTTTTTTTTTGTTCACACGTCATTGAAGCTCTATATCTCTTTTACTATTGGTTATCCGCTTGAACGAATGAACCCTCGATCGATCCACGCTCTATGTAATTTCAAGGATTTTTAATCGTGAAATCGCGAAACCGTGCTCGACGACGACGGATGCACTCTGAAAGGATTTCGAGATAGTCCAATAATCGATAACCATTCGATGGACTACATCACCATAGCACCGATTACCTCACTTTACTTTTGTCGGATGAACAATTCGTCGCGTGCATGGCATACCGAATGTCGATGCTGCAACGCACCCGAGTACCATTTGCTGCATCCATTACATAAACGTTTTCTGCCATATACACACGTGGCAATTCTCGAAACGCACTCTGAAAAGATGAAGAAAATTTACGAATTCTCGCTTTCGTTCGCGTACAATTCGATCAAGTCTATACGTGTTGTAATGAGATCCTTATCTTTTGTCCGTAGTCTCTTGAGTTGTCTGCCAATTGAAATATCACAGTTCTGTCATTGATTTAGGTGTCAGTTACGGCCGTATTTAGACGATTAGTTTGAAATTCGTTAGGCTTGTTTACCGATTCGCTTAGTCAAACCAATCGACTCCCTTTGTTAGAGTTTTTACCTGATGTTGTAGGGCGAGTGGCACAGTCATCGGCCATTTTGAGCGATGATATGATAAAATTCTTGGCAAATTTTCTGTCACCTTTTCTCTCGTACGATTTACATGCATCGGCAGTAATGTGGTTAACAACTGTACAGTCTACCCTACTCAAGTCAATCAAGCCCTATGTAGCCAGGTAGGCAATAAATATGGCCTTCATGACGCACCATACAGCACCACGGAAAACTTTTATCCAACTGTACCTAGCCTGTGCTCGTAATTTACTTCCAAATCCCAAAGGTAAACTACTGTTGCTGAATATTTGCGATATTGAGTACCCAAATTATACAGACCACGCATATACGAACAGATCCATGTATCAATACTTTTCCAGATAGATTGCTTATGCTTATTGTCCACCCAAGAGGGATAAGCAGCCTCAGTAGTAAATCGAATTAACTGGGACCCTCATATACCGTTTTGTGAAGTACATGGAGCAAAACCTGTTGTCTTCTTCTCTCTCTCTCTCTCTCTCTCTCTCTCTCTCTATCTGAGTGATTAATCGTTGTATAGCTCCGATAGCCGTGTCATGTTATTATACCGTACAAGTAGCATTGGACAGTGAAATGTTTTTCACGAATTCATCATCGATCATTGAATGACGAAAGCTCAACAGCTGAATCAACAGGCGGAACGATGAATATACATAGTTGGCGGAAATCAATGATTTATACTGAAAACCCCAATATTCTTTCGAAGTCTATGGTTGATAGGAAGATTCAAGTTCCGTGACAGAGCGAGTCATGCATGAAAAATCTTCCGAGATAAAATAATTCATTTGAACGGTGATATGGCACCTCCCATTCTATATCGTAGAAAAATGAAGTTTGCAGTTGAAAACGGAAAAAGTAAGTGATAAAGAGAGAGAGAGAGAGAGAGAGAGAGAGAGAGAGAAGAAAGGAAATATGATGTACATAAAAGGGCAATTTAATGTATTGGGAAAATTAAGGATGTGAAACAGTCGGAAATCGAGATGAAGAAAGTTGCAGCATTATCAGGAATTAAACTTTTCACAATTTGGAGCCTTAGATTAAACTTGTTGATTCATTGCTAAGCCTGACAATTGCTCACAGCAATGAATATAATCCACGTAGCGATGATAGTTATTAGCTGGTAGCTGCTGATGGTCGATGCCTGCATTGCAGTTAGGGGCTTATATCGAACTGCTATTCGTTGGGTATCAACGAAGCATAAGGCCAGATGAACATTTTGCCGGAGCACGTGGCAAGTGCACGAGGCAAACGGAATCGACGGGGATTTTATATCTCTGTATCCGTTGGAGAACATTTAATGTTACGCGATTTCCACATATTATATGCAAGACTTGCGTATTGTACGCGATGTGGCCAATTTTAGAACAAATATTCTTCTATAATTTTGCATGTTAGAACTAACAAGTGTTTCGAATTTCCTATTAAAGATTCAAAGGATTTTAGGGGGCTTTAAATTGACAATATTTTTTTCAAGTTATTGCGTGGTACAGTTTGCCAATTGAAATCGCTGTGGTCCATTAATTATTTTTTCGTAGATTGATTTCCTCGCACGAGTTTCTGTCTAGCCACAGCAGGGCTGATATCTGTTTGAACGACTGACGGATACAACGTTCCAGTGTTCATTTTTTCTTTTTATTGGTAATATCCCTGCTCTCCGGTGAATTGAGCTTTTTAGTATCGAATTGCCTGGCAGAAGGGAATGCTGAGATTACCACGGCAGTTCTTGTCATAAGCGATAGGAACTTCAAGTTCTCTATGCATGATACAGTTGTATTTTTGTGAATCGGTCGATAAGTGCAAAGTGGCACAGTCTCTTTACTCCGAGAAAATCGAAGAATGGTGCAAGTTTTACATTTTCATGCTTAGTCTACGTCGACTTCCATTGCTTGCTCATGACGCTGCTGTACTGAGAGAGAATTTACGCCAATCCTTTGGGAAAATTGGTTTTTCGTACAAGCTCATACGTGGTCCCCGCGTTACCGACATTCAGGTTCCAAACGGATGTAGTACCATAGCGCTCTCGTACAATGGCATAGCTATAAACATTTACCATTAGCCCAAAAGAGCTTTTCACCCGAAAGTAGATCGAGCACTCGTGCGTAGCTATAGCAACTGACTGAAGCATTTTAACGGATGGCTTTTATCATCCGAGCTTTTTATATTTCCCTGCATTTCCTGACTTTTATTTTTCCCGGTTGACACTTCCCGCATGCGTGTGCCATACGAGACAATTCGTAAATAATATTGTGTTCATCGTAGCAGTCCGCTACAATTTTGATGAAAGCATCAACTGCGGACCAGTCAAATGAGTCAGCACATTCGCTGAAAATTATCCCCCGGGATCGGGGTAGGGATTCAGCGAGTTTGCATCGCTTAATTATATCTCATGGTCGCATGTTTGAGCGAGCGTTCGTGGCAATGTCATTTGTAATTTTTATTTTACTGAGTATATTCATATCGTTATATTGGATATACAATGCGGATAACCTGCTTATTTACCCATGTGTAACCCAAGACGGTCATATGGGGTGTAACACACCCCATGCAATTTTCTGATACTTTTTTGAGAGTTTTGAAGAAATAAATAATAGTTTTACATGAAAAGTCATCGACATCTTGTTCATAATTTTGCCGCTGAAACCTGGCATGTTCATAGTGCGAAATAAATATACTTTTCAGAAAACCCACAAAAACTAACATAATCCCCAGAAACAGAATCTTTTCAGGAATCGGAACCTGTTTGAAATTTGTCGATATGTCAAAAAAACAAAAAAAATACAGCATTTTTTGTAAAAAAAAGGGTATTTTTAGGAATTTTTTTTCACGAATTTTTTAAACATACTTAAAATTAAAATTTTCGTTATGTTTTTGGATAGGTAATAGAAAAACGTTTGAAATATGTTCTCCATTTTTATTTGGGCCCCCAGAATAATTCTACGAAATTATGTAGCGCTTCAAAGTGCTTGGGGTGTGTTAACACCCCATGTGACCACCACGGAATTCTCATGAAGTGTGAACGTCTTGGGTTAATCTAGGATATTTATATGAAGTGGTCCTCCGACATATTTCATATACCTATGGATTATAATTGACGAACACTTTATCGAAACAGAAATTTCTTCCGAAACTACCGGTTGTTTTCGCCCGTAAAAAATTCGCGTCTCGAACTTGATGCCATTTTATTGATCAACTGGATTGTCTGCATGCTCACGCATTATGCATCACGTAATACTAACAAGGATGCAAATTAAACTTGCACATGACTGTCTCATTAATTAAGATCGTTTTAATCGCGCTGAATCGATCGGTGTTTATTTGGCCCATTTTAATTCTAATTGATGCTATCCTGCCACAAAAACGTATTCAGAGTTGAAGATGTGAGTAAATGCGCACAGGAGATAGATCACGCCGTTCAATTGGTCTTATACTTTTAACACGGGTTAGGGTAGTTCTATTGCGTAGCGATTTACCATTTGGATTTCGATAAAAATTGGTGTACGGGTCGATTGTGATCGAAGCATGACTCAGTTACATTTTTATGAAGTTTGGGGGAAAAGAAAAAAAAGTTATTAGAGTTTTTATTTTTATACATTTTAAAGAGGTACGATCATTGCTAACGAATCCAACTTTCGGACTTGAAATTTTTATATGTTTTTGACGAATACTTTATGCGCTTATTGCCAAAATTTGAGCTATATTGACCGCTTAGTTTTTTCGTGATAAAATTTCAAAGTCGAGCAGTTTGAGTTACCAAAGCACGTCGTTTTATGGAGACGGTCGACCAGAAATGCGGTGTTGACGGTTTTGGCTGCTCACGTATCCAACTATACACCCGTTGGAAAACTAAAATTGGATAGATCAGATATAATCGATATTTTAAAAAATTAAAAAATTACTCTTGAGCGTGTAATTCAAGCATCGCAAAAAAGTTTCAATTTTCCGGTTGAAAATGGTCAGAACTCCGACTCTTTCTTGTTTCATGCGTGCCCCTCGCTCGTAGGGCTTACCCGCGCCTACGTTTCCGCTTATTCCCCGTCCACAGAAGTGATCGTACCTCCGTAACACATGCTCTCATACGGAAATCCACCCTTTCGACAGATTCAATTACAAAGTTAACAGAAACTAGCGTTGATATCATATATTAAACTTTATGATATATAAGTAGAAGGTTTGAAGAACATTTTGCATGTTTGAAAATATTGATTGATGGCCTATAAGTGCATAAATAAATAAATTTGTGCTAAACTTAATTGACCGCCGACCAATATTTAGCCAGATATGGCAACGCCTTAGGTTAGTGCGTAATTTAAAATATGACGCGCTCGATGGATCATCCATGCGCCCGCGAGGATTTCTCAACGTTCTCAGTGCAATTATACATTGGATGTTTGGGAGAAAATAATTATCGAATGTAATGAATAATATTACATTAAGAAAGCTTTTGAATAACGCATAAAAACGACGCTGAGAGAAACATATGCGACGCGAACCGTTGTGCAACATTGCCAGATCAATGTACCGAGTTAGTCAAACTCAACGGCACTCGAGCTTGACTATGGTTACAAGTTACGTAACGATAGAACTTCCTTAAGCAGCATAAATCTATATCAGTCTACGAATATTTGAAATTTAATCATGGTAATGCAGCGAAAATCAAGAGACGCTGAAGCGTCTCGATATTGTTTACCGAGCTTCGTACCGTGGTGCGATATCTCTCTCAACTATATCAACGTTGTCGATAGAGTAGGTATCGTTGAAATAAAAATAATAATCTAAAAATATATGCCGATCGAAGCTCTCTCGAGATCGGCATAAAAGAAAACTGCGATACCTTTATGAAGAATACGTGCATTTCAGCGAATGGTATTAAGCGCCTTGTATCTTATGTCGGCACTCTCTGCGAAACACACACAAACAAATTTGAATGTTTGACCAACCGGTGGAGCAGCCATCAGCACAGTCCCAATAATAAAAATCTTCGTATTTACCGACACGCGAATTTTCATGTTGCATATATATATTCCCTAACAACGTTCGTAAACATTTTCATGTTACAGGTAAGAAAAATCATTGATGACATACTACCTCGAACGAGGGACGCACCATATTACGTATCGACCGGTGAGTCCAATAAATTTATAATCGGGATCAATTTTGTAAAACCGTTCATGTATATGGTACACACACGTCTGGTCATTTTTACGCAACTGATGTATTTTTATAGTAACTTGCTCTGCGATTATTTTACACCACTTTTCCATCATTACTCGATCATCATTCGAATAAAAAAACGAACGAAGAATCATTTTAGTGGGTCAAAATAATTTTTAAACATTATTGCGTAGAAGAAAAAAAAAAAAACGAAAATTATCATTTTTCTCGAAGAAATAAAAATAATTCGTAAACGTTTATTCTTTTATAATCGAGTATCGATATAACATTGACTTTTATTCGAAGGACGATCATTTTGGTGTATTTGCATGATATATTGTTGAGATTTCCATCGAATTTACCGAATGCTCAAATACTTGAACCGTATTTTTATGCTTCGTTGGCCAAATAATACACGTCGTCGCCCTTATACGAGACGTTGATAGCTAAGCCGGCTCAATGGCTGTCGGTTTTACGAAGCAAAATCGATGTACATGAGAATGCGGTTCTCCCTGTGATGTAAATTATTCACGTGATACTTCAACGCTCTCTACATTCATGATCGCAGCGAACGTTTGACTGCACTATGTCGGCTGCGTATAATGTCAACCGCGCCAGAATTCCAATAGCGCGAGCAGTTATTACGACATCTTGTGTTTCATTAGGACCCGAGGTTTATGCACTTTGTAGTTTATGTCCTTCAAAATTTGCCCTATGACTGCTTTGGTACCGAACGATCAGCAGTTTGGGTATGATCCAGGGAAATTTAATTTGATAATCCATAAAAAAAAAAAAAAAATTCAGGTCCTATTGTCCATCCAAAGAGGACTTATCGAATTGACGAAAGGGTTTTGGGTCAATATGCAGCATGTTATGAATTTATCAGAAAGATATTGGGGTGCACGGAAAAAAAGACATTTACAAAAATAATAACTGAAATTTAAAAAATACAACGATGAAGAGAAAAAAAATGCAGTTTAACACAGTAAATTAATCTCTTTACAGTGTTTTGATCAAAAAAGTAATGTGCGGAATATACTTCTGTACTATCTGTATAACCATATTTGCTGGTTTAAACTGTAAAAACAATTATTTCCACTTCAAAATTCAAAAGAATTTCCGAAGTATTTCTCCCGAGAGGCAACATTTTTTTCCGTGTGACGGAGGAAAATTTAAATATCTGGTGGTGTGAATTCGATCTATCATACGGAAAGTGCAAATTATACCTCATTGCCGGGACAATCGCTAATTTTTGGAGATTTTTTATTAACCACTGCTGCTTATACCGACCATTATCCATGGGCCAATGAGCCTGCACGCGTTCACAGTTCCTAATTGATTTGGGCTGGAAATGTCCAGCTCGAATCAATTGGAAACTTCGCCCACGGCAGACCTGATTCATTCATTTTTTCAAAATGATCCAAATTTTTTAGCCCCGCTTAGCCCTACATTTTTTACATGCAAGCGGTTTCTTTTACTGCAAATACAGGTAGCACGTAAGACTTACACGATGAGTAAAAATCTGGACATTCGGACTGGTTATGGCTTTGAATCAAATATGAGCCGTTGATTTGTCTATACTTGTGGCCAATTTCTATCGGTGGCACTATGATATACGAATACAGACTTTAGCCTCAAAATTTCCTCTAACTTCTCTCCATCATCTTCATTCCCTCTATTCGCAACTTCGCTCTCGTAACACATCTAGAGAGTTGATAGTTCAAGACCCATATAGTGCCATATAGTTGACTTCAACTCTGCCCTGCATCTTGTAAACTTTCTTCCTCGACCTTTGCCCGATCCTCGCGTATGCCTCGAAACGTTTTGAGATTGCAAGACATTCCGAGCTCTTGGCGCATCCACGCGAGTCGAGCGTGTATCGGAATTCCGAATATTCGTGACGTACATATACACATGGATGTCTTCTCATAGAAAGTCTGAAAAATCATTATCACGGTTTGAGGAGAAGGGCCATGCATGCAAAGCTCCAATATTTGAATTGAAATATAAATTTCATACGATTTGCGTAATGTATCACATCTCATAGGAAACTCGACGGATTTCTGTACCCGAAAAATCGTGTCAACCTAAAAATCAAACATTACCCGCGGTTCTCTCCGTGATAACTTAAAAAAAAAAAAAACGTTTTTTATCGCGTGAACCGCAAGTAACCATCAGCTTTTCCATTGATTAGGGGGGGGGGGGGGGTAACTTTATGCCTTTGTTTGCGTATGTATTTTCGTAATGCGTTTGTCAAGCGCCACATGTGTTGCATATAGTGCGTGCTTCAAGTCAGTAATATGTCGGCGCAGCGCCTGCTGTGTGGCCTCTGTTGAGGCCGAGTTATTGATTGCCTGCCTGTTGCTTTTAGTCCTGATGCCGCATTGTGTGTTACTGTCGGCTCCTCGTAGCTATATAGCTCGAAGCACCCTCGTATAACTCATCCCCGGTAAACGTTCAAGCCTACACCACCGTCGGTATATATTTTTTTTTGTACCTTCAATACCTTTCTATAATATATACAAATACTAAATTCTTCCGTCATACGAAACGTGTTTCTCTGCTTTGGGCTTTTCTTCAAACTTAAAACTATACAAACTTTTACTCTGAATCTTCGGGGAAAAATCCGGGAAATTAAGATGTCGAATTTTTCAAGAAATCAATCTTTCGTTTCTTGATAAGAAAAAATGAGAAATGCAAGAAATGCTGAGCAGTCATAGTTGAGTTGCATTGATTGAGCACGTTGAGAAATCGTGGAGTTGTTGAAAATTCGAGAAATCGATAGCAACCAGGGTAGGTCATCGTAATTTAAGCTAGAAAGCAAAATAACTTTTTCGTCTGGAGTAAGTGTGGGTTGGGCCTTTTTGTTTGCTGTTAATGATACGTGATACATGCACACCCATATATTGATAATAGATATGCATCGGTGTGTATAAGTATATATATATATATATATATGAAGCCAATGTGCAGCTCTCGCATTCTCGTGTGCACATGCCTTGGTCAGGCGATGTCGATTTATTTGTCTGCTATATGCATTCTTGCAAGCACGGAAAACAAACGAAAGCAGAGATGATATTCTTTGTCAAACAATATTCTTTTTTTTTCATCCCCTCTTCGTGTCTGGTATTCTGATCCTTCTATTTTTTTCTTCTTTACGACACTTTCTTCTTCCTTTTCGTCTTGCCCATTACTCCAGAGATCACTGTGTTTATTTATTTATCGCCATGTTTTTTTTTTTTTTTTTTTATTTTTTTTTTAATTAAAAATAGAGTTAAACGAAATTTCACGAAAACTTACAAAATGAATGTTATGAGAAAAAAAACGAACCGATCGCCCTGATATTCATTCGGGAAAACGTTGAAGAGAACAATATCTTGTCGCAAAAAGTTGAAAGGCATAGCTGCTATGGATGCCTCATTTGATCAATTCGATTACAAATTTTCATCTCGGTAGCTGATATTTTCACACGTTATTATATCCATTTTAGCACAAGATGAGGTTGCAACGGGTAAAATCCACTCTCAGGGTTTGAGTATTTTTTTTTTTTTATTTGCTAAAACTTTCAATATCCTTTACACCCGGAAAGTATATCTTGCTATTAACGGAAATGATAATTTTTTTTTTTCCTGATGAGCACTGAAGTGAAAAGAGCTCGCATTAATCATAGCAACAATCAAAAATAATGGGATAAAGATAAAGCTAACGGTTTCCATGTGTGTAAAAAAAAACTGTTTTGTGATAACCAGAATTAGGTGCTAATCAGGTGCCAAATTTAAAAATTAGGTGCTCTTCCGGTTTCGCAAGAAATCGAAAGTTTGCCAGAGACCGCTCGCTTTATATCAAGCTATAGCGGTGTGAAGGAAATTTTTGATTTTTCACGAAATCGAAAGAGCACCTAATTTCTGACTTTGGCACCTAATTACTAGCACGTAATTCTGGTATGTACAAAATTTTTTTTTCCACATGGGGACCGGTAGCTTTATGGAGGTGAGATAAAGTCAGAATAGATGGAACGAGCTATATCTGCTTGAGATTTTGTTGTTGGAATAAATCATAATAAATAGATAACCAGCGGGGAGAGCTATAAACAAAGAATCGTATGAGCTTGATGATCAATTTTTACTCTTTCATTTTAATAGCACTGTGCATGGTAGAAAGGACCGACGAAGCAATCTGAAAGAATAGTCATTCGAAGGGTTTTTGTTTAGAATTACAGATTTGTGGTTGAATGCAATCCTCGGGTATGTGTGTGAGCCGTAAAATCCCACGTGCGCTTTATCCCGGTATAAGATTCACAACTTTAATCGAAACTATACGTTGCGGGGATACCCCAGGTGTTAATAAAGTCTCCATGCTCGGCATTTTCTCGTTTACCATCTCTTCCTCTTTCCGAAAGTTATATTATATCCTGGCGGTCTTTCTTCTGCATCCTCCTTCCGGTCTTTTCTTGTTATGCTACTATTTTTTTTTTGCTCTTATTTATTGCTGCATCGTGTTGTGGACGCGTTTCCCAGTTTTTTTTTTGCGTCTGCCATTTTTAGCTGCATGAAAAATGACGTATCTCGCCTCGAGAGAATCGGAAAGTTTATAATCCACCAGAAAATAAAGACGCGAGTTTCTCGCGTCCCGCGGTTTTCGTTCCCGATGAATGATATATTCACTTTTTTTTTCGTCACTTCCTTTTGCCAGTACGGTAAGAGTGACAGGGATGAGTCGGGTCAACGAGCAATGGAAGTCAGGGCTATATTCTTCGTGACAGAAAATCGAACTGTCAAACGTGAGAATTATGGATTATAGTTCGAGAGAATACTAAGAGAAAATGCAATTTTTTTCGATATATTGCCGCAACTCATTGAACCTATCTTCGCATAATTTGTTATCAATTATTTTGCGCGTGTAATTTATTCGGTGGGCCCATTTTTTTTCATGGAGCTTTTCCATCAAAATCCTCCTTCATGGACACTGAAGAATTTTCGCGGTCATAATGCCACACAGGGAAATTCTTGAGTTTCTCGTGCATTTCGTAACGAAGGAAATTTTTCATATCTTGATGCGGTGAGTGTGCTCGCTATGACATAATTTTCCACTCTCGTGCAGGTTGTATATGCAGAAGGTGCATTCCAGCAAGCGATGCACCAACAGCCAAAGCACGCTCTTTGCCACTTGCCAAGTTGTTTGTGTACCTAGGAGAGTCTATTATTATAGACGTATCTTGAAGCTGACTATGGTTAAATTTTGCGGGTTCAGTTTAAAAATGTTTTTTTTTTTTTTTTCCCCAATGATTCATCGATAAGTGCACAGAAGAAACATTCTTCTCGTTTGAATTAAATTGAATTTTATAGATTTTCCACCTGCTACATCAATTTTTTGGTGAATCAAAAAAAAATTTCATTACTGCAATGAAATTTTATTGGAGTCTTCTTCGGGTCTTGACCGGTACGCTTGCCACCATGTATTAATAATTTTTTGCATGTCAATAAAACGTTGCTGTTTGCTTATCCTTGAAGTTTTCATAATAACATTGAATGCCGTTATAGAATCTTGATTAAATTTTTTTGATAACCCTCGCTCTCTGCTCCGGAAAACTGCGAACGAGAATATAATTTTTTCTCCTCTTCGCAGTTTTAAAATACTTTTACATTTTTTTTCGAAAAAAGCCAAGGTAGAATCCTATCTAACCCAACGTTATAGTTTTAGCCTTTGAAAAAAAATATATTATATATATATATATATTCACATATATTTTTTTAATGCCACGAGATAAAAAGCCTGCTTTAAAGTTTATTTAAAAGTCTGCCAAGAGACAAAAGCGCTTGGGCAGACTCTGCGTGAATGGAGATGTTAATATAATCTTATATAGCGACATTGGTGAGGAAACGTTGCCTGAGCTTCGGACACTTTGCGTCACAATTTCGCGAGACGCTGACCAGTAAAACTAGCGCGATATCTCCGCGGACGTGAGAAATTTCTCTCTCCAACTTCATTCTGTATAACGTTTTATCGAAAGGTTCTTCGAGGTGCGTGAAAGATTCGTAAAGTCGGAGAATTGCGCTTAGAAAAAAATCCCAGAATTATTTTAATAATGTTTTTTTTAAGGTTTATTTAAGGATGTATCGGACGTACCTTCCCAACCAAAAGTGACTTTCGTCGACAATATTGCATACTTTGTGATAAGATAAAAATCGGAAAAATTCAACCACAATAAAGACGATAAGAGGATTAATTTTGAATAATAATAATGCCAAAAAGTTATCAATAAATTGTTTAAACATAACATTATTTATCAAATTTTTAGGGAAAGTTTTTTTTTGACAAGTACAATGAATTCGTTGATTTTTATGACTACACATGATTTTTTTTTTTTTTAATTTTCTTATCATTTTGAAATTTCGGTTTTTGAAAATTTTTTAATTTTTAAAAATGAAGGAAAAATCGTGAATTTTCAATATGTTTTCGTAAAAACGTTGTATATTACAATTACGAAGTTCCCAGAGCATTGAACGAATAGTTTCGTAAATACAACCTTTACAAATTTTCGAAAACCGAAATTTCAAAATGATAAGAAAATTTTCAAAAAATTCATGTGTAGTCAAAAAAATCAACGAATTCATTTCACTCGACAAAAAAAAATATTTCCTAAAAATTTGTTAAACAATTTTTTGTTTAAACAATTTATTGATAACTTTTGGGCATTATTATTATTAAAAAGTAATCTTCTTATCGTCTTTACTGTGGTTGAATTTTTCCCGATTTTTATCTTATCATGAAGTATGCAATATTGTCGACGAAAGTCACTTTTGCTTGGGAAGGTACGTCTGATACATCCTTAATCCTGGCATTGAGTTTTTTTTCCAAACATTGAATTTTTCGACGCAGAGAACGCGCGATTTTATTGGTGCGTAGAATATTGTCGAAAATTGATATGCGGATAAAAATTTTTCGAAATTTTCATATTTCATTTTTTTCACTACCATAAAAGCTTGTTTTTTTTTTCTTAAAAAATCGTGTATCAGATTCCATACAAACCCATACCGGTGGATGATTGAAAAGATGGTATACGTATATAGGATGCGTTTCACGTGGAATACATAATATTATATATTGTATACAGCTGAATTCTAGGATAGATTCAAACGAAGATACAAAGCTTTCAGAGCTTTCTGCGTATACGAAAAATCTTTTGAAATTCGCATCCTGAGTGAAAATCTCTGGAGCGTAAAAATCGCCACATTTTGCTCTCAAAGTATATCCCAACTTTATCTCCGCTTCGCTGATAAAATTTCTGGATATACGAACGAAAGTCTGCAGCCTCTGTATGTATATCTCGTTTTGTGAAAGTTTCGAAGAAACTTTCACAAAACACAAAAGTCAGGTATAAATTTGAGTTTGGCTCCAAATATTTAAAACGATCTACTCGTTTTATATAATTCCAAGACCATTGCTTATCCCTAATACAGATTAATCAGAGCACGATATGGACATTAAATTGTGCGCTGCAATTAAAATTAATGTTTGCGATGAGATGAAAAATATATTTCTCGAAAAAAAAAATATTTGTTCGTAATTTCAATTTGAGAACACGTGAAGAATTAATTTGTAACAATCCTAAGATCATCTTAAACAAAAGGCTCATTACAGATGAATTGGGAGTATAAATGAAATTTTTTATTTCAAAATCTGGTAGTTTAGGAAAAAATATTTAGTGCGTATTTTTTATTTTTTTATTTGAATAGAAATTTCCGTTAATATAACAATTGAAAAATATAACATTATGACGTCACACATGTTACGCTATATCTATTTATATCAAAATCCGTGAAATTAAATTGCCTATAACAGGTGCATCTGTCATTTTTAACGAAAAATAAAAAATACGTCCTCATTATTTTTACTTGCTCCACATTATGCGCCCCAATGATTGAAAAAAAAAATTTCATTCATACTCCTAATTGAATAAATTTAAGTTAGTCCCAGCGGCAGACTCTACTCGTATGATCGACTATTTTAGATGAAACATCGTTGAAGATTAGCTTTAAAGTCTCATATCACGTGAAAGTTGTTATCAGAATGTACGAAGACTCCGGAGACGCGTTTGTAACCCTTGGATTAGTTATTTTACGAATAATATCGATCTATCGTGTTCTGTTCAATGAATATATTGCATATTTAGATAACTCTTCGATATTTTTTATTATTTCATGTAATTTTTTCGCGTATGAGAATATGAGTTGCCGATAGTCAGATTTTCAAATGAAATACTGAAAATGGTCATGAATACTGAAACAATTATAGCAGATGGTCAAAAATTTCGTGATGCAATTTTATTTTTCAAGTACTAGCGATGGAAAGCTTAAAATTACGTGATAAAGTTGGTTATCAGATGAGTCAATTTTTCAAGTTGTGTCAATTTGCAAATTTTAATTTTCACCTTTTTTTCATTATACTTTTGGCCAGCTGATTTTTCTATCTAGTCTATCCTAAAACAGTGACTTTAAAATGGAAATCTCTTGCCGAAATAGTCGGGAACGTGATCCGATACTTTGCAATAAAAAAAAGTGTTGATGGTTAAAAATATTTTTACAATTCACAAAGTTCTGCAATATAGGCGCGCCGAGGTACAAGGACTACACGTTGCTACAGACAATGTGGATAAACGATTAAAAAAAAAAAAAAAATAAGTTTAAGCAAAGAGAGAAAGAGATGTACGTGGATTGGCATAAATGATGCTTTCACATTCATACCGGGTAAGCTGATGGTTTCCATTTCTATTATATATACGAAGGTTCCGCTGAATATATCGGAAAATTTTCAATTTCTTTTCAATCCTGCGGGGATTTCGGGTTTCGTTGAGCATGCAAGCTTAGTCTTCGCACCCGTGAGCACGAAGACCCACTATACCACACTGCGCACCGATGTATTCATATAATATAGCGGTGCTGTGGTGGTGTGGTGTGCTGGCCGACGGTCGAGAGCTCATCAGCATCGATTTCCTCGGATATACGTGAGTTCGCGTGTGGGCATCGGAAGATATATTTTTTTATGTTTTCTCATTTATAACTTTTTCCCGGACACGATTGTCTCCCAAAAAAATTCTACCAGGATACAAGCTTCTGCGGGAACAATTCTACCGAATAATAACTCTCCTTGCCGACATCTCTTCGAAACTTATACTATAGTCTACCGGAGCAGAACATCACTTCAGCGTACGAAGTCTGTGCTGCGCATGAGCGCAGTATATGTACTATGCATGCAAAATATATATTTTGTGTGACGAAAAGATGTTCTCTGGTAGACTTGCCGGAGACTTGTATTCTGGGAGAGTTTTTTTTTTATGGGAGAACTCGTTTTAAAAAACTTGCTTTCCGAAGGCTTGCATCCGGAAGAGTTGTAAATATCCCTCTCTATCTCTCTCTTTCTCTTTCTCGCATACAGAACTCTGCATAATCCGCCACGCTTCGTAATGCACAAGTTTTGCGTCTACAACTTTTCAACATTTTCCTCTTCATTCTGCTGGCTAACACCGTATAAATGTATTCATCTATGCTATCCTCTTTTCAGGATATTTACAAAAAAAAAAAAAACGATAACACTTTACGATAAAAGAACGAAAAAAATGAGCAATATTGGTTCATTATAGAGGAAGCTTTGATATCTTCAAATATTTTTGGTTTTTGGGGACCCTCGTGCCGAATTGCGATCCAATGTGATCCAAAATTAGCAGAAAGTCGTTATTTAGAAATAATGGCTGGATGGGGATGTATGCACACGGAGAAAAATGCTCTGTCCAAAATACCGTAATCAAGGTTACATTTACCGAACTCGCTAGTTCCTATATGGATAGTGTGCCTGTACGGTAATTCTCATTACATTTGTCTGGTAAATTGGGAACTTAGAAGTCTGATTCGCGGAGCCAGTCCCAAGTGTCAGAATTACTAAAAGTAAGGTAGATTTGCTCCATTTACGTATAGTCTGCAGTTACTAGTCAGTGCGGTAACTACGACTGGAAGTCGACGCTTGGCTCGATTTTGCTCGCATATCGAGCCAATAATAAATATAGTTTATTATTTATAAATTAGCAATTAGGAATGATCGATGAATGAATTTAAAACTGTTATTCCATTATTATTAAAAACCCTGTAAATTTTGCAAAAAAAAAAAAAAAACGTCATTGACCGGGATTCGAACCCGCTATCTTCCAATCGACGAATTCAGCACATTCGATCCTCAAATAATTATTTAAAAAAAAAATTAAAGATTTGGAGATTTTTTTTTTTACGAGTGTTTCCGGCTTGGTAGTCCGGACGTTTTTCCGTCGAAAATAATTTTGAACCTACCTGAGATTTCACCTGAGACCTACCTAACGACCTACCTAACGACTGACACGCTACCACTACGCTATTGATTCCTTAGGACTTTTTTGTGTTTAAATGGTATTAGCCAACGCGTATTATAACGAGCACGAACTAGGGACCGTTACTGGCGCGGTGTGCGAGTTATACCATCCCGTTGGTACTCGTACTGACAAGCTGGTACGAATCACTATGCACTTCCGTAATTTTCCCGCCAAAACGTATTACAAGCTCGAACTAGTAACCGTCACTACAGCGACATACGAACAATACCGATCTCTACAGTACTCTTACAATCGGCGCTGGTACTAATCATAATGCACTTCAGTCGTTTTACCGCCAACATGTATCACAAGCACGAACTAGTAGCAATAACTAGAGTTGCGTATGAATTATACCGACTGTACAGTACTCTGACCGACGGCACTGGTATATGATTTGCAGCGCTGCATGGTAGAGCGTACCGAACTGATTC
The DNA here is from genome assembly GCA_963564615.1 of Rhorus exstirpatorius. Lineage (NCBI taxonomy): Eukaryota > Metazoa > Arthropoda > Insecta > Hymenoptera > Ichneumonidae > Rhorus > Rhorus exstirpatorius. Next base: position 40,761,375 of record OY751317.1, on the reverse strand, counting down.
GTAAAATATGCGCTCATCTCTGACCAGTCTACTTAACCATACTCATGTATACTGTATCAGTGGCTCAGTAAAATAAGCTGTAATCACATCAGTACGCATTACCTAAAATTTTTCAGGTTCTCTGGACTATGGTCATTTGTTATTGTAACCGAAACTATAGCAATCATTACCGTATAAAATTTACCAGAGGAGTACGGTAATCTGAACAGGGGGATTTTTCTCCGTGCATGTATTTTTATGCGTCGACGATGCCAAAAATCACACTGTCACAATTCTAGAAAGTTTTCATCAATTATATTCATCAGTTTTGGTTTTCACAATACTCTCATGTTAGAAGAATAATTTTTTTATCCTAGAAAAATAACGAATCTATTGCATCAACGTAACGTCAGGTAATAAGGTTTAAACGTCGCGATAGCCGGACGTGTACCAGTAGCTAGACAACCCATAATATGTTGAGCTATATGCATTTAGTAGTATGTGTAGGTATAGTTTAACATGGCGTGTCTAATAGCTATACTGGTACAAGTCCGGCTATTGGACGTTTACCCCGTATATGTTACTTTTCTTCCGTGTTATGCGCAAAGTACAAAAGTTTCGAGTCTTCATGTGTTCCATTCTCGTCGGGAATAAAAAAAAAAATGTAACTCTGAAACTTGTGAGAAAAGTTGTCGTATTGTACTTGAACATTCTCGTAAATACAGCAGCCGTTTGACTGCCGAAAGTTACTTTTGAATTAGCTTCGAATAAACCGGGCACTCGAAGCTTGCGAAAAGACCAAAAGATGAGGGGCACTCGTTTTCTTCGTCCAATGGTTTTTTTCGATGTCGCTTCATGTTCACATAAATTACACACAAAAGCCAGTGAATAAACAATGAAAGCTTTCATTCACTTTTACGTTCGACACTGCCCTCGTCCCCTGTTCAGGATCAGAAGCGAGAAATGTTAACCTTTTGACCGCCGGAAAGTCTTACATAAGACGCTATACCTATGATCGGAACTTCGTTAGGTTCAAACCCAAGAAATATGAACAAGTTTTATCAACAGGTAGCGTCTTATATAAGACTTTCCGGCGGTAAAAAAGTTAACACCCATCACGTTTCTCGCACAATTGTGATCGGGTACAACGTCACATTATCGCGAATTTTATAATCATCGCCGCCATTATTTCGTTTAGATTCATCAAAATAATATAAAAATGTGAAAAGCGGTTCAAGTCGCCCCGCAGTCTCTCCTAAACAATTGATCGTATGACATTATTTTCATCGTGCTCCGTGCACATGTGCTTCGCGAATTTTCCAAAAGTATATCAGAGTATACATTTCTAGACAGAAGAGCAGAGTATCGTCGGATATTTTTATTCATTCGCATTTCGCATGACAGCTCAGAAAGAATCGCTTCATTTCGCGTTATATATTATATGTACATTTGTATAACATGTATATCCCATGTATCACACGCGTACAGAGGTATTTCTTTGCGGAAATGAAAAAAAAAAAAATTTTTTTTATTCTGCTCGTGACAAGATCGTAGAGAAAAATGCATGTCTCGCTTATACGCTTTCGTTTTCATCTCGTTGTATCGCTATACATGACGTCGATGCAGATTCTCGAATCGTTGGTGCATTTTTCCGCGCGCCGATAAAAAAGCTTTACTATATTCATCCGTGAGACACTTCTGAGGGCCTTTGAATTTCATGCGCATGGATTTGTAATAATTCATACGAATTTGTACTTCATCGATATGAAATTCGCATGAAAATTCGGCTGATTATGAATTTTCTTCCTTCATATGAGAAAGGCAAACTTGTCTGAGTTCAATAATGTTCGTAAGAATAAAATTTTAGTTTATTCGACCGGTTGGTACGAATTGTTGCCTTGAACAATTTAAAAATAAAGACCCAAACACCCCAAAGTATAATAGGGGTCCATTTCAGATGGGACAACTGGTATATAGGTCGCCAATTATTGTACGCGCTAACGTCGAGATATTTATATAATATAGAGAGAGAGAGAGAGAGAGAGACATTCATATGTAAGTATATTAATACAAAATATATCCAACTAGGTGTGGGAGTAAACGAAATTGGGGAAACTCGGTGTACCAACGCGGATATAATAAATCATATGATATACATACATCTCTCTCTCTCTATTTAGAATCTGTCTGCGCTAACCTCTCATGTTGCCGTCGCTTATTCAACGGTCCACACGGACACTTTAACTTATCTCAAAAAAAACATACGATGAACACGCATAATACGTCCAACTCACCGTCTTGCAACGAGATATGAACGTATTTTTTTTTCCATACAAGTAGATTTTATTTCAAATTTTCGTTTCAATCGAATAAAACTGGTTTCCTTCCATTTGAATATCCCATAATTATTACCCAAATAATATTCTCAAACAACGTTATAAATTTTTTTAATGAACAATTTCGAAGTAATTGTTAAGCATTTCTTTAAAATTAATTTTAATGAGATTCCTTATAGAGTACAAAGCTTTGTTTTCATGATTTTTTTTTCCTAAAATGTTCCAAAAAATTATTCGATATTCATAACTGAAGGAAAAAAATTCACATTGGCGTGTGACGAGGTTTCAAGAATGAAAATGTTATAGCTTGAGACTAGCTCAACCTATATAACCGACTGAAGTTACCGACCTCTTTTTCGATAAAATAGGGGAAACCCTGTGTCAAGGGGTCAGGATCTCCCAGACCTGGACTCGCGTCTCATCTTGCGTTAGTGATGACTTTCTTCGCGTCTTCATTACCCTTTAATTTCACTCTCGTCACTCTCACAATTGATATATATAGCGTAAACGGTATTCTTTTCACGCTTCCTTGACTCCCCCTTGATCAACACACATTCACATTACTCACGCGTATATGGGGCAAACGAAAGTTTGGTTGTTCCGGCATTAAAAGATTGATGCATAAAGCCACCGTATTTTGTTATATTTGCATGGGATATTCTTTCTCAGATCGACAAAAAAAATATCGATAAGTAATTTTTTCAAGTGAAATTAAAAAAAAAAATCTCTTATCTCGCTCAAGAGATGTGATTTTTTTAACGACCTTTACAAACTTCGATTTTCAAAAAATACTGGAATACGATATTTTCTCCCATAAAATTAGCTTTTAACGATCGCCATCTAATTACCTTTGATGGGAGATTGAGCGAAACATTTTGTGTATGCACATGACAATATAGTTATAACTTTTGCTTTTAGCTTGAAAGATCCGCAACAAATTGAAAAACAACAATACATATTTTTTTCCAATCAGAGGTGGTATATGGGACGCTATCTCAAAAATAATGAATAAGAATTAAAATCATTAGAGCCAGACAGCGAGGTGGCATTGAATTACCCATGGGTATCTCTGCGCTTATCAAACATCGCGCGTTTAATACGACAGCTCTCTTGGCATTTTCATCGCTGATGATGAGCATTATAATGTCTAACGACCCCGACAGACTTGTCTCGTTAAGTTTGAGCTCAAGAACCTTTTGTATTTAGTAAAAGTAGCTGTAGCTAAATATATATATATATATATATATATATATATATATATATATATATATATATATATATATATATGTATACATAACGCATGCTATGTATATCCTTATCATTCACGTAGACGCGCTAAAAATTCACAAGTAATCTACCGTTAATGTTTAAAAAATTCTGCATGTATATCTATACACATAGAGCCAGGAAAAATTCGTATCGGAAAAGAGGTGACGTGAAAAAGTTGGTTGGTGTAACGACGTGAGCGATAGAAGGAAAAAACGGAAGTGAAAGAAAAAAAAATATCGTCGCTAGAGAGGCAAAACTTGCATGCGCCTTGCAAAAGCCGGAACATCGTTTTCAGGGAGCTCGAGCGTGGAAGATTAATTAATGAAGTTCTGAATATAAAAAAAAAAAAGGAAATTCTTAGCCACAGCCTGGTGTGGTGTGCCTGCGTTAAAATGACTCTTTGGTCCAGGGTATGCGACATTAATCTAGATGCGACGTTGGTTATAAGAGAGAGAGAGAGAGAGAGAGAAAGAGAGAGAGAGAGAGAGAGCGAGAAGGTAAATGAAAAACCATCCGCGACCTTTTTACCTGGAAAGAATACTATACCATTACTTGTATTACGCAAGATTATTTCGTAGAGCAATATCCATTTTTACGACGACGTAAACAAAAAATTCTTATAAAAATACATTTGATGAGAATTTATATAGGTTATTTTTCTTTTGCTTGCAAACTCAAATGGAAAATTCCATATCCCGTGGAATCAATTAAAAAAAAAACTCAACTTTTCAATATCAACGCTTGTATCATAGTGAAGAATACATATTTAGTGTTTACTCGCAGTTTACAATGCTGTATTGGATTTTTTTTTTTATCAATTACAGACGCGCATTAATCACAAAAATGTTAATTTTTCTAGAATTTTTTTTTCTTTCTCGGTAGAAAAGAGAATTTCAAAATCACTTTGGGGAAAATTTGTTTTTAATAATTTTCGAAGAACAAGACTTTTCGGGAATTTCTTTTAAAGAATTTTCTGAAAGAAAATATATTTGGAGAGCATTTTTTTCTCAATTTAGACGGATTCGTTCATTTTTTCAATTTAACCCTCATTTTTTAATTTTTTCTTTGTTCCATCAAATTTGTATTTTTATAATTTTTTCGTGTGCGGCTTTTTTCCAATTTTCCGGGCTTTTATCGTTTTCAGTTGAGTCACGTTTTACATAGCGTTTCGTCGTATTCGACTCAATATGAAAATACCAATTAGCCATTTTTTTTTGGTGGTTGGTCTTGCCCCACCGGCCGGTTTTGCCCCACCTTCCCCTATAGCATACACATCAATCTAGCGAATAAACATACGAGATAATAATTATTCCGTATCACTAGAAAATTATATTGCCAGGATATGAGGGAAAATCAAAGGTTTCGCGCAGCCGAATTATCCAGAGAGTATATTTGTTGAGTAATTGATGTAACGTTCGATGATCGATATATTATGTGGGTTCAGGCATGGCTGGAGGAAGCTATGACCATAGTCCTTCTATATATCTCGCATCAAAGGGAGAGTCAGAGCCACCCTCAAAGAGAATCAACGTTGCCACTAATAACCTCTCAGTTGCCGTTTGGAAGATGAAAAAAAGTCTCTCTTGAGCAGGTTTTACAGCTGTGTGAAAGGCAAACGAGCTTGCACATATACGCACCCATACGGATATCTCTCATTTATATAGTCTGGCCGTACACTTTGGATCACTTTAAAATCCCCGTTTTCATTAGATCATTGCACATGGATCATTTGGCTCATATAGGCTTTATCGAAATTACCTCCAACGATATTATAATATACGTATCATTAACGATGATCGAAATTTGTCGAATCGGGATTTTGCGAATGAGGTAGTATTTTACGTGAATTTAAAACCGTATGGCGCTTAAAAGCACCAGTGAATCAAGCACGCGAATGGTCAGGCCTCCGGGAGAGAGTCAAATTCAAACAGGACAATCAAGTAAAGATTCGGTTTATTTTGGTTAATTCGTGTGAAATCGTCAGTTATTAAAAATATCGCAGATGACTTTTTGCACTGTTCGTATTCATTTTAAGACACGTAATTTCGACGTTTTTTAATTTTTTTTTTTTTTATAACGTGAGGATGACACGAGGTTTTCGACTTTTGTTTGGACGATTCTTTTCGTAACGAAAATAATAATTAAGAGCAACAAAGTGACAACAAAATTCAAACACAGATGAGTTTACAAATAGCAAAATTTATCGTGATCGTTAATTTCAATAATGAAGAATAAATCTAGAATCCGTATAATTTTACAAAATGAACAAATCAAAATATCCATTGCTATAACCCTAAATTTTCAAGTATCACAAAAAGACCTGACTCACATCAGAGTAACGAAAAAGTATTAAATTTACAGAAAAATATAAAAATTTTACTGCCACCCCAATAAACTGAAAGATAGCGAGAGATAACGCATGCTCTTTTCAATTATCTTGAAGCTCCGGCAGACAACAACAATAGCCTCATCTCCTAATAGTAATAGTAAGGAGGGGGAATTCCACGCGCTCGCGCACTCGCAGCTTTCCCGTTCTATATCGACCTATCTGACAAGGATAATTTCCTAGAGAGCTATAAACCGCGTACATCTCTCATCTCTCCTCCAGGAATATCGTCTAGGGTATCATCCATCTTGATACATGCATCTAATATATTTATATAATGGGCACAAAACACACTGTCCTCTTCGAGTATCACACGATTGGACGATATTTATTGCATTGAAATTTATTCTTATATAAATCACCGTTTATACACAGAGAACGAACTTACGGTGATTCTGAATATAAACGTCTTTAGAATACACATTTCAGTCTTCCAATAATCCTCGAATAATCCCCGACGCCGATTCGATATATAAATTTTTAATACTTCTAAAATAAAGTCTATCGATGGATTATAATTTTAGCACGGATCGCTAACTTCACAGTAATAAACTAAACTGACGAACTGGGTGTTTGCGCCCAACTGGCTAATGTATATCGTAGATTTTACGGTCCTATTGAAATTTTTCTTGCAGTTTCCAGGTCTAAAATATATAATTTATATATACCTAGTAAAGGAATTAGAACTATTTTTTACAAAGAAAATTCTTCATAGTAATTTGTTAATTCGTATGTCATGGCTTAAAAATAAATCATTAGTGGGAAAAAAACTTTTCCCATATATCTAGCTTGCAAGGCTTCTCTTCTGAATTAAAATTTTTCGAACCACTGTTCACGCATCAAACGATTTCCAATAATATCCTGTACGATGGCAATCGTCCCACGTAGTGTCTGATAACCTATATATATATATACCTATAATATATATGTGTGCGATATTCATCGAGTTTATAAACGAGTTAATGAGCGTATGGACGCGGTGCAAGAGACGCGAGAGAAGCAGGCGCAAAATTTTGGCACGTTAAGCGCGTGAACGATGGCGTAACCATATTTGATGACGGTTTTATGACCACGAGATATAGGCATCACTTTAGCTCATGGTGATGCACATATTTCGATCTCTCTCTCTAGGTAACTCAAACGCTCATTCACACATTTCCTTTCCTCGTTACACGCCCCGTATGAGCGCTCTATTTCGGGAGTAGATATAAACGGCTCCGCAAGACGAGACGATTAACGCGCATATAGCACGTTTCTTTGATTCATATTTTAATGATGAGCTGGTGAGTGCAGTATTGGAATCACGGGCGATCAAAGCTCTCCTCACGAAAGTGAGAGAATCGTGGTTCACGCGGCAAACGTTACGTAATCATGACACTATCATGAATATTCAATATTCATTTGGCTAACCATATTTTCTTGAAATTCGCATAGCGTTAAAATTATTTGAGATGAAAATATGAAAAAAAAAAAACGAAACATGCGATACCGATTCATCATAAGTAAAAATATCGATTTTGTCGCTGGTTTTTCAGCGAACGAAATCGACAGACCCAAGACTTAAACATTGCACGATTCGGCGTAGATTGCGCGATTGTAATCATGACCTACAGAGGATAATGCCTTTTGCAAAAGAGTTACGGCCAGGTGGTATAGATGAAGCTTGAACATGATGCAGGGTCCGGAGCAGACTCCATCCGAGATAATACCGAAGCGACTGGCTATATAGCTCCGTAGTCTCGTGTTTTTCCTTTCCCTCTAATCCCAAAGGCATCCCCTTCCCAGAAGAGACCCGCATATATACGGAGTGTCTTCAAAGGCGCTTCTTCCGACCGTTGCCCTCTAGCGCAACAACCTCATCTTTCCACAGATCCTTTTCAGTTTGTTGGCGGGCTTATCCAATGCAGTTTCATAAAAAAAGGTCAGAGTTTTCGATATCGGAATTATTATTCTTCGTAAAAATTAAAAATAATTTCATTAGAATTTATAATTTACCTGCATTTATCATTCAAGTGTCAATTGACGCCTTTGTAATATGAAAAATGAGGAAAAATTATGTCATCGTATAATAGAACATTCAGAATCCTCGCAGCATTTGAGAAAGAATTTTTTTTTTTTCCACCAAATCTCGAACGTGAAGCGTGAATGAATATTCATAGAAAAAGACAGTAGAGGCCGTATGTGTCACGTCAGTATCAAAAGGGCTAAGAATAATATGGAAATCGTAAGCCAAACGAATATTTATAATTAATCGGGCCAAAGGTGATTAGTGCACTATAATTCTGCGATATGAATAAATATCGAACCAGTAAACTCAGAAAATATAACCTCTTTGCCGAGGAGCTGCCAGAATATTCCCATGATGCGCACTAAATTTAAATAAGCTCCCAATGGATATGAAAAAAAAACCACACTCCGATAGCTGTCGTATATCAGTGTCGTATTTGGTGCCAATAATATACTTCACACCATGAATCATTAAAGCAGATATGTATTACATAGTATGATATATTCCATCCATAGTATGATATATTCCATCCATGCTATGCATCCAATTTATATCGGTATCCAATATTAAACTTATTACAGTTTTAATCTCGCTGCTCGTATGTCATACAATGAACGACACGACTTCGTCATTTTAACGAGCTCCCCCGCCGGAGAATATAACGCTCAGACGTTAATTAATTTTTCTTCATTTTTCAACGACGAGAACGCTCTTTTAGTCTCGGTTCTCGTGATATATTTTCAATGGGAAAATATTAATACGTAAAGCATCGTAATATAACAGTTGAATCGTGCTTGCACACATCTCTGCCACACACTGCACAATCCGCACGTACAATGAATAAAAAAATAAAACCGAATCACCTAATTGATGTACGCGTTTCATCATGCGTATTCATAAATACGTCTGATGAAAAAATTATTCAATATCAAGTATTTAAATTAACCAAAAAACACTGCATAAGATTGATGCGCTTAAACTTTTTTCTTAAGGACGAAATTAAAGTTTTTTAAATATTAATTTTCGTGAAATAAAATGTTTTCCGAAGAAAAATAAATAGGCATCGTGGAAGAAAGAATTTAGTTTTTTCAATCAATTCCCATATGAAATTTGATGAAAATAATTACTTTATGATTTTAATAAAGCTTTTTGTAAACATTGGTTTTATCAACTAATATAAATATCAGTTATTTAATTAGATTTAATATTTAATTCACTGATATTGAGGTATTTAATTAAATTAATGATAATTTGTGTCAACGTACAACTTTTACGTCGTCGTTCTCGTGCTCTTCCTCTCTCGCTTCCCTCGCTGATTCCCCCTTTTCTCCTCGACACTCGCCACAGATGAAATGACGTTTGCAGTCTGAATTCACGTTCTAAAGTTTTATATTTAATTCATTTGACTTTAACACTTCAATCACTAATGGAGGTTCTCATCCCTGATGGACATCATTCAAATAAATTATAAATAAACATTTAAAATAATTATGACCGATGGTTATACATTAATTTTAATGTATCAAGATATTTTGCAAACTCGCGTTTGAAGAGGATTATCGGATGTGAAATAGTCACATTATTTCGCGGTAAATTAATATCTGCCGAATCGTTGTTTGGCTGAAAAGATAAAGAAAAGATAAAGAAAGACAAATAAAGATTCGGCATATTAATATTCGGTGATATGGTTCTGCGAAAGATTATCCTGCACTGAACACGAGTGTCCATTTATTGTTCACTCGAAAACGTCTGTATACATCGTTGACTGAACTGTATGTATATTAGGGTGGTTCAAAAAAGGGCCTTTTTTAGATTTCGCTCTTCTCCGAGATTCTTGTACTTTTTTTTTACTAAAAAAATAGCTCACGCGAAAGGGTTGGGCTGAAAAAAATTTTGCACTACTGCCTCAACGACGTTGAAATTTTGAAAAAAGGCGAAACAAAAGTCTTTGTCAAACCTGAGATGCGTGTAATTTTTTTTAGTACCGAAAAATCTATATTGAAATTCGTAATAACTAATCTCAAAATAGATTTTTTGGTACTGAAAAAAATCGCACGCATCTCAGGTTTGCCAAAAACTTTTGTTTCGCCATATAAAATATAGCCACTAAAGGATTTAAGGATATCTCAATTTTGAAATTCCCGAAAATAGCCTTTTTTCATTTTCAACGTCGTTGAGGCGGTAGTAAAAAATTTTTGTCAGCTCAGCCCTTTCGCGTGAGCTATTTGTTAGTAAAAAAAAGTACAAGAACCTCGGAGAAGAGCGAAATCTAAAAAAAGCCTTTTTTTGAACCGCCCTAATATATATATATATAGTGTCGAGAGAGTCGGAGGATCCGACAACCTGTGGCAGATGAAGTTGAAGTATAAACTTGAGACTCTCTTTAAGATGTTTCATTTTCTGTTCTATCTAAATAAATATATATGGTTGTACGAAATTTTGTCGTATCTTCGACATACTGACAGGTATAGTATATGTCGACAATTCTTGAGCCAACTTATGTCTCTCTAGGACTTTGGACTACGGTTATTCATTGCAATTCTTTCCACGAAAATCGAAAATAGTTCAACCTATAGATTAGATTGCATGAATGGTAATCGCCTGAAGGATAATCTGATAGAAGTGTAAAAAAATTACGCTCCACAAACGATGAATTTTATCCACTTGAAAGTCAATTTTTTTGAGATCATCACATTAGGATAACAAAAAAATTGAGATTACAAATTATTAAGATTTTGAACGAGTGCCATTATGATTTTAACAAGCCGACCGAATCGCTTGAAAAAATTTTACGCACACGTTTACAATTATTAAAAATTGAGCAACTCGTTCAACTCGAGCACTCGCCCGATTTCGACGGTGCGATTCCCACATTTGGAGAATATGGGTCAATCGATTTGTTCCACGTTATTATACTTTGACCGCTGTAAAATTAAATTTATCGGTCGAGGGTGTATTTTTTTCATTTTAATTTTTATCAGGCTCACAGTTATTTTTTATCCCTTGAAAATAATAATTTGTTGCACCCTTACAAACTTCCAATTAGTTTCTTTGAAAATCTTCACATGTTCAAAGGATGTACACTTTCTCGTCTTTTTTTTCCTTCAAATTCTTGTCTGCCGTAACAACGAGGATATCGCCACTGCGTCAAGGATTATTAATACAATAGTTCATCGAGCAAATACATGGAGCATAAATTTAATGATCCCGAAGTAATGCCTCCGTATCAATGCATCGAGATGCATATCATCAACGCAAATGTGGTCGTGCGAAACTCCCGATGAAAAGGCCAAGGACTACTTGAGGGTCTTTATCTCCAATTTATATGCTGGTAACGTACTCGTGAAGTGCTTGATGGCCGGCGGGCTTTTGCGAACTCACATGTTCGTAGTTTCCTAGTTAACCGGTCGCTAGTCCTGGCAATCCTCCGAGATTTGCGAGGCAGAACGTCCACGTGTAACTTGGATTGCTTCTACGATCAAGGCTCACAAATTTATCTGTACCCATGGACATAAACGGTTCCCCCCCGTAACCGCATAACTATATGCCTAAAGCGTTAGCTCCTCTGGCGAGTCTTTATTCGGAAACTTGCTTCAATTCCATTAAATTACACATGGGCTATAATAAATACATTACGTTTCGTAATAAAAACAAATCATAAAATTATAATTTTTTTATGTACGTAAAATGATGAGCCAAGCAATCTAACGTAACTGCAGTAGGCCAAGCGTGGGGGGAAAGCTGATAATATAGAATTTGAGTCAGTATGGTGGTGGACGCTGTGGTCGTTCTTCTCCGGACTATATAGTGGCACAAACAATGTTCTCGCGAGACCATGGTTTTCAGAGTTAATTATTTCGAATCGTTTAAAATGTTTACTTACCTTTACTTACGCATTATTTCAACTGTTAAACTATATTTTTTCACCGAAAAACTTTGAAACAGGGCTCTTTCAGTTTTCCAAACATCACACTCAATGTCTTGATTGTTTTCTCGTCTCGCTGGAAAACGAACCTGCTATTGCATAAACGCAATACCACTCTCCTACGAACGATTCGCTGCTATAGAGCCTCAGGACAGCCAATATTAGTTACATTTTACTCGATTTCTTCACGATTTTCACTGGGTCATGACGCTCCAGTTGCACTGGCACAATAAAACTTCACAACAGCATTATGTCTATTCAAAACGATGAAAGTTCATTTGGACTATGATAGAAATTGCGACAAAATATATTGCAATTTCTTCGACTCTCGTCAGTTCGTTATATCTTCAGGATTTATTCGTATCAGCTTTGGCTAAAGAATTCAATATCAGAGCGGAATAAAATGTCTTCTCACGCTCGTCCTGCTGTCGCCCTCTTTTCCACTCTCTCTCTCTCTTTCTCTCTCTTGCCTGTACAGGGTCTTTTACTTCCGTCTTTTCTGGTTAATGGTAAGGCTCGAAAGGATATGACCATATGACAAAAGACCAGCACAATATATACTTATATATATATATATATATATATATATCAGCAGCAATCCTTTCAGGGCAGTCTTTTTTGTCAGAAATCGGTTTACTTACAGTCAATAATATATCTATGAGCGTCCCGAGCTTTCGCTCCAAGTCCGATTCCTTCTTCATCACGCAAAGGTATAGACACTGACGTATATATATTCGCTCGGATGACAAATCGAGTGACATTGTCCGATAATATTGTCAATAGCCAAAGAGCTTTCTTCAGACATATTATATACATATATATATATTTCCTCTCTTATCGCGTTTTTTTCAGAATGCGAGAGCTACTTCATCGCTTTCTCGTAATACGATATACATAAATATATGTCTGTCGGGTCTGTAGGTCCGTATATAATATGGGCTCGACGAATAGAAATGAATTCCCCATTGTCGCCCGTCCTCCTTTTAGACGCTTGGAAAACTACAATACCGTACAAGATATGGGATACATGTGAAGATTTTTCTTTTCTATTTACTTTTCCCGAACATATGCAATGAGCTCGCGGTACTTTCCGTTTGAGAAAATTATTAATATTATTTACCTTGAAACGCTTCGCATCACTTTGGAAAGCAAAACGTACTACGAGTGAAGATGATTCATACAAATTATCCTTGAATAATGATCTCATCGTAATCTAACGAATAATTATTGCGAATAAAGGAAAAATTATATATATATATATATTTTTTTTTTCAGCAATAGTAATTATTTAGAATAATGGCTTTTCCGAATTGAGATGATTTTTCTTTGCTCATGAGTGAAAAATCCTTCGTTTCATCATCAATAATATGACAATCGGGAGATTAAAAAAAAAACGAAAAGTGAATTACCAACACATTTTATTCATATCAAACGAGTTATGGTTTTGTTTTATCGAGAAACATATTTTTAAATGATTTATTCACAGAGAACGTGCGCAAACTTGCCTCTTTCTATTATTCGTTGATTTTGAATCTGACGATAATTGTATTAGCGTTAAAGAAACATTGGTATGACTGCGGTTTTGAAGCTTGCGGACAGAATGAACCCGCCACGTAGAAGTTTCCTCGATGTAAATTGGTACTCCGATCCGTCAAATCCGATATCCTCGTTTATCGTGTACTTGCATCGTATATATTGTATAGTAGAAGAGACACACGCGTGAGCAACGAACGATAATTTATTATGCATCGAATTTTCTACTATCGAAACTATTGCAGTTAAGAGAAATTAAACGTCGATATGTAGCTTCAGAAAGTTGCACGAAGCAACCCTTACTGGTCATTATTCCGATAAAAAGATTTTTCAAATTGTTTTCGAATAAAGTATTTATGAATTAATATTCTAAAAGAAAATATATATTACTTGGAAATAATTGCACGAAAAAAAAAAAAAAAATTTGTTTACATTGACATTATTCTTATTTGTTGCGTTATGAAAAAATCAGCTTCGATGATTTTTCATACTAACGGTTAAGATTGGTTTATCGTGGTCTTACCCACCGCTAACCGCTCCTATATATATCTCTATAGAATAAATCTTCTGGCCTGGATCTCCCTTGGACAAAATTTCCCCTCGGCTAAAATTTCCTCGGACAAAATCGTATAACGCCGTAATATTAAATCTCCCGGTGAAATATTATGAACGGTGTGCGATACGCTTGATTAACTTTCATTATCGTCTAGATTGTATTATGTCTTGATTTATTATGGGTTGTATTATGATTATTGCTGCATTAATATTGTATTAATTTAATAGCATGCTAAAATAATATTTATATATTTTATTTTTGTGTGTTCCAACGTATAAACCCTTGCGGGTTTTTACGTATTAACCCTTCCCATTTGATTCCTCCTACCGCTCCCTGCCCGCACTTTGCTAAGCTAACCTAACTTCCGTAGCATCCGCAGCTGCTTTTTAGCTACACTGTATCGCATTCGCCGTGGACATGGGGAAACTGCGGAAAACCCATGCCGATACAGACGGCCTTATTTTTACTGAGTTTACGATATATGTTACCATTCGAATCTCAGTAAAACTGCCTCCCGCTCGGTAGTCGGCGCGCCAAGCCAGTGCACGGCTAAGCGGTCACCCATCCAAGCAGTGGCCTCGGCCAATACTGCTTAACATGGGAGATCGCCAGAGCCGCACACTGACCGCGCGTCCACTACTGTCGGTAATAATATTTATATAATATTAATAACGTTGTAAAAGATATTATCATAATAATATTATTATTATTTTTAAATATTATTATTTGATTTTTACGGGGAATCTTGTCCAGGGAGGATTAGTCCGTGAATCCCATTTTTAAACTGAGTGGATTTTCTTGGTGCTGCTTGTATATACTTTGCGCGTATACTCAGACAATATGAGAATCCGTTTTTTTTTTCCATGACAGAGCATTTGGTAAGAATCTACAACTTAAGAAGGTACGATCATTGCTACGAATCCAACTTTTGGACTTGACATTTTAATATGTTTTTGACGAATACTTTATGCGCCTAGTGCCAAAATTTGAGCTGTATTGACCGTTTAGTTTTTTCGTAGTAAAATTGCAAAGTCGAGCAGTTTGAGTTACTAAAACACGTCGCCTTATGGAGACGGTCAACCGGAAGTGCGGTGATCACGGTTTTGCTACTCGCGTATCCAACTAAACCCGTTGGAAAACTGAAATTGGATAGATCAGATATAATAGATATTGTAAAAAATTGAAAATTTACTCTTCACCGTGTAATTCAAGCACAGCATCATAAAAAAGTTTCAATTTCCGGTTGAAAAAATGGTCAGAACTCCGACTCTCTCTCGTTTCGTACGTGTCCCTCGCTCGCAGCGCTCACCCGCGCCTACGTTTCCGCTTATTCCCCGCGCACAGTTGTGGTCGTACCTCCTCAAGTAATCGAGAAATTGTTTTTTTTTTCCAAACGATCCCTATGGCCTCTGTTTAGCTCACAGAATTTTCAATACTCGCATAGCTAAAAATTTACAATTCGCCGGAGCAAAGGTGAATAAATTTCCAAATAAGCAAATCATTTACCGAATACTTTTTATGGAAAAAATTCCTAGATACGATCTACATATCTATTCGCCCATAGCCAAGTACAAACCCCCTTTTTGTTCGATCGAGTTACATCAGACTCAAATTAAATGCATTCGATTGAAATAAATTCGTATCGATCGATTTTTTTTTCAAATTTAATGATTGAATCAAAGATAAAAATAAAATTGTCATATGAGATGAAAATCTTAGACATAAATGTATTCGAGAATAATGAATTTTTTGCTATTCGAATTAAATATATATTTTCAAATGACGCGAATGCAATTCTCTCCGCTGTACTTAGACGTGTTCAATTGTGCATTGGGTATTGTAAAGTCGCAGTCAAACTCTTCGTATATACACAATATTAATAGCGGGAGAACACATGACAATGAACAAATACGTGTTCTTGCTCTCGCGTATTACGAGACGCGATATTTCTGGTCTATCCCGTGTGTACAACCCCAGTTCCATTTCGCGGTAATGCCGCCGCCCTTTCTCGGGAAATACCCATTTCCGCTACTGATAATTGGTTTTCATCCCAATGGCGCTGAGGACATCTCGGAATATCGCGAGAGCACTTTATGTTTTGCATCGACGGAGTATGCCGATGGACCAGATCTGCGCAAACGCGTTAGAAATTTGGTTTGTAACGTGTGTGTTTCTTTGTGGAGATGCAAAATTGTACGAATTATTTCGAACGGGAGTCAGTAGTAATGGAACTCAATGTCAGACGCAAAAAAGTCAATTTGACTCTTTAAAATCGTGCGCATTATTTATCTGTCCCATTCTTTATCTATTATTAATTAAACGAAAAAAAAAAATTTATTCGAGCATGTGGTAACTATGTTTACGTTTCACGTAACAAAATACAAAAAATCTCAAATATAGGTCCAGCGAAGAGACTATTTGCTTTGAAAAAATGTATATACATAACTATCGTTACTTCGTCCTCATTTACTTTTTAAAAATTTGATTTTAATTTTTATTTTTCATGAATGAATTTAAAATATGATCATATAGAATGTATAACAGGATTTATAAAGTGAATTAATATTAACTAGACCGACAAATTATGCGCCATTACCAATTATGGGATGAATAAAACAAGAGAGTACATATATACTTGCCATATTTGAGTCGAATCACACTTGTCACGAATCTATTATAAATACGTATTTCGATCTTTGATATTTCGAAGTGCTAAGCGAATTCTTAAATTCACAAATTCTTCGAAGCTTTTGATATACATTTGACTCACCCAAGAGATAAAAATATTAGGAGATCATTTCATAGGGCTTTCTCGATCAATCAATATTATATTTACGTATTCTTTTAGATGGAAATGAATGCTCTCCGGCAACTTGCAAATAAAATGGCTAAAAAAAGAAGTTTTTGGACAAAAATGATTTCGGTTATCGTGGTTATAACCTCCTTATTTTAATTTCATTTTTTTCAAGCTATCAGACCCATACTGGGGTTTGTACTGTGATGGATATATCTTGTACTATAAACGGATCGAGTGTACGCAGCAGCGTAATATACGAACAGTGATGGTAAGAGGAGGATAAAAGAATAATGAGGCTAACGTAGTAGCGTTCGAACATCCGTTCGTGAATAAAATATAATTAAGCGTGCTTATCGCTGACGATGACGCGTTGCCTAGATGTAACTATACACACGTACAAATAAAGCGACGCTATACTTTCCGTTGACTTATAATAAGGGTCTCCTCTGTGCTTGTTACTAACGTGCCTTTGCATTTTTAATTGACAAGGCATTTTCTATTTTTGCTTAGGGTTAAAAAGAAAACGTGTGAATTGAAACGTGCACATTCTTTCCTCATAATTTCCTTGAATCCACAACCTCCCCCATGAAGTAGCTTTTTGATTTATCGTCCTGTCCCATAGAGGAAATTTTGCGGATATACAAAATTTTTTTTTCTCCGCTTTAGATCTAGAAAGAGCGTCAGGTTAACTCGAGCTTGAAAGGTATACGAACACTTTTTTTTTAATTCCCCAGTATGATTGGTCAAGTTCAATCATGAGGTTCAATCATGAATTCAATCAAGTTCAATCAAACTGAGGATGACCTAAAACAGCGTGAAATTTGTGTTCATGTAGAAAAAAAAGGTGGCTTGTAAATTTCGACGGCTACAAAGAATCAATTGATTTTTTTAAAATCATTAATTAGTTATGAATTGATTAAAATTTTGAAATATACGTGTAATAACGCGCGGAAATAGAATTTGGAACAAAAATAAATGACGCCGTGCAGAAGACAGCATATGAACGGCGCGAAATCAGTGGCGTCACAATTGTGGCTGCTATTGCACATTTGTATGATGTGCATCATCGCGATGCGGAGTACGAGGATTATAATCACGACATCCGTAAAGAAATTAAACTGGGACATCCTCTTTCTCGCGTGGCTTGGTATCCGACGCATATATACAAGAGAAAAATTGTCGTTGAGCAGCGCGGTGAAATTAATGATCGGATGGTAGTATCGAATTTCAATTGGGTGTGGCTAATATGGTTAAATTTGGGGCTGTATATTCGCAAACTCATTCGAGAAAAATGAGATCAGTAGAAAAAAAGAATTGCATACAGTCTTTGTTGTTTATTATGACATTAAAGAACAGATTTTTTTTCTTTTAATATTGTTATGAACAATTAATGGACATGGTGCTAAAGATATGCACGAAAATATTGGACACCTCTGATCTCTGATTTTGCTATGTTTATCTCGTACTTCTGACAAAACAAGCTCGACTTTTTCTAACATATTTTGTCTTTGATATACTCAATTAATTGTGCCACCTGGATTTGATACATGAAGAGACGAATAAGTAACAATATGGTGATGAAATTAAAAGTACTTACGGTATTTTCATGGCAATAAAATTGAAAAATAAGCGCTGATGGTTTTTAGGCTCGATCAGAAGAGCAGTGAAATAAATCAAATATTTAATTTATTCCACTGAGGCTTTATCGAACTGGTCAAATGGATTGAATCAATTTTTACTCGATTCGATGAAGCCTCGGTTGAATCAACTAAGCTTGTATAATCTTGATTCTCAAAGGTAGGAGGAATTTTTAAATAGTATGTGAAATATATTTTTGAATTTTAATTTCGATACCGTACTATTAATTACAGTTATTTTTTGAGAGCTTAGACAAGTCATTAGATAAATTAGCATTTTCAATAAAAACGGATAGAAATATAAAGAATATGAAATGTACTGCATACGCGCGGTAAGGGGAATGTATAAGGCACGGACGTGGGTGACGTGTGGGGCATGTTGCGTTTGGCATTTGTTTTGCCGTGGCCATGGCTCGATTCATAACAAGAAATCGCGTTTTTCATCCACATTATTGTTTATTGCTAATTAACGGTGTTGTTCAAGGTTCTGAATTTTTGCAGGAGGCATCCTGAGGATATTTCCGACAATATGAAAGAATTAGTTTGTTATGTAAACAGATCATCTGCGCTCATTGACTTTGAAATTCCGTCCAATTTCACGATCTGCCTTTTTGTGGACATTATCTATAAAAAAAAAAATCAGTACCTCTCAACAGATATCGATGTCGCACTCGACCCTCCTTAAGGATGCTTCACCTTAAAACTACAATCAATAATTCAATTCTATAAGAATTTGAGACTGCATCGGAACAAGAAAAAAAAACTGTAAATACGGTTCTTTTTGTTTTTCTGTTTATGCCGTGCGTTACATCATAATATAACCTCAAATTACACTATGACCGTGAAATCTCGTATATGAAGAGTCCTTGATTCTCGGCTTAAAACCGCACGTGTACAGTCATTAATTCGAGAATAACAACTCTGTATAGAGCGTGCTCTTCTTGAGCTCATTCGTGGATTACACGATGCATAAAACTGTCGCATGAAATCGTATTTTTGCACCGTACTATACACGATGAACGTTTGTCAGTTGCACTTTGTTACGCAAGTCTTCTTGATGCACATGGCTGCTTCAAGTCCGCCAACAGCTCGAGAGCGCCTCTCTTGCAATTATTCAATCGTGCAATCCTTGCCTCTCTCTCTCTCTCTCTCTTTCTCTCTGGATCTGCTATATATTTTGTGTAGCTCCGTTGGGAAAAAACGAGAGAGACTTTTTATGCATGCGAAATTCCGTAGTAAGATTACGATAATATTTTTTTTTTTTCATCTAACACCATCAGCAATGACGTAGACGAAAAACTGAATGTTTGGAATATGAATATCTGACGTAAAAGCAATTGAATCTTTTATTAATAGGTGCAACCACGTCTTCATAGTAATTTGAACATTCATAGAATTATTAGTATTAGCGCAAACATTCATAAAATAATTTTTAAAAGATACGTGCAAAGTATAATTTGTCTCCGAATATTTAGCTGAAATTTCCAATCTCTCAGTCTCTGTCGAAGATTTTTTTTCTCGTGTGTTATATAGAGATAATGAGGAATCATAATCTGACAACAGATAAGTCAGAGAAACTCCTCTTGCCGAGGTTACATTTTGTTCATTGAAAGTTTAACCCGACGGAATTGGGATTGAGGGATGAACTTGCCACTTTGGATTTAGCACGGATTTTGCCGCTTGAGTAATCCCCTCGATGCATGTCCGGCGTTTCAACGTCAGCGCGAATTAAACCATTTTCGTCGAGTGTATGACGCTTCCCTCCCCCCGAATCCCGTAAAAGCCTTTGTTTTTCGATCGACGATCGTTCCATTCAAAAATTTTACTAGAGATTTTACTTTTTTTTTTCGTTTTACGAAGAATTACGAAATTTTGCCTGCGCGTGGTTCATACTCCGAGTCTGCGAGAATCATTCGAATGAACAATCTTTCAAAATAACATAGCAATTTCAATAAAATGCATGACGTGTGATAAATTTAATTTACATTTCGATTTTGTATTAATCGTTGCGATTGAATGTTACATGCACTTATGAAAATAACATTTGTCAGCTGTCGGTGCGATTTCGTAGAAATTTATACGAAAATTACATGAGAAAAATGAAATCGGATTTTTGATAAAATCTTCGAATTCGCGGATTCGATTTTTAATCAATGAGCCCGAAAATACAGGGGTATATCATTTGTAATTATTCCAAAATCGTATAGGTTTGCCCGTTCTCCCTACAAAGTGGGTTGAATCTATAATTTTTCTCTTACAAATTGCACGAAAAATTATAAACTAATGAAAAAAGTATTTTCCTTCAAATGCCTAAAGTTTGTTCACGAGCTCAGCGGGAAAATTGTAAGAATAAATAATATACGAATGGCAATCACTTTAGATGCCCGACGTCACGCGCTTCTCAAATGCCTCCTTAAGGCGGCAACACGTTTTTCTCATTAAGTTTTCCACAGCTTAATAGCAAAATTTTCCGGTGTCACAAAAGAGCTCTATATGATTTAAACATTCCCCGCGGCATATTGCTGTGGTCCACTCGCTAATTTGCGCGTTTCGCTCTAAGCAGGGCTAAATTTTTCACAATGATGAACAAATTATTTTTTCAATGTTCATCATTTACATACATTCGCAAAACGTGCGAGTACGAGTTTATGCCTGAATAAGAAGGTTATAATGATTATACGTGAATAAGTTGCTCACGCGGTTTGAAATTACTTTTTTTTTTAATTAAAAATTTCATGAAATTAAAAAAAAATACTTTTTTTTAAAACAGTGACACAAAGTTCTCAAAGACCTTTGAAGTGTCAGCCTGCGAAGGTTTGGAAAATCATACATTTTTCATATTTCATGTCGCAGTCGAGAGATTGCAAAGTTGCAAAGTCATTTGTTGCACAGTCATCCATTATATAGTATGAATCGTTCTGAAGAATACTTGAAAAAAAATTTTGCGTCCATATTGCTTGTCTTGTGCAAAATTTTCACATTTTCTTCACGATCGAAATTTAAAGCACAAATGAAAAACTTCAATTCGCACGTGGATAAAAAAAAAAACCAAAAACTCACTCTCCACTTGCTTAGACTCTGTAACACGATGGCCAATAATATCCTCAAGGTGGCTACGACACACTTATCGGTCGAGTGAATAGTAAATTTGAACAAAAAATTGCGTTTACAAAAAATTTTATTCATCGATTAACGGTTAATGCGGGACGAGCCATATTTTTTAAATTAAAAAACACCGATACCGCTTTATTTTCTAAAAAGTTTGATAATTCATTCAAATTTTTGAGAGATTGCGCTCTCGTATACCATCGATGCACCTTTCGTGTTCGTTAATTTTTTTTTCCATTTGCTTCACTTTTTCCGGGGCTGAATTTCTTATATTTTTCAAAAAAATTATAACAATTTTTCTAGAAGATGCAGTGAATTAATCCATTTTCGGTATAAAATCGATATCAATAAATAATAATGGCGTTAAAAAAAAAAAAATTAAACTAAACTAAACGAAAAATTAAAAACTTCACAATTTAACATAATTCAGTGAATGTATTTTCAAATAATGCTCTTTCAATAATCTCGTGGACCATGCGATTTGAAAAGAAAACTTTGCTTTACACCAAAGCCAATCCAAACGAGGAAAAATTGGTTTTTGACAACAAACAAATATGCCGATTTCACATGCGTTTCAAAGCTGCATGTTCACAAAGTAATGAGGAAATTCATGAGCCCTCCTGAAATTCGTATAGCCTTGTTTCGCGACGGCCCTGATCGTCGCCCCCGTCACGTGGAGCCCCGGAAAATCCGTTCCTCACGGTCCTCGCCCAACCCCCGTTCAAATCGCGTTTTCCGGATGCTACGTCACTGGGGTTCGGGTGGCTGTATGCGGCCGGCTCGTTTCTCGGGTGGAATCGCGGGCGCGAGGGAGGGAGCGAGAGAGAGAAGAATCGTTCCTCTCGTCAGTCGGGTCTCGGCCGTCGTCAACGTCAATACACGACGACGGCGCATACAACCGAGATAAAGAGCGAGTGAGATAGGAATAAAGGAAGCTTTTGCTCGTTGCCCTCGTGTATAGTCCAGGGGGGGGGGGGGAGGGGGAGCTTGCGGCCGTACTTCGTAAAACGTGTATATATATATATATATATATATGTATGTATGTGTGTATACATATACAGACATAAAGATATATAAATATAAATATATATACATAAAATTTTACTCGTATATACGCTGGTAGTACCGGCCACCCTTTACTGCGTTTTAACCTCTCACTATACAACCCTTCCGTTCACCTTCCCCGTCACCATCCTCTACAACCCTCAACCCTTTGTCCCATACTCGTTCGAGCCTTGAACGGCCTCGAATGTCGAACGTGCTGTAAAAATACGCAGATATATGTACTTGTATATATATATATATATGTACATGTGTGTATGTGTGTGTGTGTGTGTGTGTGTGTGAGTACTTATATGTATGTCTCTTGGTGTCTCAGTCTCCCACATGAAAAACACTCGGCGAAGAGAGGGAGAGAGAAAAGAGAAAAAAAAACTACAGAGCTTTTTTTTTCGTCTCATCTCTCTTTCACTCGAATATACGAGAAGCACCAACCACTGTACGAAAACGACGACGCAGAAATCTTGATTGAACCCGCATCATCATCGTTACCTATTTCACGCGAAAAATACAGCAAGTTCTCGAAAAAGAAAACCAAAATCTGTTCCAAGCCATTTTCCACCTGTCATTGCCTGACTACTTCGTCGCGCGCGACAGCAAAAAAAAAAAAACAAACCCTCGTTTTCAATTTTCTGAATTTTCCTTCGCTGCCTTCGACTCTTGCCGGAGATTCCGCAGCTCTCACGAGCTGCGAGCTTCTCGTATTCGTTTACCGCAAAGTCACGAGATACGTGTATATAAAAATATATATACACGTTTATATATACATATATATACATATATATGTATATTACGTGTATATATATATATTTGTACGCAGTGGCTTGAAAAGCCAGCGGAGGAACGGACCGCACAGCATCAGTGTGTTATCAAGTGACCGCGAGGCAACAACGTTATAGGTGAGGTGCGCGAAAACGACGGGTCGTTCGCGTTGCGCACGCGATAACACGCGTAAATTTGTGATTTTTATTCGCGCCTCTCGGTGTTACGCGAATTGTGTCAATCCTGCGATCGTTTTGATCAGGTTTTTTTTTTCGAATATTTCGGTTCATCATTCATTTTTTTTCATTATTTATTTTTATTTTTTTTATTTTTCATTTCAAAGGAGTAACAATAATAATGTCATAATTATAGAGGGTGCAATGATAAAAAAAAGAACAATCGTTCGTCGTAATCAAGCGTGTTTATCATATGTGTTTTGTGTTTAGCCGTTCGATCGACTGTACATGGGGTTGATATAAATCAACGAATCGTTCTCAAAGGTTACTCAAATAAATGAAGGAATTAAAAAAAAAAAAAATGGTGCTCCCGAATCTCAAATTCTCGTTTTGTGAATGATGTTGTTCTTGTTGCCGCTGTTTCTGCTGGTTCTGCTAAAATCGATAAGAGTGCACCGTTGCTCGTGTGCAAAGGAGGCCTAACAGGTGACTCGTGGAGCTTTAAAGCCCCTCTCTCACGAGTTCCATTTGTTTTCGTCTCTCGTGTAAATCTCACCCCGGGGTATACATGTATATATGCGTACATCAATGATCAATCTGACGATGCAATAATCGCGAGACAATCACTGTGAAGAAGTTGGATCGATCGGAGAAACGGAAACGAGATGTGAGATCAAAATTTTTTTTATACCTTTATCCCTGGTGGAAGAAATATGTATGAAAAAAATGAAGATGACAAATAATTGTTGTACGAAATCGATGGAAAAGTATTTTTGTTTTTTCCGATTTTTCTTTCACGCTCTGCGCGTGTACTTGCATTGAAGAAAAAAAAAAATATTATTCGCACGAATTCGGTCGTAAATAATTTGTAACATTTATAAATGACGATTTCAAAGATAGATAATAATGTTTTAAATATTTATTCGCACAGCTTTCGTCATACATGTTTCGTCCATGTGTGCGGATATTGAAAAAATGTAGTGGTTTTTTTTTCAACAAAAAAAAAAAATTTATAATTTTTGGTTGGTTGATGAAAGTGGTTTTCAAACGGAGCTGCAGAGAGACCGAAAATATTTAACGCGCGCGAAGGCTAATCCTCGTTGCGAAAAAAGTTTCGTTTGTACGAAGCCTCTGAGATGGATTTAGTTTGCTCCGCTACAAAGAATTCTTTCGTTCGCATTTCCAAGTTCCTCAACATTTTATGTATGGCAATACGTATATAATATACATATATATATATATATATACATATATACGTATCGTGTAATTTTTATTTTTTATTTTTACCTTCGCTAAAACGCCGCAGCAAAATATTTTAAAGTTGTGCAAGCAGGGGGTGGCAACAGGGACATGCGCTTTTTACCTTTTTCCTCGTTCAATTTTTATCGGGATTCTTTCGTCTCACTCTCATTTGCGCCCATCCGCATCGATATCGTCATGGAACCTCTGCGTGCACAGAGGCAAAAGGTCGTGTGAAAATCTATCTAACGGAAGCGATCAACATTTTTTTCAGCATCTCGATGACAATAAGTCATTTCAAAAGAGTCGAAAAGTCAATTAGGCAGAGCGAAATAACGTGATCAACCGAAATGCCAATGAGTCTGTTCCATCTAACCATTTTACCCTTTTGTGTATGTATTTTTCTAATTAATTCTTGAAAACATATTATTTTGATCGGGATTTTTTTTTTTAGATCGGAACTTTAAAGGAATATGTTCTTTCTTTTTTCTTACTGTAATATTGAAAATATGCGATTTAATCGGATCCGAACAATTCGTTTTGCGTTGGAGGTTGTACCATATTAATTGTGATTATTATTTTTATTTTTTAAATGAATAAAGCGAGAATTTTATTGGCTGTGCTTCATGTGGAATACAAAATCCGGGTGTACTTCCGTTTAGCCGATACCTCCGATTGATCTCAAATTTGGTATACCTATGTATTTTGACGCGCTGAAAACGAATATGACCTTCAAAATACCCGCAAATTTTATTTTCAAGGTCAAGTAGATGAAAAATCGATTTTTTAGTGTTTTTCGCGTTTATTGCAATAAATATTGACGTTAGACAAAAATATTTCCGATAAAAGTTGTAGGCCATTAAGCAATAAACATTTTTTGTCGAATACATTTTTCGTGTAGAACCACTGGTTTCGGAGATAAATGCGAAAATTGTTTGAAATTTGTATATTTTTAGAGACTTTAATCATAGCGCCATCTCTTAGTAAAGGTTCTTAGTTCGGTGACCCTGTTTTAGTATGAGTGTGTACAACAATGTGCGCGCGCGCGCGCGTGTGTGTGTGTGTGCGGGTGTGCGTGCGTGTGCGTGTGCGTGTGCATGTGTGTGTGTGCGTGCGTGTGTGCGTGTGCGTGCGTGTGCGTGCGCGTGTGTGTGTGTGTGTGTGTGTGTGCGCGTGTGTGTGTGTGTGTGCGTGTGTGTTTGCGTGTGCATGTGTGTGTGCGTGTGTGCGTGTGCGTGTGTGTGTGCGCGTGTGTGTGTGTGCGTGTGTGTGTGCGTGCGTGTGCGTGTGCGTGCGTGTGTGTGTGCGTGTGTGTGTTCATGTGTGTGCTCGGTGAGTTTATGCACCGAAAGCAAATTGGACCGCAGCGGAGGGGTTCGGGGGGGCGGAGCCCCCCCGACCTATCAAAAACGTAATTTTTATGATTTATTTTTCTTCTAATTCTTTTTAATATGAATAACAGTCCTTTCAGTTCTGGTTTGGTTTTTTGGTTTTGGTTTGTGGTTTGGGTTTGGGATGGAAAGTCTGTTCCAAATTTTAGCCGAATCCTATATAAATATAGTAAGAATGGACCTCGACATATGTATGGAAATAATAAGATGTCGCCGAACAATTTTTTATGGGGGGATGACCGACGCGATTTCTCTTCGCTATCGTGTTCAGGTTTTCGGTTGCGTTGGGTTGGGTTGGGTAATTTTCGCATTTATCTCTGAAACCAGTGGTTCTACACGAAAAATGTATTCTACAAAAAATGTTTATTGCTTAATGGCCTACAATTTTTATTTGAAACATTTTTCTCTAACGTCAATATTCATTGCAATAAACGCGAAAAACACTTAAAAAATCGATTTTTCATCGATTTGACCTTGAAAATAAAATTTGCGGGTATTTTGAAGGTCATATTCGTTTTCAGCGCGTCAAAATACATAGGTATACCAAATTTGAGATCAATCGGAGGTATCGGCTAAACGGAAGTTTATCCCAAAATCCAAAGAAATGATTTGCTCAGACACAAATATAATTCGTTCCAAGTTTATTTCCATTGCATCTAACGCACGGGTGCGATCTTATTTGAGAAGAGCCAATTTTTTTTCTTTGAATAAACGGCCTTTCGATGGCTATGAGGAAATGAAAAGTGGATAAATATTATGATTATTTTTTACACATCAAAAAGGTGACTTGATTTTAGAACAGTAGCTCACAATATTAATTGGTTTATCGAAGTTACAAACGCTGTAAAAAAAAAAAAAATGATGAAATTATAATTACCCCCCCAGGAATATAATGAGGAATTTTTTTGTTTTGTTTTCAATGAGCAGTCGCAAATCGGTGTGATCGTTCATGTTATTTCGTTAAGCGATGACAATGCAAGATTTTTTCTCCTTACGTTTGGATTATAAGGCTGTAAATATGGGGCCACTATTTTATTTCAAACGATCCATTTCATCATTGAATCACGTTCTTTTTTTTTGCGTTTATCTTCTTTTCATTTTTGATTTGTTTATTGTTCAGAGGTAAGCAAAGTGTTTTTTTTCAAACGGTAATGATAGTCTCCTCTCTCGCTCTCTCACTGCCTATCGCCACGAGCGTGCGCGTGGATGGTATGTTCGTGAGGGTGAGATGATTGTAATGACAAACCTGTCTCGCTTGAAGAGGTAATTCTTAGGTTTACATGAGAAATTTACATCTATCTTCCTCTCTCTCTCTCTCTCTCTTTCTCTTTCTCTTATTCCCGCGACGTTAAGCCCCTGCCATTGCACCTGTTGCAAAACTGCCACAGTTACAAAATTGTTTGTTTCGACCTACGGTCTCTCTCGTGTGATATTTTTATGATATTGACCGTCGCGTCATTTACGTCACATCGCTCTCGATTCTTTATATCGTCGTTTGGTAAAAAAAAAAATTATTTTATTTACTAATTTCAAGTCTCCGGGTGGCTCAAATTCACGATCCGGAACGCATGAATCGTCTGAATAAAATGATCGAATTGAATGAATTTTGGAGAGAAGAGCAAAATGTAAAATCAGCGCCAAGGAAAATTGAACGTGACTAATCAAGTAAAAAAAGCAAATGCATAAAAAAAATCCACTTCCGGTGTAATGAATTTCACATCTGAAACAGCTGTATATAATAGAATGAACGCCTCTGTTGTAACGATGCATTGGCCGCAAAGTCATGTTTAAAATGTATGAGGTTGAAGGAAAAAAATTAATCTAACAATATTTCAAAAAGATCAATAACTACCGTCTTACGTAGGGATTGCTTAACTCCTTGCAATGGCCATAGAAGGTATATATATATTTATTTCGGTCCTTTTTATTTTTTTTAATATATCTAATATTTCAAGTGTGGGGTGTATAATTCATTTTAAACTTAAAAATTATGATACGGCTTTGATCTTCACGCGAAGAGATAACAAAAACTTTGATCAAATTTTTCCGAACATTTTGTTGTCAGTTTTAGGAAAGGTTCACGAGTTGCGTCCAATTCGCTTGCGTCATTTGGGATTCAGGTTTTTCCTAAAAAAATCAATGTACCTTTGAGTAAGGTTAGAGCCAAGGTTATTGAGGTGGGAATAGAGTCTAGATGTAAGTTTAACATTGTCCTATAAATGATGAAAATAATGCCGATCCTGTTCGCTCTATCGTTCATAGATTTATATGCTTTGCGAAACGAATTGACGTGGTCATTTATTTAATTAAAAAAAAATTATATTTGCCGATTCGACTAGCTGTTTTTCACACTTATCATTTCTTCGTGATGCTCATTATTTATAACGAGCAAGAACATACATTTAGCCTTATAAATGCGTAAGATATTATGTTACTATACATGCATGATAGTATGCATGCATAGTATGCATGCATAGTACATGCACTGTAGATGTGTAAAATACTATACATTCATGTACTATATATGCGTAAAATACATTGAAGTCAGATAATTTACGTATAGAAGACGCGTATCATTGCATAAAGACTAAAAGCTTTATGAATGCATGTGCTTTATCCGAATAATAGCAGAAATAAAAATGAGAAACATCAGGACGATAGAGATTTCAGTGAGATCGTCAAATCTTGTGGCATATAGTAAGCTATAAATTGTACCGCACAATAAATAGCACGTGCGACAACACACACCCCTCGTGCATATATTATTCTCTCGTTTTCTGTATTCTAGTTCGCATATATATATATATATATATATATATATACGGGGCGTTACACGTCAAATCGATCTGGCTAATTCAGCGCGTTTCTCTTATTATGTATATTTAACTTCTTATTGTATTAGTGCGTGCAGTGTAACTTGATAAAGCATAACACGAAATTTTTTAGATTTGAAAATTTTTTCAGTATTAATGGTTCATAAAGGTTCAAGCAACGAGAAATAATTTTATAAATGATTTATCGCAATTTTTAGTTATCTGCAACTCGCCAACTAGAATCGCGCCCGTGGTTGGTTTTGTGGTAAAAGTTATTGTTCTTGCTGAAAAAATTTCTTGAAAATCTTCATGAAAATCGATTCTGGCTAACCCTGTGAAGTTTCGCTGTTTTTCTTTAAAACAAAAATTTTTTTAAGCCACTACTATCAAACTGATCTTTAGAAGAAAGTATAAATTGTATGGACTGTTTTTTCGTTTTACCTCTGCATCATACTAGAAGGAATAAGAAAAATTTAACCGTGAGGATCTCAGCAAGACCAAAGTTAATGATGAATGTACATTATTTATACATTTTCGTGTTCATAGATATCGCGTAATTGTACGTCTAAAATGAATTGTTATACGTATTACGTGGACGGGAAACTTCAGGACAGAGCGACACGACAATGAGCTTCAAATTTTTTTTTTTCATTTATTTGTTTAGCGCGCATGAAACAATACAAAATAACGTTATTAATTTTTCGTCCTGGCCTACGATGCGCTTGAAATCCAAAAAGAAACGATAACATGAGTGAGGATAAATATTTAGCCATGTCGATTTAGCTGGGAATGTGCCATGTAGTACATTATGAATACACGATGACATGTATAGAAATATATATGCACATTATAAATGCTGCATTTAATCGTTGCCATATATACACTCAGTCTGCTGTGTGTATAAGCACGAGTCAATTCAAAGTTTGTGATTATCGGACAATGCGCTCGCGGTCACGTATAGGCTATCATTTTTAGCTTTCACAACCGTGGCAGGTACACTCGAACCGAATAAAATGTACCCTGTCGAAATTAGAACATGGAGAAATATCGAAACTGCTGAGCGTAATTGAAAAATTTCATTTTTTTTCACCATTTATTCGATATAATCTTTACGATTTGGTGTAAGAAGATTTGGTCGATGCTGTAATTGCTTTTTGACATATTTAACATAATTTCACCATGTGTATATAGCATTGATTTGCCCTGTCGCATTCGTCACACCTTCCACAAATTGAGACGTTTAATCAAAAAATCAATCCCTTTCCAGGACTCGGAATCGATTTAACTCTGGGGCGATTTTTTTTTTTTAATTCATGCAAATCCTTGTCAAATCGGTCAAACCTCTCGAGTCTCTCTTAATAATGATATTTTTTAAATAATAATAATTTTTATTATTATTTCCTCTTTCTTGTATCCTATTATATTATTCATTCTTCTTGAAGAGGATTTCCGGAAATAATCCAAAGTTAAACGCAAACGGGAATAAAAAATGAGTTCATTAAATTGCCAAAGTGGATTGACAGGATAGATCGATAGGACGCTGAAGAGAGAGAGAGAGAGAGAGAGAGAGAGAGAGGATTACGTCAGCCATTTTGCGCCTCCGATAAAGGAGGCGAATGGAAAACGAAACCAATTATATATTCGACGCCATGAGATCGAGGGTGACAAAAGGCACGAATTGAAAATGAGAGTTTGCGAGTGCTTTCCTCGAGACGGGCAGAGTTAGCAGCAGTGGAGACATTGGATATAGGGACTACGCCGGGAGAAAAAAAAAACGTCATGAAATAATGCGAGATAGATCGGCATCAGGCAAGGGAAAGTCAGGATATTATGAGGAAAAAAACGTGCGGTAAAGTGCGATAGATCGTTCGCTGTAGAATTTCATAGAATTGACGCCGGTAGATTTATCGAACACCGTCGAAGTGGCCGAAAGTATAAAGAGAAAAAAAAAACCAAAAAAAAAAAAAAAAAAAAACGTCGAAGAAATCGTTGTGCAATTCCGGGCAGTTGAAATTTCGATACAAAGGGAGAACTTGCGAGTCATTTTGGGGTTTATGTATTTTTTTTCAGCGTGACCCACGCGAACAACCATCAGCCTTGGCAATATGTCGTGTGTTCGATAACCTTTAGAAATAGAGGCTTATCCAAGCGACATGTCGTTACCGCCAAGAGGCAATCTCGCGTGGTTCTTTGCCATGCTCGCACGGCGTCGAATCACGTAATCGCGGTATCGTAACGTCGCGTATGGATCGTATATAACGGTGAGAAATAAATTCTTATTCGTTCTCATCTGACTTTTGATCGGTGCGATATTCAGATAAAATTTTTTCGTATCGAAGGAATCTTGTTTGAATCAAGAAGTTAGATTAGCAACTGGGATACGGGGGAGTCATTTTTCAGGCTTTCATACGGGTCTATACGGATCTATGGGATATATGTGTCAGATCTATGTATAGTAACGTCAGAATAAAAAAAAATCTGGAAATGTCCTTGAGTGAGAATAAAAAGACTTTTCATCCTCATATTCTCTCCATTTCTTTTCGAATTTTTCCATTTTGTTTCAAACTCTTCCCACAGTTGTCTTACCCCATACGCTGTATCGCATTTTCATTGGGGCACAGGGAAATTGCAGACAATCTGGCGGCTCTTTGAACGATTCCTGATTTTGTTTTTACGAGTAAACTTGAGCAGAAACATCAATTATTTAAAAAAATGACCTTTCATTGATTTTTATTATTCATGCGTTATTTCCATTACCGAACTGGTGACATACATAATTGGATGGGAGGTATGAGGCAACATATGTGTGTGTGTGTCTATAGAACGATAAAGTTTCTCGTACGACGAGATTCTCCGGATATAATGAGCCTGTTTTTCGCTACCCGCATACTCGGGAGACCTTTAAGGAGAGCCAGATTCCTGCTTGTACGGTCTCTCAACTTGGGTAAATGCTCAAAGTCCTCGCAGAGAGTCTTAGGCTAAAAGATTATTCTAAGACGGAAGAGATAGAGAAGAGAATGAGATACAAAGAGAGAGAGAGAGAGAGAGAGAGAGAGAGAGAGAGAGAGAGAGAGAGAGAGAGAGAGAGAGAGAGAGAGATAGAGAGAGAGAGAGTGGGGCAGGGAAAACATAGTAGAGGCCACGACACCTTTCTGAGTGTCAACGCGAGCTTAAAGCACTTTCATCGGGCTAAAAGGGTTGAGGATACAACCCGTACAAAGGTGCACGTATATCCCGGTAGATATTCTCCAGCACGTATACCGTTACTCATCCTCATCGCATAATATTACGTTGACGAAATATCGCTTCAAGATCACTTCTCCCACACGTACAAACCGCCTTGTATGTCTCGTCTCAGCGTTTACGCGATAGTAGGGTCATGTATTAATACGTATAATGCTTTTATAATTAAGATTAACACCGCTTATTAATTATCGTCGTGGCCGTAATTGCCGCAATGACGATAGACGCTGATGATGACGTTCTCGCTCTCCTAATAATGGAACATGTATCATTAAACTGTCAGGTTCATATATATATATATATTGTAATACGATACACATAGGTATATACCACACAGATGGTATATACGTATACCACCGATAGGGTATAGCAGAGTAATTTTGAGCCACGGGCATATTAAGTTGTATGTTTCTGGGAGATAAAATTTATACATTTTTGCAACTAAAGTTTTTCCTCTCAATCGGATGACTGTCAGAATATTGGCTCGGCTGAAGGAACGCAGTGAAATGAACCATTTTTTTTTTCCTGAAGCGAGATCTACCGCAGAAAAGTTCAAATGTGTTCGACTCTTCGACTCGACTGGTGCGCATAGATAAAATTTCAGGCTTAAAGCCGCAGATTTTGTTCGTATCGACTACTGTGGGCTTTTCTCCTCCTACAGCGTTACTCTTTCTCATTTCCGGTTGCGATCCCATCATCCTACAGGTCTGTCAATTCACCACTATATATGGTAATTGAAGAGGATATAGAAGGCCAGGAGAAATCGCACAGTAATAGCACATATATGTAACGAATATGTATATATATATATATATATATATATACATATATAACGAATCCATGTATCGGAACGCCTCCTTTGAGGTTTCTTTATTCACATCATTATTGAAGGATGGAAAAGAGTAATTGTATGCGTTTCAGAAACAAAAAACAGTTCCGCAGGAGATTGAGATCTACTTTGAACACATTCGAATAATTCGAAAAATTCGGCCCACTCTTTTTGCCAATGCACTTGACACGAATATTTAAGAAAAAATTATTGTTCTCCTAGAGGTTTACCGTTTGTAAGATCGCTTCTGAGAGTCTAACCTTCCTCTTTGATCATCCTGAAATATGGGAAACTGTAACGTCCGTGAATCACTTTATCCAAAAATTATAGACGTACCGAGCTAAAATCCACTATACTTTCGGACACTACCTCCCGAATATTGGTTATCATTGCGCACATTCAATACCGAGTTTTTCATTGACTCAAACTGCCCGATCCAAAAAAAAAGCATAATAGTACACGTGGCCCATATCTTTCTCTCGGTGGACCCATTTATCCTCGGATATTACTTTTTTTTTTACAATAT
Organism: Rhorus exstirpatorius; assembly: GCA_963564615.1. Taxonomy (NCBI): domain Eukaryota; kingdom Metazoa; phylum Arthropoda; class Insecta; order Hymenoptera; family Ichneumonidae; genus Rhorus; species Rhorus exstirpatorius. The sequence continues at coordinate 40,727,803 of OY751317.1, read as the reverse complement.
CAGCTGGAAACTCGAAAGTACACACTGTAGACCATGATTATATGGGGTGAAATTTCAATATCAATGAAGTACCATTGAAGTTCTGCTTAGCCGATTGGAAAATATCCAACGGCTAAGCAAGCCCAGCGGTCGAACAAACTCAGCTTTATCTCTTCTAGACTTACCCTATAAATATTGATTTCTCATATACCGCGCGGAGGGCACATTGAGTTAGTTATACATCCTTTTGGTTCCTTCGACTAATTTTTCGTATGAGTGTACACGTCGGTATGTACTGAAGACATCTCTGTCTAGATTGCACAAAGATCGAATTGCCAAATGGTTTTTATTAACGGGGTCGATAAATCAGTTTAGAAAACATGGAAAATTGCAAATTTTTATCGATCGTTAAGATAGCATGTTTGAGGTAGACTCTAAAATGTTACGTGCAATCCGCGTAATTAGCCGAGGCGAAGTAAGTCATACTTCGGAATTTATTGAATAAATATTTATTTCACAACATTCTCAACAACGTTCTCAACTCTTCATTTAATTTTTTTTACCTGCGTGCTGCAGCTTAAAAATAAAACCAGGACTTATCTAACAGTTACAAAAAAAAAATATATCTACAACTTTTTTCAACAGCGGAATTGACAAAAATTCTTTGCTTATCGAAACTTTGAAACGCATTTTTCATAAAAGTAGTTACCAAACAGCAATTCTTACAGAGTGCGATATATATAGTATAGTGGTGTAGAATTAACTAAATTCCCGGAAGTATCGATAGTACCCAGACGAATATATCCCCGTAGGATAAATTTCAATCAATAGCATATTCCGGTAGATCCGCGAGACAGAGGAAAGTTTTGCAATGTTAATTCGTCTTTTTCTCACAGCTCTGTGCTTCGCTCTATACCTACACTTGCTTCGCCTTAACTCGATTGGGGAAAAGAAAGTCCGGAGGCCATGTGCCTGATGGCTTCACGAAGCTTGGAATTAATTTTGTTAAGAGCCAACAAAGTATCGAAGTAAATGAACAAAACAGAGAGAGAGAGAGAGAGAGAGAGAGAGAGAGAGAGAGAGAGAGAAAGCGTGTATCCTGTATAAAAGAGAGAACATCCCAAGGAAGTAGCGGAACAACGCGAAAAAAATTGCATATCGGTTTACGCCACCCGACGTAGCGAAGGCAGCTTGAGAAGAGGCATATAGAAGTTGGTGAACTAGCCTATTTTACTCTCTTGATGGATGTGTATATGCATATCTTGCTCCGGGCTCTTGTAATACAATGCTAATGGAAAACATCGACGCCGCGACGTCATATAGTGTAGCGAAGAGACAATGAAATCGTAGATAACAATAGATGATCCCATTATACATCGTACACCTACGCATGCTGTGAATAAAGTGAGTTTTGTAATGGGAAATTTTAACGAAAAACTTGATTCCTATTCGTACAACGCTTTTCCGCATTGGCTAACCATTATCTCGCACGTGTTGCATTCAATTAATTTTTTTCTTCTGCTTTTCGTTCCACGATTCCATAAATTTTCATGATTTTTCGTTGTATTTCCATGACGAAATTTTTCTGATTTCAAATACTTTGGGATTTCTCGTTTGATTAACCGTTATTTTCACTCGCACATCAAGATATAATCTACTGATGCTGATCGTCGCCGGTTCGAATCAGAATTATTGAGAAATTTTTGAAAGAGTTAGGGAGAAATTAGAAAAAAAAAGTTCTATAAAATAACAATTCGTTCATTGGTTATCCATAATTTTATAATTTCCTGAAGGTTCCTCCGTACGGGACAATGATTTTCATCAAGCTGATTATGAAAAATTCATCAATTAAAGCAAATTTATGAGGAAACAATATGGAAACTTCTAATTTTTGGGGATTTTTTTACTTTTCTTAACCTTAATCATAAGAAAGTACGATTCTTGCGTGTATGTACATGAATCCGGAAATTCTTCTGAATGTGATTTTTCAACAATTAGAAAGATTTTCATTACTTTAGCGTAAAAAAATTTTCTTTTTTTCCCCACAAAAGAAAAGCTTCCTCCACGAGGAGACATAAACTTCGAAACTGTCGTTTTTTTTTCATTGATGATCGCGGGAAATATTTTTATTTTATTTTTTCTAACTGTTTGTAAAATGATCGTAGTATTCTAGGTTTTTAATTTAAAAAAAATTTTTTTATCGTACATTTTTCACTTCGTCGTCTCGGTACTTTGAGTTTTTTTTTCAAATGAACGAAGACGATTATATATACGAGAAAAAGTAATTTGCTTAAAATGTATTTAAAAAAAGAAAAAACGAACTTGATCGATTGAACGCCAGACAGCCGGTGAAGTTGGCGTGATGTGCCAGATGTTTATTAGCAGCATGGAATACTTGAAAAAGTAGATGTCATTGCCGTAACTCCGTTTTACAACTAAATTTCACGACCCATTACAGAGAGTGCGATCTCAATATCCCCGAGACTTAGGATTAATGAAACGACGCAAACGTAAATATAAAATACATGTCGGATTGCCACTAGCGCGATGGTTCTGGTTCACGGAGAGAGGTTTCTGGACTTAAGTGTGTGTGTGTGTGTGTGTGTGTGTGCTCGGTGATTCCAACTCTCTTACTCCAATTTCCTTCATCCGGGGATTCTGCTCTCGCGCTGCTGCTCTTCCTACCTCTCAGGGAATTCATTACCAGCGGTTGTGAATTTTATTTTATTTTTTTTTTTTCTACTCTTCGAGCCACAACGCGACCTTGCACTTTTCCAACCAATTTGAGGCTTGATGGTGTACATACAGAAAGAAAAAAAAATGCCGAGAAGAGACTGTCGACGAGGGGGTCTCAACGTGATGTAATGTCAGAGATGAGACCACTGGGATTGCGAGGTAAATTTTAATTTTCCTCATCCAGATGCTCTTGCACTGGAGATTCCCGAATGCCTCTTGCTACACGTGAAATTCAACGTTAAACGGTAAAACTTCTGACTCCGGCATACCGCACTCACTCTCCGAATCACTTTTTTTTTTCTCGTGGTTAATCTCACAGTCCGACAAGCTGACCTTTTCCTGATTTCTGGATTTATATTTTTTTGTACTAAGTATACGGCTGCTGCGTGCATAATTGATCGTTCTTTTTTTTAAATGTACCATATGCGAGTAAAAAAAAAAGAAGAAAATTATAGAAAATACTTGAACGAGGTATTGAAGGTCGATGTAGTTGAAAGAAAGAAAAAAAAGTCATTACATGAAATTTATGAACAAGACATCAAGCTATACAAAAACATGCAGTCGTCATATTTATCAAGTTTCCATTCATTGGAAAGCTTAACCTATACAAATCTCTTCATCCAAACCTTTGTGTTTAGGTCAGATCGCTTTTTTCCAAAATCACTGCGTCCATTTGCCATTCGTCCTGCAGAATTTTCTAAAATTAATATTAGCGTTCGGTTTGATTGGTTCTTATGGACCAATTGTCTTTTTGTTCAACATAAACATTGAAGATATTCAGTTGTCAATTTAAGTTCCCGCGTTATACGTAAATTTATATCAACATTGAATCTTTATTTTCTGTTTTCTGCCGTTGGATAGAGAAGGGAAAATTCAGCCCTGGTTCAGTTTCATGGACTCAATTCTTGTTGGCTCATCAACCCTTGCCTCGCGCCCTGACCTATTGTCTCGAAAATGGGGGAGCAGAATGGGGAAAATGGGGGAGCAAGGGCGAGAACCGAATCTCCAGCAGAAGCCCCTAAGATACCTCCAGAAGCTCATGTTTTTTTTTTTTATACACGACCGGAAGTTTCTGGAAGTGACAAGTGGCGAGGGTGATCTCGTTACAGTGTACCACTTGCTTCGTATTTAGGCTCTGACGTCTCTTTCGCTTATCCACCATAGTTTCCTTCTCATCGAGCTCGTACCGTCATCAAAATCTCACTCTTAGAAGTAAAAAGACAAATAAATTCAACTTCTATTCCTTGGTAGGGTGAGACTGGAGAAAAAAAATCTGCAGCTCCAATAACCGCACATCCAAAACCAAATTTATTTTGTTGAATTTATAATCGAAAACTGAATCTCCAAACGAAGAATGTATTCCCTCATTTGAAACCTTTCAATATCCGTCAACGTATTGCCAATTATATTTTAAACACTCTCCGTGAACTCAGCTACAGTTTTTCCCGAAAATCTCGAATGATTCTCATCTCTTAGGCAGTGTCGCTGTCCCACTTGGCGGGTGGTGTGCTGATAATTTCTTGAAATGTTTACTCTCGTGGATTTCTCAACTGGATTTTATTTTTTATCTTCGCGTATAAAAGTTTTTGTTTTATATTTTTGATTGATGGTGATGAAAAACGCAAATCGTGTTCCGAAATGGGCGAGAGAAAAAGTTCATTCCTATGATTTACCGCTTTCAAGATATCATGCTGAAAAAGTGCTGAAACAAGTAAGTTGAATTTTTGCCAAATAGTTCGAAGGCAGTCAAATTTTTATTTTAGGGAAAAAAAATTTAAGTGTATATCTCAGAGCGGAAAAATTTGACAACTCTTTTTTTTTTCATTCAATGCGACACCTGTGTTTATGGTATAAATTTTACCGATCCTTTGGAAATGTGTCCAGAATTCACGGGGGAAAAAAAATCAAAGTGAGCATCATCATAATGTAAGAGTGAAAAAAGTTACATCCGAGTAAAAATCTGTAAAACAAATCGCTATTTGTCGATTGGACAAATAATTACATATGGTGTAGTATACGTTCCATGCAATCTTGGGACACGATTTTATTTTCATAAAACCATCAATTGTATCCTCAGACAATCTTCTATTACTCAGTCGGTCCTCGGATATGTTTTTCACTATTCCTATAATATGAAGGTGCATTCTGAATATTTTCTCATGGGTTCTGCGTGCATCATAGATCTAAAAAAATTTCACCAATGGAGAGAAACATTTTTCGACAAGTTTGGAAAAAAAAAGTTAACAATGAGTTCACGAAGAATGTTTTGTGTATCTGGAACTGAAAATTTGTAGATTTGGAAATTACATTGGCGCTTTTTTTTTTTTTGGCAATTGCAAATTTTGAAGAACATTATTTCAAAGCTTATTCCATTGGTTTCCTTAACAGACATATATCCATTTACACTTTGTTAAATCCGTACAGATAATCGGAATGGGGCTCTGGATAGTCCACAAATCGCAAGACGTCCTCTTTACAATTAAACAAATATCGACAATCATCTCTGTGATTTAATGAAAAAAAAGTTCGACGTGAAATAATTTCTACCGTGATTATCGCATTAAAATTCGCATAGATATTTCTATGCGTTTTGAGAAATGTGATAATCGAATGAAAGTCAAAGAAACCTATGCAAAGACAGAAAAATCCCATGAATTTGACGTTTCCTTGCGGTCCCGTTTGCTTGCAAGTAATCGCACAAATCTATTGTCGCGAGAAATCGGACTAAAGTGACTGTATCGTGTTTTTATCGAGACTGAAACCCCTGAAAAGTAAGAAAACAGAGCCTTCCTTTGTCGCCGATCACGATAAGTTTTTTTTTGTTGTTTTCGCTTGTTCGATGTTATATATATATATATATATGGATGCCAGAAGCCTTAACGGTAATGAGAAATTCACGTGATCGAGTGGTGCCTGATCGTCGGTGACAATGTCTCGGTTTTCGCGTGGGTACGTTCTAAAAGTTTAATCCAGGTTTTCGCCGCATAAAATTTTCGAGTGAACATTGAAGCTTTACGTATGCTGAAACATGCGTGCCATTTTTGTTTAATGTCGACGAAATCATAATGTCGAAAAATGATAATAATCAATTCAACATTCTGTCCCAATGTGGATCACCGATCTTCCGGAGGAAATGTGAAAAGACAAGTGAATCGTGAGATCGAGTCACGAGATGCAAATGTGACGATGAACGTAATCTGGAAGAAGTTTTTAATGAAAAGAAATACCTGAGGTAGCTCGGAATGTTTTTACGAATGCTGAACATTGAGAAAGCTAGCGAGACACGAGCGAGTTCGTCGTGAGTATCGTACAATGCGTCGATGCTGGATGAGCCTCGTACGATCTTGGAAGTACCAACTTACGACGATTGCTTCTATCTTCAGCAGTTATCCGCAATGCCTCGTCTTCGCGACACTTTAGCCTGTTAATCCGTGAAAACTTTGTGCGCTACGATGCTGAAGACGCTCGAAAAACAAAATTAACTTGGATACGCGACGTTCCATAAACTCCTGCATCTTAAATCGTGCACGGTTCACTGAGCAAGCTCACCATCGAGATGCTGGAGAATTTCAAGGCATGAAATTGGTCCTTGTTCCTGACGAAGACGAGAAAGAAGCTCTGGGGAGGCGAGAGGAAAAAACAAAAGGGACGAATAAGAGGCGGAGAAGGCGAAGGACGAAGAAGACGAGAGCCAACTAACGCGAGAGTTGTTGCATGAATATACATAAACAAGATAATGCAAAGTTCAATTAACCGGGCTAGCCTGGAATTTATCGTCTCGATAAACTCGATAATAATTAAAAAATTTTATCGAGATACGAGATGCAGCTACGCACGGAACTGAAAGTGTAGGAAATAATTGGAGCTTCGACGTAATCGTAGAAGACGGGCACTTTGTTCCAAGCTTCAAAGGTTCATCGTCGCTGGCACATCTAGGGGAATTAAAACGTAAAGCGAACAAAGTTGCGAGGCCTGAGTTGAAAGTAGCCGGAAGGGGTTGGTAACCGGGAACTCATATTTGGACAGAGCCCAGCGTTCTAAAGATTCGATGCCCTGAGGTTATTAATCCAGAAAAAAAAGACCCGTATAGAGGAACAAAGGCGCTAAGCGACCGTGTAGCTATAGATAACAATAACGCTGTACACAACGGCGGAAAGCTCGTTGTGTATTCGCACAAGCGTAAGTAGCTCCGGCGATCGTGACGTCCCTGAATGTTTTGACGTTACGTGACGCTAGGTGTCGAAGTGGGGGGCGCGTGGTCTTGCTGCCTGCCGTGCGCCGGCGGCGGCGGGGGTAGGGGTGGCGCAGGTGTCTCGGGAGTCACCCCTGATACCAAGCGGTCCACCTCCGGGCAAAGGCACCATCATCAGCAGCAGCAAGCCGCTGGCTCTTCCGTCGCAAGTGCCGAGGAACGTGCCCCTCTTGGCGGTCTTGACGAGGATCTCGACGATCTCGAAGACGAGGACGACGAACCAGGCGACAGGAGGGAAGAAGAGTCGGCGAGGGAAGGCAGCGCCCAGCACAGGCTCAGTCCCCGTCTTCACGATATCGAGGAAGAAGACGATGAGGAGGGACGTCATACGAAAGAGCGGTAAGTCAATCCACGCATTAGAACAATTCTAGGATAAGATTTCCGAGTACAACTGGGAGCAGCATTGGTTGCCTGTGTATGCTATTGAGAAACACCAGAAATAAGCAATTCATGTATGGATTATTTCTCAATTTTTTCGGTCATAGTTTCAAAGTACTTGGCCAGTACGAAGTGGTTATCAAGCCACTGATGCTGTTCCTATGAGAAAAGAAAATTAGTTTTTCTAGCAGCGATCAAAGCGAATTCTAGAGGGTCGCAAAAAAAAAAAACAGATTGTTTATTCAGGCTAAAATGTAGTTGAATGAAGTCACTGAAGGAAATACTTTGGATAGATCCACAACCATGCTGTTTCACGAACCCGATTCGCAATGAGAGGAATACGATGATGGCTGTATAGTCCTTTAATCTATCCACCTTTAGTCTGATACTCAGAGATGGTCTATGTCTATACAATCGTCTACCGGTAGAAGAAATACGTCTTCGTCAGTTACTAGATTGCCAAGCTCCACTCGGCGGAAAGCAAGAAAGCAAGATTACACTCTTAGTTCGCGATCTTCTCCGTTCTGCCCGCGACCCCGTGACTCGGGTTCCAATCCATCCAGCGGATATTGTCAACCCTTCCGCAATCTTGTACATGCCTCTCGGGGTTCTCTCGTTTGCCTATCGCATGTACGTACATAGAGTAAATGGCAGTAGTGTGTGTGCAGATTCATGTACAGTGCAGCGCGTATACATGGAACAGGTGAAAGCGCGATAAGGTGCTCCAATGCACGCCACGTTTGTGCAGAACTCACGCTTGTATGGTACATAAAATAGGTATTTGCACGTAGCTCGCAGCGTCAATATACCATCGACATTGAATGAGGTTGGTTAGGGGGCGCATGAGTTTCCTTGCATCGCTGCATTATCTACGTTTCCCTGGCTTTTCTCTTCGTATCCAACCTCTGTAGCTCTCTGTCTCTACCCTCCACTGCGTTAGCTTGCATCGGCCACCCTATACATGTTCCCTGCCAGCATCACAGAGCTTCGCATGACCCATCTCGTTCAGGTAACTGAATAGCAGAGGATATATCGATGCCGGACTCCACCGAGTATCCTCTTTGCATTTGCCGTGCGCGCCAGTTCAGCCCAGCATTTGCACTGAATGTACGTTGACCAGCCGGCATGGCCGGAGGCTTTGGATACTCTCCGCTCGGTTCTCGAGATTTCTGTTGGACCTCCTTCCCGACGTAGATGCCGCGGAAATTCAATCAACTCCAGTAATACGTGGCTAGAGTGTGCGAGAGACGGAGAGCCGGGCGGAAACGATCCAAACGCCTGGTCACGGCTTGGCCGTCGGAGCTTCATAAGCCATAGCCCTAGCAGCCTACCGAATGAAATCAGCAGAACCCATCGTCGTTGATGACGTGGTTATCCAATCCCGCTATACTGTAGTGCTCGATAGAGGCAAGAAAAAAAAAGATTCATGTAAAATCTGATTTCTATCATCTTGAAAATATAATTGCTAGAAGGTAGACATAAGATGCATATCGAATAATACACCAGCTCCGTGATAATGTACGCTTTTTTTTTTTAAATCTTCGATTATGTTGAATTTCGTATCGCCAGGTATTTCCAAAACTCTAGTCTTCGAAACAGGGTTTTAATAAAGATTACTGTCGCTCTCCAAAGTGGTCCAATCATTCGCTCTATAAAATACTTCTGACTCGATCGAGCGGGATATTGCTTGTTTGGTTTCTTTGCACGGTAGTACAAATTTCAATGGAAGCTCGAGCTCCTGAACGGTAACTTTCTATTCATAACTCTATATCAAACGCCTGACCGAGATTCCAGTCAGTTGGATTCAATTAATGATGAGCCGAACAGAAGTCGAATAGTAATCCTCTGATGCTTGTGTATTTCTGCGAGAATAACTTCCAAATTATCGTCAAGACTACAATATCAATACTCTATCGAGTAATTATATTATGAATAGATTAGTCAATTTTCGCTATACCAGCAATGCTTCAATATTGAAACTATCGAAACCCATCGAGCCACTTGAAAAGCCACCCACGATAGTTAACCCCTCACTCTCCGCCTCTGTAGGTCGAAGACGAAATGGATTAGCCCCGACAACATGTTAACTGATTTAGCTTTGATTGCAAAGCCTACGATTTCCTCCTATGCGCGTCTCGGGGATCGAATGGTTGATAATGATGAAGCGACGAAGCTCAAGCGTGGAATATCCCCATCGCGGTCGTAACGTACTTTCGATCAGCGCACCCTAATATAGATCTTCAGAACTGAGATAGATCCGATAGCTTAAGTGCTATGTCATTCGTGATAAGTATGCCTCGACCCGCAGTCACGCACAACACATCTATAATACACAATTGTGTGTTGCATGTATGGCGACGGCAATTTTCTATCCGCTTACCCGGAACCACTCGTGCAATCGTTTAATTTTTCAATCATATTATTAGTAAAACCGGTGCAGGGTCGACTTCATCGTCAGACTGTTCCGAGGCCGTTCGAGCAACGTGGACGATATAATAATACAATTTGTATGTGAATAGGCGCTTAATTGTGGCATGGAAGTGTGTCTAGAGAGTCAACAACTAATTAAGGGGCTCGATTGACAATTTCTCGGATTCATCGAAATCTTTTCTTCCCGCGACTTGATGTCGCCTTCGCTCTGGTTTACGCCCATGAAGCTCCGACGAGCATAAATATAGTATACAGACACATAGACACATAGATACACAAGAACAGAGGTATATACGTTCTATGATGTATATATTTTTTACATGATTGTGCGGAGAGACACCAGCACACTTCTGTGTACTGGATTCAGACTTTTTCGACGATTTACGAGAAAAACTGATATTAAAACCGTGCGACGTCACGCATCGCACATACACGGGTAGAAGCATGTCCACGTGTGTTTCCTCCGGCTGGCGTGTCCTCCATGCAATAAAGAATTCTAATAGTAATACCGCAATACCGTTCCGCGTGTGTATCCTGTGCATTATATTATAATAGGCCGGTTTTTTTAACCTTTATTTCTTTTTTCTTCTTACGTACCATTCGAAAACTTAGCTTTTAGCCTCAAAAGAAGCCCCGTGAAACCGGAACTCGGTAGCAAAATTTTAAAAGGTGACTCAGCCTGTTTGAATTTTTCAAACACTCTAACCGAAATATCTCGAAAACTATATAAGTTAGGAAGCTGTTGTTGGTTTCATTTTGTAGATAATCAAATTTTATTGAAAAAAGGTCTCGACTACTATACACCCAAATGTTCATCTTGTATTCGATACGAACGTTTGAAGTTGAGTGCATGAAATACATGAATGAAGATGCTTATTTATCTTGTAAATTTTTATCGCACCCGTGTTCTGATACAAATTATGTCACACAAACTATTTCATAGAAAATTCAATTGGTTACACGATACGGCTTACGATTATCTCTCTATCATCTACTGCTTACAATATAGTTTGAAATAAAAATTGAACAAACGAGGTTATCATTTTAAATTGCTGTAGAGTTTATTCCTAGAAATTAGTTTTATTTCAATTCGGAAATTCCTCGCGATGATTGCAAACGAATTGCATGATGAACTGCTTTTGTTCCTCATTTTTAGTTAACAGAGCCATGCACTCTTGGACCAACGTGACTCCTTTCTGGGTACAGGGAAAGGTAGTGAAAAAAATATCGAACACGCGGCGTAGCCGTAGGGCGCGAAAATTAAAATTTTCATTCACTAGCAATACATTTTGTACAGTTGCGCCCGTGGTAAAAGTTTTATTATTCAGGTAGAAAGGGATTATTCTCCGATAGCCTACTTTAAGTGGGTTTCACTACGTTTTAAAATAGAGGAACTCAAATTAATTAGAAAAGTTTTTATGAGCTAAAATGGAAAAATTCTCATATCAAAGAATTTATCAATTTTTAAATTTTCATTTTGAACCGTAAAGTGAGCGGTAAAAGATAGAGAGAAAATGAAGAGACATATATTGTGTAGTTAATTTAATTTTCCATTAAATAGTTTACGTGACATAATTTGTATCAGCTTGGAGCACGAGCGAAATCAAAATTATTCAAGGTAATAAGCATCTTCATTCATTTATTCAATAAACTCAACTTTAAATGTTCGTATCGAGTACAAGATAAACATGTGGGTGTTTCTTTTTTTGAAGAAAATTTGATTATCTACAAAATTAAACCAAAAACAGCTTCTTAACTTATATAGTTTTCGAGATATTTCGGTTAGAGTGTTTGAAAAATTCAAACCGGATGAGTCCACCTTTTAGAATTTTCCTACCGAGTTCCGGTTTCACGAGGCTTCGTTTGAGGCTAAAAACTAACTTTTTGAAGGGTACGTAAGAAGAAAAAAAATAAAAGTAAAAAAAAATGGCCTGATATATATGCCTTATACTTATACAAACATAAAAAAATATTTGCCACGTTCTGTAAAATTCAATATATTCATTGTTACAGTAGTTCGAAAATAGTGTATTCGGCAATATCGTGTGATTGGTGTTTCAATGATATCAATAATAATATACAGCCCATAATACCAATCTCAATAATAACAATAGGACAGAATTAATTTTTTAGAAGTTTAGCCCGGACTATTTGATTAAAGTATTTACAAGATTTTGACGAACATTTTTTGCAAGTTCCCTATAGGGAAAATTACTTTGGTACTCGCAGTCGTTACAAGTCCAAGAGTAATTCTACGTTATCCGTACCAATATGTCAATTTTTTTTAGACAATTGTATACCGTATTTCTTATATATATCCTGGATATATCCAGGAACCATATATGTAAGTAAGACCATGCACACGGTGAACGAATGATTAGAGGGAGGGACAAAATAGTTTTGTAAAGTCCTCTCTGCGATTTTGCTATTCTCGACGCAATAACTTGACGGAAAAACAATCGTGTCGCGTGTGTATACCCGCCAAGCTTATTTATATAACCGCCGGTATTGCTTCACTGCTGTCGCGAAACGTTTATAAGAGTCTATTCGAGAATCACGCGACACGAAAAAAAAACCAAGATCTTTCACTTTCTCACACGCGAATAGAAGTTTCATTCAACACGTTCAGTATGAATGATTGAATATCATCTCGACGCAGATAAGATTCAATGGCTTTTCATTTCAAAATTGATCGCGCATCCAAGATTAAATTATGCATTACAATTTTCAAAGAGTCTAGACAACCTGGCCGTGGAGAGTTATTATTTTTCAAGTTTTTGCGCACATGTGAGCATCAAAGTGATACGCATAAGTAAGACTCAACGTCAGGTGAATGCCAGATGAGGTCGTCTTGCCGGTACATGACATTCAGTAAGATTGCTATAATTTTTTAGGGTCGAGTGCTACATCGATATTTGTTGAGAGGTACTGATTTTTTTTTATAGATAGGTATGCCTACAAAAAGTTTAGCCCTAAAGTATCCGTAGGTTCTGCTACACCGTTTTCGAGAAAAAAAAAGTTGAAGTTTAGGCGATTTAGCACAGTTTCTTATGGCAGATCATGAAATTAGACGGAATTTCAAAATCAATGAGCGCAGATTATCTGTTTACATAGCAAAATAATTTTTGCATATTGTTTGAAATATCCTCAGGATGCCTCCTGCGAAAATTCAGAACCTTGAACAACACCATTAATTAGCAATAAATAATAATGTGAATGAAAAACACGATTTCTTGTTATAAATCGAGCCATTCTTGTTATAAATCGAGTCACCCACGTCCGTGCCTAACATTCCCCTTGCCGCGCGCACGAAGCACTCGACCAGTAATCTATGTTGTTCGTGCTCTTATAGAGGAATGTTTGCTTTCGGTCAGGGTTCTGTGATTCCTCTTATTTTTGTTATAAACGCGGCTTCAATTTATCGCTTTTTCTTAAATTCTGCGCATGATTGGGAACAATCAGCTGGTGTGGTAATTCTTCAGTAAGCCTCGATCTGTTCTCGACGAATCCTTCTATGCGGCGAGCGCTGCATATGTATATTTCGTGCTCGAATACCAGAGATATTGATCCACTTCTATGAAACGCATCAATTTTTTTAGATTAGGATGCTCCGAACAATATAGCTCTGGCAATTTTGGTTTTGAAGGAAAAAATTACAGCAATTCGACTTCTAGTCATTTTTTGGTGACTCGATCCCCCTAATTGAATAATTACTCTCAATACAAACAAACTTGGCCACCTTCTCATAGGCTGTTCAGTATTAATTTTTTTTACATAAAAAAAAAGGTGCAGACTTGCTCAATTTTATTTTTAAATCTCAGTACTCAATCGACCTCATGGGTATACGGCTGGAACCTTCCGATTATCTCAAACAACTTGTTTCGAATATCCCTCGAGCTGCAACTAAACCTGAAACGTGTATTATAGTACGAGACTCGTTCAATATTTCATTAAGGTAGATGTAGCTCGAACTTATTCATATCCCGTTGAAATTTCGCAGATGAAATATCTACTATGAGCTTGGGCTTGTAACGAAATTAGGTAATGCATATATAGGGTTAGTTGAAATCGTGAGATGGTGCGGTATACTCAAAGGATCAAACGCACATATTTGCTAGAAAGAAAGAGAGAGAGAGAGAGAGAGAGAGAGAGAGAGATCTCTTTGCCTTTCTCTTACTCGGAAAACTGCTTATCCGGCCCACGAGGACACGAGTAAAATCAATTTTCTTCTTGTTCTCTCATAAATCCATTCTTGCTGTCAACTTTTTCCCTTAATAAAAAAAAAAAAAAATAATAGAAGAGTTTGTGAACTGCGTGTCTTTTCCGATAATTTTAATGGAAGAGTTGGATTAGAGAGAAAGAACATGGATTTTGTCTGTGTTACCTCGCTGATTTTGCAGGCCCGCCATCAAAATCTGAGACACAAAAGTCCGTAGCGTGCATCTTCTTTATTCAGATTAGTCGTTGAGCGCAAAAGCAATTCCAGTACCAGCACTGCGAGCTTATGCGTATATATACATACAGACGAAGCCCTTTGCCGAAGCGTTCATATATATATATCTTTACATTGGTGCACAAGCCCGGAAACGAGAGGGAGATTCGGAGATTTTGGTATTTAGGTCGACTCGAGATTCGAACCTTGAGGCTATACCGTGCGGTGTTAAATTAGCATAAATCTGATAATCCAATGGCGAGATGTCGTATCATTGATTTTTATACAGCACGCATGTATATATGTGTGTATATTAGGTTAGAGTCGTAGTTATCATGGATGAGTTTCTCTCATTCGTAGTCCAATTGGGTACGTCCAATTTGCCGACTATGCACGACCATTGCAACATTTTCTCAGATATAATCAACCTGTTGACGTTTCCACGACCGGTTTGTGTGTGAGGTATCTAATGAATATGGAACTTGGCCCGGGAATGGAATTGGGTATGTCACGGATCCCCGGTCATTCGCGTGTTTGCCGACTACCCCTCTTTTTGTTCGTCGGACGTCCGAATAGCGTGAGAAAATATAGCGATCTCTTCGTAAAATTGACCGAAGCGGAAATAATTTTGGAAAAACTGACTCGAATCGACCTGCGATTTTAGTAAAAGGTGGATTAAAATAAGCCCTTTATTTCCTCTTGTAGTACAGCTATGCATGCATGGGGAATTGCATTTATCGTAAACGTTTTATTCAATTAAATAAATATTTTTTTTGGTTCGACGAATATTCATTCGAATTATACTAGCAAACCTCTTCTCGTTCGATACTTCAATGCACATATAAGCTCACCGGTGACATCTGTCGGGATTTTGAAATACGGAAAATAAATTAATCGCACGCCAATGAGAGTCCGCGTGCTTTCGCGTGATAACTTCGAAGTAATGGGAATTCCTGACCTGTCGAGAATGAGAAAGGATGGTATATGCGAGGAAATATATAGGGAGTCCGCGAGAGAAGAAGAGCGAGGTAAATATGGGGTGCACGTGTAACGCACCAGAGGTGGAAAATAAATGGCATCGAACGTCCGGATTCCAAAGACAATATACTGACAATATTGGCTATGACCCCCGACCACCATGTATCCGGATGATCGGTAGAGTAGTATTTTTAGTGCCAATAAAAGTTCGAGCACTGCTCAAGCGCGTTTCGATACATCCACTGATAGGTAAGCAGCAAAGACCATAACCAACACGTCTCTATACGGGTTGAAACGCTTAAGTTATGCTGTTTTTTGCCAGCAGTCAACCGTCTGTACATCTTTTTAATTATCTTTCTAGCACGTGTTGAGCTCACTTTATTCGAAATGATTGTTAATGCTTCGAAAGAAGCACCCCTCTCAGTTATGAACTTCCTCTCAGTTCAGCTGATCATTAATCTGTCATGCAATCATTTGCAACAGCTTTTTAATTTGAACGGAGCACATCCATGTCTAGTCTCACGCATTAAGCAACTCAAGCAAACTTGGCACAGATTCTTCCCGTTACGAAAAAAAAAATCATGCGAGCGCGAGCGATCGTCGACTGAGCAGGTGCCACAATATTTGTAAGAATATCCAGAGTGGAGCGTAATAATGGAAGAAAAGAAACCGATCAACATGTATACCCACTGACGAACTGTGATCTAACGATACCTAACAATCATGACGGTGACTTATCGAGCTCGTTGCGATAATCTCTTCTCGTTCCCAAGTACATTGACCTGTGGTTGCGAAAAAAAAAAAACAAAACAGAAAAATGTTGCCACGATGGTATGACATTATTCCGAAGCAGAGGGGATGGCTCGTTTAATATCGGCCCAACCCAGCAACGGCTGGCAATGGGCCAAAAACGTCCTCTCTGACACTCGTTATTGGCCTCCTTGCTTTTCTCGCTGGCGATTGCTTCGGATCCCGTGTAAAGTTTCACCAGCGAACATATCGAATTGACTGTACGTTAATTCAGTATACGTTGAAAGTACGTCCAGCCGTTTAATTCCATTTATTACATCGAAACATTTTAACCTCGTCATTCCAAATACATAGGAATTAATCAAGGATTCGCTTTGCTTCGCTGCGTAGACGTAATCATATTTACAAAATTCTTACGGATTATTGGGAATCAACACGAGCGGAAAAACTACCGTTCGGACCCAGTTAGTCGATATAGTTTACGATTTGAAAAAAAAAATTGCCTTCATTTACCGTGTGCAAGAATTTTCTGCCGAAAATTTTTGCCCAATGTGAAAATTTTCTTGGATTACTCATCGAATCACAGTATACACTACCGTTCATAAGTATGGAAACACTCGCCCCAGATCCGAGCCACACAAGAAGTTGTATCGCTCTTTGAAAAATAAAGACATCTCAATTTCCCAAGCGGCGTTCTGAAAAGGACATATTTAGCTTCATTTACCTTTTTTGGAAAAATTTTTGCGATTTTTTTTGAGCCCGGTACGCACTTTGAAAGATGGTCATTTTTTGGCTTTTTTTGGAGGGTGGAAATTTTCCCGCATATTTTGTAAAAAAAAATTTTCAACTTTTTTTCCGTGAAAAACTTGAAGCGGGGAGTACAACCTTCAATCTCATTTTTTGGAAAAATTTTTACGATTTTTTTTTGCAAAGATATTCAACTTTTTGCAAAAAACGACCATATTTATAAGGGGTAGTCTCACTCTGAAACTACTGGGTTTTCGTAAAATTACTAAGAGGGTAAAAAGATGCATACAATCATTTTGGATGTATCACATTTTTTTCAGAATTAAAAAAAAAAATTCGAAAAAAAATTTTTTTTTTTAAATTAAAAACATTTTTTTTTGAAAATTTTTTCTTAAATCAACGAAATATTTTTTTTATCGTGAAAAATCGGGTCTCTTACCTCATCGACACGGCTTTTTCATCGAAAAAGCCACCTTGGGCCAGTTTGGAGCAGGGCTGTAATCGCAGCGAAAGGTGGCATTTTCGATGAAAAAGCCGTGTCGATGAGGTAAGAGACCCGATTTTTCACGATAAAAAAAATATTTCGTTGATTTAAGAAAAAATTTTCAAAAAAAAATGTTTTTAATTTTTGAAAAAATTTTTTTTTTTCGAATTTGTTTTTTTAATTCTGAAAAAAATGTGATACATCCAAAATGATTGTATGCAACTTTTTACCCTCTTAGTAATTTTACGAAAACCCAGTAGTTTCAGAGTGAGACTACCCCTTATAAATATGGTCGTTTTTTGCAAAAAGTTGAATATCTTTGCGAAAAAAAATCGTAAAAATTTTTCAAAAAAATGAGATTGAAGGTTGTACTCCCCGCTTCAAGTTTTTCACGGAAAAAAAGTTAAAAATTTTTTTTTACAAAATATGCGGGAAAATTTCCACCCTCCAAAAAAAGCCAAAAAATGACCATCTTTCAAAGTGCGTACCGGGCTCAAAAAAAATCGCAAAAATTTTTCCAAAAAAGGTAAATGAAGCTAAATATGTCCTCTTTAGAACGCCGCTTGGGAAATTGAGATATCATCATTTTTCAAAGAGCGATACAACTTCTTGTGTGGCTCTGATCTGGGGCGAGTGTTTCCATACTTATGAACGGTAGTGTATATGTTGCAATGAAAAACGTATTTATCGTGTTCTGATGATTGATCGTGAGTATTTGTAGTCTACCTACCGGATGAAAGTCGTAAATTTTTTTTATTTTCCATTAAAGAAGCAAAAGCCTTAGTTCACTCGGGTTCACGTGAGCATGTCGAAGAAACGAAATATGTGTTTTTCGTTAATTGTACAGGACTTATCAGAAGAAATCACCGACGCCGAGCGGCGGCGGCGGAGGCAACAGGACGGGGTGGCGTTCACGAAGAAGCGTCACGACAGGAGGTGCCTCGGGGCACCAACATCACGTGATTGCAAGCGCCGTAGCCACGGCTCAAGCGAGGATGCAGGCCGAGCAGGGGAGCATCGGGGAGCTACGAGGATATCACAATCTTCGTTCTCGTCGTCACACTCTGGCAAACGTTCGGTAAGTCCTCGTAAGATATGCGCATTTTGCAATAGAATTATAATCGTATCGTACATTTTCGTTGCGTAAAAATGACCAGATCCGTGATAATCATGACTGATGGAACGATAAATGTCTCATGCCGTTTGTCTCTTCCGCGAGTTTATTGGACACAAGCGATATAGTATCAACAGTCGATACGCGATATTGAACGTTGAATCAAGACACGCAGGAGCGTGTAATACATTTTTTTTTTTAGCAAATACATAGTACCTGTATTACCACCTAAGATATCTGGGTGACTCGCATTTCCCTAGGAAGACCACATTTAACCGCATGAAGCTGACTCGATCTCGTACACGCCAAATTGGCGCGATAATCATTGTGTATAATCTTTCTTTTCAGATAATAATTTTAGCTGCATCTTTCCTGATGCCGTGAAACAATTTCTTTTAATCCTGCGGAGTATACATTTTTTACGAGCAATTTCTTTCAGACCTACTCGTCCGAGATCATTTGGGTCACAATATCTGAATGTTGAGTATAAACTTAAGGATGTATCGGTCGTACGTTCCCAACCAAAAGTGACTTTCGTCGACAATATTGCATACTTCGTGATAAAATACAAATCGGAAAAAATTTAACCACAGTAAAGACGATAAGAAGATTACTTTTTAATAATAATAATTCCCAAAAGTTATCAATAAATTGTTTGAACAAAATATTCTTAACAAATTTTTAGAGAACCTTTTGATTTTGTCACGTGAAATGATTTCGTTGATTTTTCTGACTACACATGATTTTTTTTCAAATTTTCTTATCATTTTGAAATTTGGTTTTTCGGAAATTTGTAAAGGTTGAATTTACGAAACTATTCG
Organism: Rhorus exstirpatorius; assembly: GCA_963564615.1. NCBI lineage: Eukaryota > Metazoa > Arthropoda > Insecta > Hymenoptera > Ichneumonidae > Rhorus > Rhorus exstirpatorius. Next base: position 40,708,702 of record OY751317.1, on the reverse strand, counting down.
TTCAATGCCCTGGAAACTTGTTAATTGTAATATACATACAACATTTTTACGAAAACATATCCAAAATTCACGATTTTTTCTTCATTTTTCAAAATTAAAAATTTTTTTCGAAAACCGAAATTTTGAAATAAGAATTTTTTAAAAAAATTCATTCGTAGTCAGAAAAATCAACGAATTCATTTCACGTGTCAAAAAAAAACTTTCCCTAAAAATTTTTTAAACAATGTTATGATTAAAAAATTTACTGATAACGTTTAGGCATCATTATTACTCAAAATTAATCTTCTTATCGTCTTTATTGTGGTTGAATTTTTTCCGATTTTTATCTTATCATAAAGTATGCAATATTGTCGACGAAAGTTACTTTTGGTTTGGAAGGTACGTCCGATACATCCTTAAAAATCAGAAATCCTAAAATCCTTCGAGTACCAAGTTTCATGCAAATCAGCCTGTATATTTACCATTATATTAGCCATTTAGATCCACCATATTGGATCTAGGATTTTGAATTTTCATATTTTTCCATGAAATCCTCAATCAATGATCCTAAAAATAATGCTAAGTCTCGAAATTGATACAAATTCGACTTTGCTTCATAATCTGTAGTGTAAAATTGTCGGATAACAATTTTTTTTTTGTTGCTTTGAACTCAATTTGAGGACATTGCTCCTGTTAGCTTTACAGAAGTGTCCGCTTGTCAATTTTTCACGGCCACAACGGTTTCTTAATAATTTTTCACAACGGTTAAAAAGGATGCGGAGGAATGATTTAAGAAAAAAAAAACTCACGATCTCCACGCAACGACACTTTGGTAGTTTTACACAAAGGGACATGAAAATGATATGACAAATGTGTATCATGAAATCATATTTCAAATTGTACAGGGCGAATCATTATTTTCTTACTCCTGCGCAGGCTGCACGCTCTTTGGTGACAGATTCGATCGAGGAACAATCGCAAGTACAAATATTACCTTTCATCGTTGATTTGTTCCCACAGCTACAAGAATTATCGTCTTTGGCGATGTTTGATCTGAAAATTGAACTGTAATTTGTGTATGGAACAAGCAAATCGTTATCTTCACCGCATCCACACTGCGACGATACATTAGCGCTCGAGAGCTCCGCGACTAATTCCTTAGCAATCCCATCTGCCTTCGTTCCCGATTTCTCTGTCAATGATTTTCCAACCGAGCAATCGGTTATAAAACCTCCGGAATGTCTCGATCCCATTTTCGACGATGATGAAACGATCTTCGAGACAGTTTTCGACGACGACGAAACAATCTTCGATCCTGTTTTCGATGAAGCGCAACATTCGTTGGACGATTCCTTGATCCTTTCCTTGATCGAGACATTCGCATCCGCATCGTTCATAGTTCTTTTTTCCTTGGAATTCTTTTTAAATTTGTTCCTCGGTATCTTAGCCGTGACACTCTGATCCTTTTTCTCGGGCTTTCGCCTTTTTCTGCTTGGCTTCGACGACTCGGTAGGAATTTTTTTCGTCACTCCAGACGGACAGGGGCAGCAAAATTCTTCGCCGCAGATTTTTTCATCCAAACTCTTGTCAGGGCCACGCTTCATTCGCGAAGCATTGTCCGTCTTCGGCTTGTCCAGCATCTTGCATTCGCAGCACGTAAAATCATCTTTCTTTCGTGCCATGCGCGATGCTGACGAAGTTGCAATTTTTTTCAATGTCTGCATCAGACTCCTTTGCGATTTCGTACTCGCTCGAAGGCCGGCCTTTAACGCCAACGATGTATCCTCGGGTGTTAACGGTCTTCCGCATTCGACGCAGTGAAGCTCGCTGTCCATCGAGAGCAACGGCTTATTGTCCGTATATCTCGTAACGGAGATTTCTTTTTCCGTCGATGCCGTGCTCGTTGGAAGCCTCGGCGAGTCGAAAAGTTCAGTGACAGGACGTCCGACAGGTGCGGGTAACCTTTCATCCGTATTATGAGATGAAACACGTTCGTGTGAATCACCAAACTCGATCTTTCTTGGACCGATGCCAGAACACGCGCAGTCGTCCTTCCGGTCGATTCCCCGTTGCTTTATTCTCTCACGTACGAGTGCACTATCTGTTTGCGTGTCGACACATACGGTCGTTAGCGTGGATTTATCTTTCCGACGTCTGGGCCAGATCAACGGTCTGCGCCACATTACCACATCCGGCGAGCGCCAGGTACTCTCGGCAATGGTCTTTAACTTTATTCTATCGAGAGTCCGTGGAAGCTGCGGCGATGTCTGTGTTCCCTCTGTCTTTGGCTCACTCGCAGCCTCGATGACCTTTAATTCAATTTACACAAGCTCACATATGATTATCATATCGTGGGAGTGCATCGTTCTGCAGCGAAAAAGTAAAAAACAATGCGATTTCACAATACGATTGCAATTTTTAATCATTTTTTGCTGAAATTTCGATCGTGCAGTTGGTCGACTATTTCGGGAATCAAGCCTTCGGCAATTTGGAAATCTTAAATTTCGATGAGCGACACAAAATTGGACATTGTTTTGACATGTTTATCAGTTTAGGGCTGTATAGCACCGCATTTATACGTATAGTGAAATTTTAATTTTTGATAGCTTCACTCGATTGTTTGCTGACACTCTTATAATTTACTAGACGAAACTTAATGGCAGATGATTGTTAGATAAATTAATTTGAAGAAATGAAAATGGCACATTTTAGAAAGCGGCGTAATTCACTGAATGTATGAGAAATTAATTCGTTAATAATCGTTTTGGTTATTTCTAATTCATGACGTGATCAAGGACCATCAAGGTTACCATCGACCGATCTATGAAAATTTGTAGTGACAATTCGTTTTAATTTAGCACTCGCTTAACTATAGTGACTAACACCGGAGCTATCTTATCTAAACAATATCGGATATAAAAGTTTATGCTTGTACTCACTGGAAGACCGGTTGATGACGCACAATTACACGTATCCACCGACTCGGGTAGCTGTTTTTTTTTTTCGGATTCAACTTTAGCTACGGACACGAGGGATTTATCCGCAGTCTCTTGCTCGGACATCTCCATCGATTTTCCTTCGCTCACAGTCTTTTCCGGTAGTTTCTCTGCGCTTTTCTCGAGTATCGCTTCATCCGAAGGGGTTATGTCGGATACTTCATGCTTTCTCTCGAATTCCATGGTATCATCGTCCTTCGCGATCGATGACGGTACGCTTTCGCGCTGCTCTGCCTCTGACACGATTGTCAAGAATGGTTCTTTGTACTCGGCTTCTATTGTCGCTGGCACTGCGGGTGCCTCTAATTTTTGAGAACTCGAAAGAGGCCGTGCTCGAACGACTCCTTCGAGAGTTCCGTCAATCATTTCCTGAGAATCATCAATTTTAATTGAGGAAGATTCTTCCGTCGGTGCGGGTATTTCGAGTTTAAACGATGGCGTTAATGCCGGAACAACATCCGATGAGGACGAAAGTGTCGGCTTGTCTCTACTATCGAGCAGTGACGACGCTTCGATTTCCGCTTGCGATTTGCCGCTTGCTATTGCCGAAATAACGTCGGGCGAGGACGGAAGTTTCGGCTTGTCGCTTGTATCCAGCAGTGATGATGTTTGGGTTTCCGCTCGTGATTCGCCGCTCGTGATCTCCGGAACAATGTCCGATGAGGACAGAAGCGTCGGCTTGTCTCTACTATCGAGCAGTGACGACGCTTGGATTTCCGGTTGTACATCGATCACGGTTGACGTTGGAGCTCTTGGGATGAGCAATGAGCCTGTCGCGTCCTCGATTTTTTCGTCGTTCACAAGTTCGTTCAAAGTTTCGAGAGCAGCTACCAGTTGCACAATCTCATTTGCTTCGGAGGTAACGCTTAATGATTCCTCGAGTCCTTCCATAGATTTTTCGAAGTTCGCGTCAGCATTCCGTGAAATTGAAATATCTTGCTTCGGCGCTTCTGGAGGTGCTGCCACTTCGGAAACAGTTTGAACCTTTGGAATATCGGCAAGATCCTCTTTGATATCCGATGCAGACCCAGTTGACTTTGGCAATGCCTCGACGGTTTCCGATCTACTGACAATCATATCTGATATTTTTTGTGATTCCGGTTCCTCGGCCAATGGCCCAGGCAATTCTTCCTTCACGGACACAGCAAGAGCCAGTGATTGTTCTTCGTTATCATTTATTTCTCCGGCAGGGGGCTCGACAACTTCTTCGATTTTATCCTGCGATATAGCTTGTAGCGAAGCTTCATGCAAAGTTCCATCATCTGCGTCAAGTTCCGTGATATCCGTCTGTGGCTGTAATGGTTCCAGAATTTCGTCTACTGTGCCAGATGGTTTTGCAGAATCGGGTTTTGCCTCTGGCTGTACTGTTGTTTTTGAGATCGAAATGTCCATGGTCTCTAGTTTTTCTTCGGAGAGCTTCGTGTCCTCTTCGCGAACACGGCTGATGTCTTCATCTAAAATGCAACGATTTATTTTCGAATTTTCGGCTACTTGAAATCATAACGAAGAGATTATTTTTATCACCAAATTTTTTGGATTCCATCGTAGTATGAGACTCCGTAACTGGTTTCGTCGCCGCAACGGATAACGACTGTGTGCTGCCCTTGTATTCGGTAGTTTCAGTGTTCAGGTCTTGTAGAATTTCAGTTGGTATTTTTGCCATAAACGTCGATGACTTTGCCGATTCTCCACCGGTTATTGGGTCTTTCGAATCTACAAAAGCCAGTATCTAAAGCGAAAACTTCCAAGGTCATGAATTTTATGACCTCGAAATAGCCAAAATCGAAATTATCTGGTGTCTTACCCAAAGATGATTATTCATCTTTCCCATTAATTGGACCGTTGCGTCGAGTTCTGACTTACAGTTGATGCATTTCTGGAAAATTACGAACAGGTTACGAACGCTATAAATTGCAAACAAGGTTCTCAGGAAACTGACAAAAACTTACGGTTATCGTATGATGTATACTTTTGACGATGTTGTACCAATTTCGCAATTCCTCGCGCGACAGAGTAATCTGATCGATTTCCAGTGCAGTCTCGTGAATTGTCCCCGTATCGTTCGTTTCATCTTTCTCGATATTGTCTTTCGCGGGAATCTCGACTTCGCGGACGATCTCAGCCATATCTTCAGGCTCACGTCCACCAACCGGTCGTTCTGCCATTTCCACCGTGGCCTGAACTTCCGATTGGGTGGTAGAAAAACTCTCGGCAAGCTGCATGTTGTTCGTGCCGGTTGAACTTTCAATCATATCGTTGCAAACGGCATCCGGCGGGCAGCCATCGTCCCAATTCCAATTTTCCCATGCGTCGGATATTTCTTCCTGATCATCCGGCCCTGTTTCGTTTGAACCATTGGATTTAGATTTTCGGATGCTATCCTCCTTGCCGCCTGGATCATCGAGCCTGCCAATCTGGGCATCTCCAACACCCGCCTCGATTCCCAGTCCATCCGGTCTGTCAACTTCACGTTCAATCTGATCAACGATCGCTTCGCTCTCCTTGTTTGACATTTTCGAATGCACGCTCACACCTTTTTCATCGGATTCAGCTGCAAAACTCGATTCTTTATCCATTGTTTCGGGATGTACTGTACTGTCTGCATTAACGGTTTGGGGAGATGCGCTGACCGATGCTGTAGCGGTATCAAAACCCGCCACGATTCCACGATCCGCGACACTGGCTACGCCATCCGTGAATCCAGCCTCAGCATCGGCATACTCTTTGCCAGTAAATTTTCCCAGTTCATCACTGCAACTTGTCAGACGCTTCTTCAACTTTTCCACTTCGTCCTCAAGCTGACAGATGCGTTCCGCCAGTTTTTGATTAGCTGTCGTCTTCAGATCCAACTGTTTCTGCAGCTCGCTCACGCTGCCGAAATTGTCGCCTTCCATTTTCGACCATAATTCGTCGGCCTGCTGAAGGGTTCTCATGTATGCCTCTTCTCGACGCTCCAGCTCGCTTATCTGTCGTTTCATGCACACTTCGGACTCCGCCAGTTCCTCAAGCTTGGCAAAACACTCGAGATCCGTGGAGCATATCGAGCTCAAACTGCCAATATCGCCGAGAAACTTTTCCTTGCAACGAATCTCACCGCATTCCCCAGTCTCGCAGGATCTATCGTCTCCTCGGGCATTCTTCATGGCTTCCCTCAGCTCAGCTGATTCGCGATTAAGCTTCGCAACGCGTTCCTTTCTCTCCCGATTGCACTTTTTTGCTTCCTCCAGGCGTTTTCGTCGCTCCTCAACCGCGGCCTCTTTATCCGTGAGGAGAGCTCGAGCTTCCTCAGCTCGTCTCAGTGCCTCCTTCCTCTCCGCCTCGATCTCGCGTACTCGACAGTCGTAATGTTGACTCGGGGTACTCGGTATGGCAACATTACCCGCAGCATGCACTCCCTCAAGCTGTTTTTCCATCAAACGTCGAACTGCGGATGGCGGGGCTCCCTGCGCCGTTCTCAAAATGTTCCAGACCATTACGGCGGGCATCGAACACTCCAACATATCGAGACGATCTCTCAGATCCCCCTCGAGCTGTTCCAATTCCTCGTTTCGCATCTCATGCTTGCCGATCATTTCGCGAAAATTCTTCTGACACTTTTTCGGATCACGGGAACGCGAGCGACAAGCACTTCTGGATTTTCTCTGAAGGGTTGTCATTGTCGCGCCCTCGTCGATGATGATTTTATCTTTCGGACTTACGGAAACTGAGATCGGATTGTCGATGCACTTTTTATCGATTTCCGAAGTAACACGAACGTTTCTAGATTGCGATTTATCGAGGGAACGCGACGGAGAAATTTTTGCTGATGTTGTGACGCTCTTGGCTTGATCTCCGTCCTTCTCTCTCACGATTTCGTCTGCCATTATGTAATGAATATCCTCGACCGTATTTTCGAAATTTTAATCAATCAAATCCAAGCAACGATACTTGCCACAAGAGTCGGAATAAATTCGTCGAAAAAAATCGCGAGTCGAAAATAAAATGCCTTGTTGAGTTGACATTGCACGGTCTCGCCCGATGTAGGCTGCGGAGTGAAGTTAGTCAGGATTGCAAGAGCTTTCGTTCGAACGTGATCGAACAAAAAGCGGTGATTTTATGAAAGCTGGCTGAATGATAAGAGCTTTTTGAGCGACGATGATGGGGGAAAAAAAAAAATACAAACTACGGTTCGGGAGCCTAGTTCTCGATCGGAACTACACACTATCGCAGAAGAGGCTTTATTATCCACTTCTGCATCGCTCCAATTGGTCCTGACACGTACAAGCGTGCATTTATTTTAAGCCGAGTCATAGATGCATTTTCATTTGATGACTTCTCGTTGTGTCATTGAGCCAGTTCATCGAGAATAAAAAAATAAACATGACTTTGGTGAAAAAATTGCACCGGTTGACGACGCTCAGGAAAAAAAAGTATTAAAAATTATTTTCTCACGATAAAATTCCAAGTACTTTGATTTATACCAATAAAACAATACCAATTTGACTTATCGATGAGTAATTCCTTTAAATTATACTCAATTATTCGCAATCAAACTTCCAACTATTTCTAATCATTTTTTAATTGTTTTCTCGTAAAACCACGTTGAACGGTTTGTTAATCGTATGATGCTTGTACCAAATCTTTTGCGGTCTCCTAAATCAAAATAAGCGGGCAATAATGCTGAGACTCGTTCGAATTTTCCATTGGTTCAAAATGTTTCTTTCTCACTCTCTCTCTCTCTCTCTCTCTCTCTCTCTCTCTCTCTGCACATGATACAAATTTCCACATGAATATTACTATTCACACGATTTCAGCAGCGAAACTTGCTCGTGGTCAGCTTATTCCTATACAGTATATTTACGCATGTATACGGTGCTTATAATCATGCGCGCTGAATTAAGCTACTCGAGGTTTTCATGGAAGTAAAACACGGTTTATCGTCAATATTAGCTTCCATGGGTGTTCGCATCGTGCATGCAACTAAAAACCAGTCAGCTGAATTTCCTCGGTAACTATAAGTTCGACGTTATATCGATTCCACTTGATCCGATAGATTGGCTACGTTTAATTAGAAAAATTTCGATTAATATATACTTCGAGACAGAAATTCCGAATAGCTCGAGCAGAAAATTGTTCAAATTAATATTTAGATTGAACAATTATGCTAAAATAATGATGATCATCACAATAAATTTTGAATTTACTCGGAACTTCGTTCATTTTTTTATAAAATCTTTCAAAACAAACACGTTTCGAGTGTTTTATATAGAAGTAATATTTTGAACAATCCGTATGACGACGAGCAACCATCTGTGGACTTTGCATTAAGGATGTATCGGACGTACCTTCCCAACCAAAAGTGACTTTCGTCGAAATCATTGCATACTTCATGATAAGATAAATATCGGAAAAAAATTAACCACGATAAAGACGATAAGAAGATTACTTTTTAATAATAATAATGCCCAAAAGTTATCAATAAATTGTTCAAGCAAAACATTGTTTAACAAATTTTTAGGGAATGTTTTTTTTGTCATGTGAAATGAATTCGTTGATTTTTCTGACTACACATGAATTTTTTTTTAATTTTCTTGTCATTTTGAAATTTCGGTTTTCGGAAATTTGTAAAGGTTGTATTTACGAAATTATTCGTTCAATGCCCTGGAAACTTCTTTATTGTAATATACAAAGTTTTTACGATAACATATCCAAAATTCACGATTTTTCCTTCATTTTTCAAAATTAAAAAGTTTTCGAAAACCGAAATTTCAAAATGATAAGAAATTTTTTTAAAAATTCATGCGTAGTCAGAAAAATCAACGAATTCATTTTACGTGTCAAAAAAAACTTTCCCTAAAAATTTTTTAAACAATGTTTTGTTTAAACAATCGACTGATAACTTTTTGGCATCATTATTATTCAAAATTAATCTTCTTATCGTGTTTATTGTGGTTGAATTTTTTCCGATTTTTATCTTATCATAAAGTATGCAATATTGTCGACGAAAGTCACTTTTGGTTGGGAAGGTACGCCCGATACTTCCTTAAATAATGTTCATGATCAGAAATTTTTAGGGCTTGCGTATGCCTATGTAAGCTGTATGTATGTATGTATGTATGTATGTATGTATGTATGTATGTATGTATGTATGTATGTATGTATGTATGTATGTATGTATGTATGTATGTATGTATGTATGTATGTATGTATGTATGTATGTATGTATGTATGTATGTATGTATGTATGTATGTATGTATGTATGTATGTATGTATGTATGTATGTATGTATGTATGTATGTATGTATGTATGTAAGCTGGCTGAGCGCTGCGGGAATCCGGAGATATGTGCGAAGTTTGACCTCAACTCTCACCCTCTGTACTTTTACTACCGTACACTTTCATACGCTTCTCACCTCGCTCTCCCACGCACCTCCTCTGTGTCGCACACTTACGAATCAATAGTATTGCGAGAGCTTTGGCAAGTTTATCCCGATCTTTAGTAGAACCCCCACTTTCGCTTGCTGCCCCTCAAAGATCGAGGAAGCGAGAAGTTTCGAGAAGAAGGACTCCTTTCCCTCGATATACATAGGAGAGATGGTTACTGAAGACAGAGGCTCGCGACAAACGGGATTAAATATATCTTTTGATCCCGCGCGTCCATCCTCCTCCCAGCGGAGTCAAAGCCCTCAAAGATTCGCTCATTATCTCTCCAACGATCGACATTTTCGGCTTGAAAAATTTTCTCTTCTTCTTTTTTTACTTTATTTTATTATCGGTCGAACAAATTTGTCTTACCCTCGAAAAACTTTACTTTGCACTGGAACTTACCAAGGATCGTGCACTCGAGGGTATAAGCTCCAGTACTTCGCGATATACGTTTTTTGTTTCCTCCCTCACAAAGCAAGGAGGGAGGTTACTCGAGGAGAAAAAAAAATCAAGGTATCCATGCTAGAGATTGCTTGAAAGATTTTTTAAATAAGGTATAAGAGAATAACCCGTTTCGGACGCTTTGAAACCTTGAAGCGCTCGGTAAGGGCATCGGACTGGTATTTCTTGAGTTATCAATCCTCCAAGCGATGTATACCGAAACAAAATCACATGTTATTCATGAGACAACGTATAATAAGAATATTGAGATAAATAAAACCACACAGTTTGAATTAATTATTTTTTAAATGCTTTAATCGTCGAACAAACCGAACGATCGTTTATGTAATAAATACGCCTAAAGTATCACGATGAATATACTCTCAGAGGACTGAGCATTTGATAAATACGCTTTTTTGACGGAGAAAACTTTGTGAATATTAACGCATATTTAACTTTTTCTCCCGGCTTTTTGTTACCATTCTTTACATTTATATTTTTAACTTGTACACTATACTTTCGGGAAATTTCAATTACAATTTTTTAATGGCTTCATTCTGGTTTCAATTCTTAATTATTAATTGTAGCGAAACGATGCAACGCGATGATTAGAGAAGTGTTGTTCGTGGCTGTTGAATATTATCCGATAGCTGAATGCAGAGGATCATATCCACTGTTGCGGTTCGTCCGCATATCGATACATTACCTGTATATATATATACATATATATATACGTGGCTATGTATACAAGTAAATGGACTATTTATTATGTACAACCATTCAGAGTGCTCGGGAGTTTAATCTACGCGTCCACCGAACTGATCGATATTTCATACATCATAAACTATTCTCTCTCTCGCTCTCTCTCCCTATCTCCCTCTCCTTCTCTCTCTCTCTCTCTCTCTCTCTCTCTCTCTCTCTCTCTCTCTCTCTCTCTCTCTCTCTCTCTCTCTCTCTCTCTCTCTCTCTCTCTCTCTCTCTCTCTCTCTCTCTCTCTCTCTCTCTCTCTCTCTCTCTCTCTCTCTCTCTCTCTCTCTCTCTCTCTCTCTCTCTCTCTCTCTCTCTCTCTCTCTCTCTCTCTCTCATGGACTCATGTACACACACACGCATACTCTCCGAGCGAACGTCTAATGCATTTTTATGTGGAGTAAAAAGGCGCTACGTGCTATAAAATAATGATTGATCTTCTTCGTTCGGAATTTCTCAGAATAAATGAACCGAATTTTTATCGATTCGACGATTGGCGAATGGAATAGAAAGATAAGTTATTCTTCCCGTCTCTCTCTCTCTCTCTCTCTTTCGTACACTCAAAATATCCGATGTGAAACAACATAATTTGGGAACCGAGTATTATGTGCTTGTCGATAAAGATCGATATGGATTAACAATACCGAATACCCATGATCATGACGCTACGTGTAATTCCAGCGGATTTAGAATTTTCGCATTTCACATATCTAGCCTCAAACACGTGTATGGAACGCTTCGTGTCAATCCGATTAACGTTTGGCACTAATCACCTCGAGGACGAAACATCACTATTGTATGTTCCATTTATAAATTTGGATAATCAAAATAACTGCAAATTTTTTTTTTTTTATTTTTTTTCAATAGAACCGTTCAAGAAAAACAACCTTTTATCATTGATTTCGTCAATAAAAAGTCATTCTCAATTTAAAAATCAAGGTGTGAACCTTGAAAACTATTTTGAGATAAAAATTTGAAAAAAAAAAAGCAATTCAAAATGCTCGTTACCATCTGAGGAATCGAATGAAAAATTTCGCAAAAATATTGAAAAACCCGAGATGAAAATTTCGTAAATCCGGCGTGGAATACCTCATAGAACCATACAATGCGCGTGTCCAGAATGCAATGGTCGTCGTGTCTCGATCGTAAATTCAGGGCTTTTTCGGACTCGCTTAATCTCACGTGTACCGGTCATACACGGTGAATCACAGTAGGATGTTTCAATAATTTCGTTGGGTTTACCGTGGTCATACCGAGAGCTCATCTCATTCCCCTCTCTCTCTCTCTCTCTCTCTCTCCCTCTCTCTCTTTGCCTCTCTCTCTCTTTCTCTTTCACCCCTCTGTCATATTATCCGTTAATATTTCAAGGGCTTGAATAAGACATGTTCTGGCAAATCTCAGCGGGCTCGTAATATGCCTCATGATGTCGCAGTTGGCATCTCCGAAATATATATTTACCTCGAGTCACTTCGACACTGACAACGCAATTTGCTTGTTTCACCCCTCTTAATTTTGTTCCATTTATTTTTCGCGATTGGCGATATACGTTTTATTATACGGTGAACCTTTTGATAAATTTTATTTTTTTTTTTGTTTTCCTGACACGCTGCTCGGGGTCGTCTTGTCAATGTGAAATTACATTCGAAAATCGAGACAAACGCAAAAGATATCCCTGAGATATAATAAAAATTTTACCGTCAAAAGAATTTATAGATGACAAATGTAATTTTTTGTCGGATATTCGTTGTAAAATTTAATTAGATCGTGAGCGCGAGGAACATTTTTGTTGTTCATTATCGCTCGTAATCATATTCTCATGGTAGAATGAGCATGAAATTTCATGAAGTGATGAAACTCGTTGTGGGAATTCTTATAACGGAAATTCTTATGCGCTATATCGGGAATGCCATGATACTCAAGACCCCGAGTGTAATAGCGATATTATATTTTATAGGAAAAGAAGAAGTCCGATTTTCCAGTATCGGAATCACCTAAAAATTCCAGCGATTTTTATGACGAGACATTACTTTTTCATTGCATTCCATAATATATATATATATATATATATATATATGTGTGTGTGTGTGTGTGTAGGTGTGTGTATATATTTATTGTTAATGTCATTTTTCGCGGTGGATAAGAAAGCCGAAGAGAGACGAGTTAGGAAGTTGTAAACCCCTCGGCGATCATGAGCGAAACACTTTATAATCGTTCTCAATGTCCCCCTCGTCGACGAGCCGCCATCGTGGCTCCTTGCTGGCGCGAGCTTTGCAATATTGGATACGGTTTTTCGTTTTACGAGAGCAATGTCATCCTCCCCGGCACACCGCTCGTCTAATATATAATAATACCTCTTGTCGTTCATGGAGCTAGCACGGCATCACAGTGGGAGTTTCGGAATACCTTTTCACTCTCGCTCGCATACACGCTCGACCCGTTGCTTCATTGAATTTTATTCCGTATAGCTTTTCCCCTGAGCTTTTTTTTCTATACCGTACTAGGAAAAAAACGCGAAGCTTGCGAAACGAATGCTATTTATTGTCCTTTTCTCAATCTCGTTTCAGCTTTCGCATTTTATTCTCATCCCACCGAACGCGCATATATATCGAAGAGAAAGTGCGATTATATACGCTCGTGAACTTTATTGAAAATACGTTTTTACTGATCAGTAACAACGATTTTTTTTTCTGTTGACTCATGGATGCGCTTTGTAAAGAAAATTTACACGGCCAATGTTTTATATTATACTGCAATGGATTCGTACACGCACATGAAATATCGTGTTTTCTCCAGGATAACACCGTTTCGAAGTTCGTTAAAATCCAGTTTTTTTAATTGCCATGAAGTATATGCAAAATATGATATATATATACGAAAAGTTTCAAATTTCCACAATTCCCTGCATCAATTATTCCTTCTTCAAAAGGACTTGGAACACGATTTTAAAACTTATCGGGAATGCCATGATAAAAAAATTTTCACTTTTTATGATTTTCCGCTATATACCTCTTGGTCTGCGAGTCTTTTTCATTTTTCTCAATCCCAATTTCTAATACTTTTCATCTCCGATGAGTCTCAGGCTCGATGTTTTACGTTTTACATAATAAAGAAAAAAAAGTTCGTTTTTCTCATCACGAGACAGGGAGGGAGAGAGAGAGAAAGAGATAGAGATAAAGGATCTTCACGCAGCCAGCATTATTTAACGTTCTGTCGTTGGAAGAGCAATTTCTTTGCCTCTGACTCTACGACACAGTAAAAAAAAAAAAACCAATGTAGTAGTTTTTTTTCTTCCTCCTCGTACTTTTTTCAATCTCATAGATAGTTAAACGCGCCAATCCCATTTTTGAATCTCATTTGAGGGGTTGAAAGTTACACGCCTGTTTTTTTTTTTTATCATGACCACGCGATAGTTGAATTTATTCGCGTCGTCCTTCATCGTCCTCTGCTTGATATACATCCATGCAAACTTTCTTTCTCGTCATCGTTGATGAATCGCGTACAGCTCAAGCGTTCGAGTGTGAGAATCAGTATAGATTCTCCTCAATCTTTCCGTTGTGCTTTTCACGGCGATAGAGAACGATATTTATAAAAAAAATTTAAAAAATATATATATATATATATATATATATATATATATATCACTGGGATGATCGGTAACTATGAGGTTGTAGCAACACGTAGTTCTCAATCGATTCAAATCAGTCTGGTGCCCATTTACCAACCGGCCGATATTATCCCATATTTTCCCCCATACTAAATTGATGCATATCGAATCGCTTAGCGAAACGTTATTTTTCCAAGGATTCGGTAGACCATCAGATTTTCGTTAGTTTCTCGGTGCCCTCGTGCTAATTCGACTCAATGGGAACAATAGCTGCGAATAACACTTTATGCGGGAGGGTGGCTACGAATAACACTCGCAATGAAATGGAAAGGAGAAACGAAGGCAGGGGAGTTTTTTTTTTTTATCATCATATCACGAACTCTTCTGAGACGATATTTCCGCAGACAAGATTACCCAGGTATGCGTGCATAGTCGTACGTTAACCTCCGCAGTAGCGAGTGAAGGTCCGCGGCCTATAAGAAAACGAATGAAGAGGAAAATGTGTATGCGATGCATATGCTGCTCTTGAAATGCTTTATTTCGCGATATATAATATGTATAAAAGCGCACGGAGGGTCAGTATGAAACGAGTATATATGCGAGGAGAAAACGAGGTCTATAGAGATATACAGTGCGCACATCCGTACTCTGTTCTGGACTGACTCTGCTGTTGGCTGCTGCCACCAGCTGCATGATATATACAGCCCAACTATAGCGGTGTAGTCCAGTCAAATTACGGCTGAGAGTAGGGTAAAAAAAACACAAAATTAAGCAGTTTGGGGATTATGAAGGATCGATAGGGGGGTATATTGTGAGCTTAAATTCCAATTTGAGGGGTTCTCCTAAGGTCAGCTCAAGGTCATTTCGATGAAAACGCGTTTAATTCGATATCTCGAGAATGGTTAGTGTTAGGCCAAAAATTGTAGAGACCTTTTCTCTTCTAAATTAAATTTACTAACTTTTTTATCTGAAACTTTTTTTTTTAACATCAATATTTTTCAACTTATGACTTCCGAAAGGCAAAAATTTTCCTTTTTTTTCTCGCTATTTTTAATTTTTCGCCATTTCCTCCCCAACCGTTCAATTTTATGAAATTTTTCTAATTATCAAAGTTGTAGATCTTTTAATTATGAACAACTTTTGTCTAAAACTTTTTTCTCTAATACCAATACCTTCGGAGTAATATCTTACTTTACCGAGCGAGATCCGAGTGGCCTCCGTAAAGCGCGAAGAGTTGGTTACAATATGAACGGTGTGTGCCGTATATATATATATATATATATATATATATATATATATATATATACGAGACCCCCGATAGGAACACGCGGTGGGGCAGTGACGCCGAGGCTACAACCCCCTTGGATTGTATGTAGGTTAGCGGTGACGTCATCTACCTCCTTGTGACGCGTTATCAGATTAAAGTATATACAGCTTCGATTCGTCGAGCTTCAAAGCTCATCCGCGCACGGTCATTGGCACTCTGTTTCTTCGTTGCGATACATCGCGACTTATTTCTTCTCATCGTCGAGCGTTGTGTAGATCGCGGGAAAAAAAAAAACTTCATTCAAACTTTATTGGAATAAACGCGTCGTGCGAATGAATGAAAATTTCTTGATCCAGCTTCGTCGGCAATTGGTAGCCTGAACGAACATTAATTTCCATTGAAAATGCATGAATCTTCTTTGATTGAAATGAATTTTAGCTGAATCGAGGATAGCTTACTGTTTAAAAAATAATTTATTATACCGGCAATTACGTAAACAGCAACTTGATCAAATTATATTGTTTTTACCTCGACAAAAAAAAAAAAAAAAAGATTTCTGCGAAATATAATGTGCATCGAAAATCTCTTATTGCGAATAAAATTTATTGAATGTTGTTCGAAAGAAATTCAAAAAAGAAAACAGATATTTGAGCGAGCCGAGCCACTGAAGGAATCATAAAAATATAACGATGACAAAACGACGCGTATGCACAGTCTGGGAACTTTGCAAAAAAATAGAAAATAAAAAAAATTCGACCCCAGAACGTCAGAATGTTGAAACGTTTTTCTTCGTTTTGTTTATTCGACTATTTCGAATGTCATCGAGCAGAGTTTTTTTTTTTTTTGCAAAGTTCTAAGATTTTATAAGTGCAATTGCATCACAGTTATGCGCTGAGAAAAAATTTCTGCAATGTCAAATAAAGGGATATTAATATTATGTGATCTCCGCAACGATTTTTGGAACCTTTCACTGATATTTTGTATCGTTCGAATGCCGAAATTTTTGTTCGCAAAAAAAAAAAAAAATATCGCCAAAGTCAAGAATTTATCGTTGTCATTTTTCGTACGATTCTTTTCTCCCGGCTCACTTTTTCACGATTTTTCGATATCTCGAACACCTCGAATCGTAAAGATTCATCTTTTCTCGCGGTGTACATTCAGATACGACAAATCGTTTTGAACGAGAGGTGAACCGGAGAGTGTCGTCATTTGAGAAACGAAGAAAACGTTTGTACGCGCGACACAACGATACAGAGATTTTTTTTATCACGAAGATCCAAAAGCAACACTTTGACACCAAAACTTGCGGAAGTGTTTTCTCATGTGCACTTACACAGTAGTTGTCTGAGTTATTCGAGCTTTGGTTTATTGCCAACTTCTTCGAGCGTTCTTCGAGTCGCTTCGATACTTCAATTCTCGATTTATGACTGTTGAGAATATACGAAAGCGTTTCTTTTCCCAAGACTATACGTCGCGCTCCACGTCAACTTGGCCACCCTATTTTTTTTTGTATCGGAAAAAATTATTCAGTATGGGCATTTCCATGGACAATATATCCATGAAATTTCACCAAAATTTC
The DNA here is from genome assembly GCA_963564615.1 of Rhorus exstirpatorius. Taxonomy (NCBI): domain Eukaryota; kingdom Metazoa; phylum Arthropoda; class Insecta; order Hymenoptera; family Ichneumonidae; genus Rhorus; species Rhorus exstirpatorius. Next base: position 40,691,683 of record OY751317.1, on the reverse strand, counting down.
ATCCCCCCGTTATTTTTGGTTCTCGAGAGAATGATTAATGAATTCTCAATTTTTTATAAATCATAACCTTGTAACTGCTGATCGGATTTAAACGATTAAAAAAAGAATATTTTTTATTTTGCCCTTACAAAAACATGTCGTCATCGGATAAAAGCTTATTAGACAGTTTTCGGGGTAAATTGCCAAAAAAAAAATTTCCCTCTTCACTAATGCCCTCTTTCATCTTAAAAGAATCCTGTGGAGTTGCGCATTGCCCCACACTATCAGGAAAAAAAAATAGTGAGTGGAATTCCGGGTGTCCCTTTCGTAGAAAAAAAAAAAATAAAAAAATTACCCCGAAAACTGTCCAATGAGCTTTTCTCCGATGACGGTGTATATTTTTTAATCGTTTAAATCCTATCAGCAGTTGCAAAGTTTTGATTTTTACAAAATTGGGAATTCATTAATCATTATCTCGAGAACCAACAATAGGGGTATCAAATTTTGGTGGAATGTCATGGATAATATTGTCCCTTTGAAACGCCCATACTGAAGAATTCTTTCGTGACCAAAAAAAAAAAAATAAACGGGGTGACTGAGTTGACATGGAGCGTGACATATACATATGTATGTCATGTGCTAAAAGCACGTGAAAATTCGTATCTGTCGAAAAATCTAATCAAAATTGTTATATCATCGTCGCTGTATCGGATACTATCAAATCTCAAAGTGCTCGTGACCATCTTCTGAAATTTCTTATCGCCTGATCCATCAGCTGCCTTCAATCTAAATCTAGTTCTGAAATATTCGAGTTAAACATTTTTGTTTTTTTCGTATTTCGATATACATCTTGTTGTTGGTTCTATCTTTCACCGCTGGGTTTCATAATAATCTTAATGCAATACTTATTATTAAGGGCTGAATAGTTTCGATTAATGGAACATTCAATAGATCGTACATTAGGCGAATAAAGATTGCTTACTCAGATAGTCTTTCCGAGGCTGGAACATCGGTTGGATGTTCGTTAGCTATGTTAGTTGAGGTGAAAATATAATAAACTATCAGATGAATTCGTAACTAAATAAAAAAAAAAAAAAGATTGAGAACAGAAGAACCATTCGGAATTAATGATGATGCTATGTTCTGTCGTCAAACGTTTCTGAAAATGGCAGTATACCTTTTATTCGTGGATAGGAAAAAATTAACTGCTGTGAAAAAACCAGACATCCTCTTATGAATATTATAAGACGTAAATATTATCATCGGAATATGTGATCGTTAGGCCGTATGATAATTGAAAAATTCGAGTCTTTCGAGGCTTTATACAAATTCAAATGAAATTCTGCAATTTTCTGCATGTTTTTCCTGGCATTTCCTCACGCCCGTTCTTTCACCATTATGAAAACTTGGAAAGAATTTTTAATCGATCGAGCTTCTGTCAACTAATTTTTTTTTTTTAACGTGATCGATCGATTCGAATAGCCAAGTTTTTAAATGAATTTGCGGAAAACTTTCACGCGATATATCCGGGTTTTGTATGAGCTATCACACACACATTTTTGTGGAGGGATCCCATCTGTCTACAAAGAAAATTATATAGCGTCGTGTCGTTTTTACGAAATTTTATCACTGCCAAAAGGTAGAAACTTGTTTCAAAAAAATTCAAAATTACGTTAAATCAAAGCCCCTTCTTGGATTCAAGAAAAATTATGCATCGGATATCTTTCAACATCACTGTTATAGATATGCTCAATTTTGACTAAAATAATTTTTTCAGATTCAGTTGATCGCCAGGAATTTTTCGAAAGATTCTAAATCTCGTAAAGTCTTCATCACTTCTCGGCAAATGTCATTCCAAATATTCTGCTTGAGTGGTATTTTATCGTAAAAAAAAGTTTTAGCCCAATTATTGAAAATTTAATAAAACCAGAGCGATCCGAGAAATTTTTCGAACGTTACGAAAAATCCTCCAGCACTAAAATCTGAGATCTCAAAGTAATTTTAATGAAAATTTTAGCAAATGCAGATAGAGGTTTTGCTGGTCTGGTAGACCAACGAAGATAAGTTCCTCTCTGCTGAAGTAAAATGATTTAATTAACGATGGTGATTTAAAAAAAGGACAAATAATATTCTCGATGAAAAAAATTATCATCGTCAATAGTTCTATCAACAAAAAATCATCTTCAATGATTCCTCATTTCGATCGTTCAATCGTACCTTTGCGTAAAGATACGAGGATTTCTCTTCTATCGCAATCGCTCGGATTAATTAGGGATCTTTTCACAACAAAACTGGTGTACAGGCAATGCGTGTGCGCGCGCGAACAATGACTTGCAAAAAGCTTTCGTGTTGAATTCCAATGAAGCTATATGCAGCTGCGATCGTGAGAGTCCCTTTTGTCGCAATATCGCTTGTATTTTCGTTGCATTTGCATCGAAGATACTCTTCGAGATTTGATCTTGTTCATTGCAACGTTATACTTTAACCCATAACCTCTGTATGCCTATATAATCATTGGTGTGTCTGCAAAAGGGCGGAGGGGTGAAGGGTGGGGTTGCGCAGTAAGGGTTGCAGCGACGGTGGCAGCAGCGCCAAACCTACGAGGATATAGAGAAGAAGTGGGAGGTTGAGCTTTCGTTGCCATGACTACGAAAGCTTTCGGAGTTTGGGGGAATCGATGCTGCAGTGGCGTAGCAGCAGGTGGCGAGGCTACCGGTTTATTCCCGTAAGGGCTCCTACGTCCAACAAGTGGAGCGAGTAACTATATAGAGAGACACTTCGGTATGTGGTCTCGTGTGCAAGATCGCATTCATACAAAAAAAAAAAAAAAAAAAGGGACGAGACAACTCTCTTTTCTGTATCTCTCTTTCTCTCTAATTCCGTCTATGTTTCTCTCCAAGGTTTCCGTGGTTGTCTCTCGCCAATCTCGCTCTGCTCAACGTTTTTTTTTTCCCCTGTCTTTTCTACTCGTTCGTCACTCTTTTGCGCGCTGTTTTCGTGCGCCTGGCTATCCAAGTCCCTCGCTCAGCTACCCAAGCTCTACCACTCTGTCGTAATTTAACCTCGCTTCCTCCTTCGATTATGGAATTTCAAATGAAAAGTCCTTTGTTAACTACGAAAACCGATTGGCGACCGCGCTGATATGCCGGGAAACGTTGGGAATACTCGCGATTCGAGCGACTTCTCGAAGTAACGATCATATAGTTGAAATAAAATTACACGCCATCAGATTGCGCGCTCGAGCGAATACAAGCACAAGTAGAATGAATTTTTCTTTCGACGAAAAAAGTGTCTGAAAATTCATGCAATATGTAAAAGAGACATTGCAAATTATAATCAGCAGTTTGATCACTTTTTCATGCGAGCGCGTATAGTCCAAATTTAAGGAATTCCTCTTATGCCCAAAGTAACAATTAATACAAATTTCACGATAATTATTATACAAAAATGGAATAATTTTCTTTTTATTTTAAATCCAATGGTATCGAAAAATGTGACAATGAATTAAATTTGAAAAATAAAAAAAAAAAAAAACATCGAAACAAAGAGAATTCGATTTTGTCAATGATAACTTTTGTTTTCACCTTTTTTTTCTCTCACTGCCAACACAATCTCGTCATAATCAGCGACGATTAACTCATCGCCGATCTGTTGAGGATGAGAATTTAAGGAAAAACCGTAGAAATAAAGCGCAGTATGAGATTAAGTAGAGGTATATGAGAGCAACGAATGAACGAGAGTGTAGCTTGATCGACGAGTTTATGAAGAAACTCGTTGGCACCGCGGGTTGAAATATCCGCTATACTTCATACAGTTCATATCTATCTTAGTGATCCTTATATCACCTTGCTCAGTGTTTTCAGCACGTCGGCGTGATAGCAGGAGCCACAATTGTTTTCCAATTATTATCTCATCGGAAATTTTTGAAGATAAAGAAAACGAACGATATGAACGTGTATTTCGTAGAGCATGCTTCTATCAATGGCATTATTTTTCGTAGCTCGATAATTTCGTTTTTTTTTTTCCAACGAGATGAATGAAATAACAATAGCGAGATCCGATGTCACGTACTGTGGAAAAGTTTTTGCCGGATCCACGTTTGAAACGTGTGCGACGCGTACATATAGAGTGAACTGTCGAACATTTCTGGAATCAATCAAACTTATTTAGCGCTAGGGGAAAAAAAATATTATGATTGTACTATAATACAATTATACTTTATAATTATCATGGATTTTGATAAACGGATTTCCCAAAAATCCATTTTTCCGCGAATTTTTCGTTTGGAAAATGTAGTAGCTGCACTGTAAAAAAATTTTGTTTTAAATTTAATAAGAAAGTGTGTGAAGCAATTAACATATACTTTTTTTATATTAAATTTAATCCACTTTTTGTACATTAAATTTAATATACTTTTTGAACATTAAATTTAATGTAATTTTTGAATATTGAATTTAATAATGATTTTGAAAATCCAAAACCATTATCAAATTTAGTATTGAAAAAATACATTAAATTTCATAAATAAAATTTTTAATGTGAAAATTAATATACGCTATTATATTAAATAAATCTCTTGCAAAAAAGATAGTCTTTGAATTTTCAAGATAGTCTTTGAATTTTCAAGATTGTCTTTGAATTTTCAAGACAGTCTTTGAATTTTCAAGATTGTCTTTGGATTTTCAAGATTGTCTTTGAATTTTCAAGATAGTCTTCGAATTTTCAAGATTGTCTTTGGATTTTCAAGATTGTCTTTGAATTTTCAAGATAGTCTTTGAATTTTCAAAATTGTCTTTGGATTTTTAAGATTGTCTTTAAATTTTCAAGATTGTCGTCTTTGAATTTCAAAGATCTTCTTTGAATTTTCAAGATTGTCTTTGAATTTCCAAGATCGTCTTTGAATTTTTAAGATAATCATTGAATTTTCAAGATAGTCTTTGAATTTTCAAGATTGTCTTTGAATTTTAAAGATAGTTATTGAAAATTCAGTACTTTTTTTTTTATTTCAATTTCATTACCACGGTTTGTAAATTTCAACATTTTTTGTATCTTAAATTTCAGGATATTTTTACAGTGTGTGAAAAAGAAACGAGACACATTTTTTAATTATTCGGAATCAAGACACTGCCAATTCTCTTGATACGATATAAAATTAGGGAGAAAAGTGCGTATATATATTTTTTTTCGTGATCACCATTAGCAAGGAGATTAACTGTTTCACCTCGAGTCTCGTTACCGTGCCATGTTTTACGCGTAATCCATCAACTGATTCAACTTCATGATATGAAAAACACGGTTGGAGTTGAAGGGATTATCCACCATGAAGGTGGATAAGGTCTTTCCGAGCTTGCAAAGTATTACTCATAGAAAATTCAGGATACTTTCCGTGCGAATAGACATTTCGTGTACTATCGATTTTTTTTACCACAATATTTATAAGTCACAAGATCCCTCATAATAAAATTCACACAACGTTATAGCAGCGACCTCTAGGACGAAGCACAGTCATCTAAAGCAATAATATAGAAATCTGTACAGCCGGATTTACCTGATAATCATCGCGTAAATTCATATTCGTAGATTCCATTTGGAGAAAGGAAATTGACTTTTTCTTTGTGGCCTGTACTTTTCATTTTCCTATCAGGGAACCCCAGAAACGTGACCAGACTCTCCTGTTCACCTCGAGAAGACTCGGAAATTCGAATAATCAACATACCGATTATACGTAGCACACGTCGGGCTTAATGCAAATTCACTGCTCGCTAGCTCGGCAATTAAAGTTTGCGCGAATAATAATTTTATATGCACATCAAAGCAATACGACGAATTGACCTGGTTCTGACTGTCCTTATCAATTTTGACTGTTTTCCCGTGAAATTAGTACACTTTGCAATGGTTTGAAAAAAAAAAAACGCTTATACGCGATTCCCAGATCATTACGGTAACTGACTTGGACGCTATGCTTTTCATTTTTCATCGAGAAACGTTAAAAAAGTGTCAAGTGTTCCTGATTCGGTTGAGATATGTGTGCGGTAAATCCTTTCACAAGGCATAAAATTCGTAACGTTTCAGAAGGGAGCAGAGGTCGAAGGGAAACTCGCCTCTTTTATTATCATTTATTTTCCATCCCTCTGCGGATGTTGCATTAGAGAAAATATATGTACGTGTGTGCGTGCGTATGTGCGTGTATACGTGTGTGTAGTTGAGAGGGAATAGGTCACATTTGCCCTCTCTCGGATAGTTGAGTGCTCAGCGATAATGGGCCAGGGGTGTTGAATTTACTCGTGATTTATCCCAGGGCTTTTGCGACTGCTTTACTTTCGCAAGAGGGTGAGACAAAGGGACATAACAAACGAATGAAGAGAGGGCCGGCTTATTGAACATTGTATATAGATGGTTATTAAGCCTCTGGTAGTTTAAATGAACCAAACGATTAAACGATGGACAATACTTTGGCGACTTTGCGTGTCGTTACGGTCGTAAGCTATACACCACTCGCACGAGGCCTTGAACTCTTAACCCGCATTCGATTATACGCGTCCTTGATATCACGTTAAACTTAGGGATCTCTCTCTCTCTCTCTCTCTCTCTCTCTCTCTCTCTCTCTCTCTCTTTCTCTCTCTCCTTCTCTTGTCTTATTTTTATTGTTCTTGAACCCGCAAGACCTTTTCGCAAGGATTTTCGCGAGGGAAGATCGTGGGAGTGAACAAAAAGGAAGAATAAAAACAGATAACGCAATTTATGCTTGGACTCGATGTTCTACTTAAAAATGTGTGAGATAAGCGAGAAAATAAGCTCGAAATTGAAAATTTTCGTATCAAAACTACTCGATATAAAATTTTCATTTATCAAGCAGGCATTTTTGTATAAACTCGACACGAATTCTTTCAGTTCTTAATTATACAAAAGTTGAATGAAAAAAATAAACAAAATAATCTCTATTGATCGTCAGAAGTTGATGAAGCTAGCACTGAATATTCAATGCGTTTATACCTGGTACACGTGTGTTAGTGTGTGTGTGTGTGTGTGTGTGTGCGTGTATTGGATGCTGCCAAAAATGTATGTATGATTATAATATGCCATGGTTCAAGCTCATCCTATCTCGTAGTACCACTTTTGCATAAGCTTTGTAGAGCCAAACTGAGCGTTGCACTGTATAAAGTATTCTACGAATACACTGCAACGAAAATAACAGTCCGCGTGGTGGAACACATGCAATGGGTCAGCGTGGTTAGCGGGGCGGGAGGTCTAATGATGCGAAAACCGGAGCACGAGCCATCTTTGTAATCTTTCTCGCTCGCACGCACTCCCTCGTGCCAATACGCACACTCAATCTAGCGGCCGAAATTTAACATGCACGAACGGGAAGTATACATGACTGGTTAGAGCTCTCGTATTCCCTCAGGAGATGTAGAAAAAAAAAAAAAAAAAATGGGTGATACCCAGTGAATAGAGAAGGAGAAATTGAGAGAACCCTGATGGACTAAATAAAAGAGGTGGAATGGGAGAACAGTCGTTCAACACGAGTGGAACACGAGAGGGATAGGTTAGAGTGTGATTTTTATTATTCGTCCGATACATCGATATCCATCAGTCCATATCAATACGTTCAAGATTTTTACTTCTCTGCTTTATCGAGGAACCTTTTTGGAGTAGTGATATACATTTTTTATATTCGTATGTGTCACCAACGTTTTCCAATATTTTTAAAAAATTCTTATTCGTCGTGCAACTTTTAAATACCTGTTACTCGAGAAGAGCTGACGTGCTGAAATTTTGCACACAAATTTTTTCAAATTGAATAAAAAATAAGATGAAATAAAATCAAAATTTCCGACCCACATTTTTCCATAGCCTTGGTCAATTTTTTTTATATTTAATATGGAAATGAAAAATGTACGTTGGTGACCCAGGGAAATATATAAAAGTTGGGGGAAAAAAATCAGGCCACGAGCTCCCTCCGTACTCGGGGATACGAAGTGGAAAAAAAAAAATAAGCCAAAGTGATTCACACGTTCAGCTTTAAATTATTTTATACGGCAGTGACGAGAATCTCGATATTATTTTTTTTTTTCCATTCAGTATACAATCTCGGTGTTGTGGGATTTCACTTTTGTACGCACGCGATTTTTGAAATAAAAAAAGACCGTCTAGCTGCCCTGACACCCGATATTATTACCTGTATGTGCGCTTTACCGAATGGTCGAATATATTCGGGAAACTCATCGGATAGACTAAACTATAAGCTGCTTCTCGCTGAACGCCGAAACTATCTGGTGCATTCAATTTGATCCTACGTACTGTTCACAGGCAGTATTGTTGGATATTATGAACTTTGTGCGCATTAATGAATATGGTAAACAATACTCTAAAATTTTGAAACCAGTTTGCCTGTTTTTGTTTGTTCATTCGTTTTTCTTTTTTTTTTTTTTTTTTTTCATCGTTTGTTACACATACACATGTTTATAGGGTATCTCAAGCTTATGTGGTCCCAACTAATATTTATTCCGCATATTACGACGATACATCAAGTCGATCCAATGACATACGAGAGGCCATTTTATGTAGGACCGACCACTCAAACATTCTCGATAACTTAGGAAATCTATGAATGAATGAAATATAATGTTCGGAAATAACGAAATTAATTGTATCCTAGAATGTGTGATCGTAAAAAATATCACTTATCGCTGTCTAATGGAATTATTTTTCCAGTAAATTCCATTGGCTAGTAGAGTTAAAGAGGCAAAGCTATGTATTTCCAAAAATACACCAGTCGAGTTTTATACTTGGGTCCGTCTTCAAAAGTGAAAAAACCTCGAGTGCTTGAAGACACTTTTAAATAAATTTCGGGCAAACCTTTGTAGAACTTCGGTATAACTTTTCACAAAGAAACACTGTCTCTTCACGACAGAATGCTCTATATTATTTTCAGAAAAAAAAAAAACACGTCTTTTCGCAGTGTTCAAGCAAAAATAGCCTGTCCCGTATATAAATATCGACCCATATTCTCATATGCATGAAAATATTTACGGATATAGACTCAAGCAAGAAAGGCAAGAATACAACTGTGACTCTCGCTCATATGTCATGCTAAGCCTGACTATAACTGTACCTATACTACTGGGAGACAAACGCGTAAGATTGTGTTGCGTATGTCCGCGTTGGTTGACATCCTGAGAGCAGTATAAAAAACGAGTACATATATTTTGTGTCGTGGGAATGCTTAGACGACAAGATTGTCCAGCGAATGTTGACAGTGGTAGAACAGGACAGAAGAATCTTGTCAGTCAATCAGCCTAACGCATTATGTACATTTTCATAGTGACGAGATGAGGTTGGTGCTTTATATACTGACATGAAAAGGTTCTCGGTTGCGCTATCTATAAACTCTGTTGCTCCCTCTATAGGATAAAATTGTTTGCAAGTTCGTGAACGGTATGAGTGAGAGTGTGGGTACGTTCGTGCGCAACCCCTGGAGTCGTGTTGAGAAAGACACGAGTACAGTCCTATTTTCCGTTTGCGTATACAGTCATAGATCTCTGAATAACTTATACACTCTCGTGACTTGTTGGTAGGAGTAGTAGACATTGAATACACCGACTTTGTGGGAAGACTATAGTGAATTTTAGTTTATATGGCATTGAGCCTCAATAAAATTGACAGTTTTTTCGCGTCCATTCTTCATTTGCACATATCGCTCCAATATTATTGCAGAATATTTTTTTTTTCACTTTCGATCTTTATTAAATTTATGAAATTTGGCACAATCATTATAACTATTGATTTTCCGGCGTAAACACGTTGATCTGAATTCTCTTTCACTACACACCCTATTATAGAGCACACTTTCCTTTCAATTTGTCATAGAATGCACTGTAAAAAATGTGGTGTTAAATTCAACACTAATTCAACACCGCTCACGAATTCTATAGTGGTCCACCCCGCTCTGTGTGACCTGTTGGTGTTGATTGTCCGGTGTTAAGTATTGATAGTTGACACCAGACTGCGGTTCATCCGATTTGACACCAGGACGGATTCTACAGTGGATTCTAACACTTTACAGTGTGTTATAATAACACACTTTAAGTGCGTTATTTTTGTACGCATTTATCGTGTCAATGAAGCCAAATGAAAAACGCGGGTCAAATTGGCATAATAAATATTTTTTATTATTTATAAATTAGCAATTAGGAATGATCGATGAATGAATTTAAAACAGTTGTTCCATTATTTTTGAAAATCCTGTAAAAAAAAAAAAAAAAAATAAGTCGTTGACCGGGATTTGAACCCACTATCCTCCAATCGACGAATTCAGCACTTTCGACCCTTAAATAACCATTTAAAAAAAAAATTAAAAATTTGGAAATTATTTTTTTTCACGAGTGTTTCCGGCTTCGAAGCGCGGACGTTTTTCCGTCGAAATTAATTTTGAGCCTACCTGAGATTTTACCTGAGACCTACCTAACGACCTACCTAACGACCGACACTCTACCACTACGCTATTGATTCCTTATGAGTTTCTTGCATTTAAATGATATTAGTATACGAGTTCTCATACACCATTCGGTGTATCCTATGACTCCAAACGAATTTATGTATGATTATTTTGGGCGATTAAATTTCACACATTAAGTCGTATATTTCAGTATATGCGCAACACCGTCATGTGTGAAAAATTACCACCGAACAAGTGCAACGCAAATTCGTTTCTAGCTAACACCGCCACTCGGGAGATATTCGCTCAGAACGGCGTTAACATGCCGTTAATAAATATTCCGGGTTCATTCTTTAAGTCTGTATATCTCCAAAGTTGTTTGCCGAAATGAATTATAATTTTAATTAAAATAGCACTCAGTCGGTGAGTTCAACTGCGCCTTCGAAGCATATATTTACACCGGATTTAACTAATCACGACATTAGAGTGGTGTCGTATCAGAAGATAAACGGTGTACTTTCATGACAAAATTGTGCGCGATGTGGTGAAACACTGGGTTTAGTGTTAAATTTTGATGAAAAATCGCTTAACACCGATATACAGTGTACGAGGTCAACCATGATATCAAAACGGTGCTGCCGATAACACCACAGATTTTAACCACTAACACCGCACCAAATTGACACCCCTGATTTTTTACAGTGTGCAAAATATTTTTCTCAAATGAGCCCAGTGTATCCTCCTCAACTCAGCAGAGGAAAATCCGTGCCCAGGCTAGCATATATTGATTATATATGCATGTATAGATTTTCACACATTATCAATAATATTCCACAAAAATGTGCTTCGTGTCCGTCCGATCGATACCTTTTTCGAGCAGGATAAATTTCGTTCATCCTTTCCCAAAATCTTATCAATCGGACTAATATTATCCGGCCATCTTTGGCACTATTTCGGGAAACTTTTCAAGGAATGCTATTTTATTTGTTAATACTTGGGTATATTAAAAAAAAAAAAAACTTAGTGAAGTGGAACGTAAATGCTGACGACCAAAGTTACCATTGCACGGGCGCGTATGATGGGCGTTTTCAATAGTCCCGCTGCACTCGAGTATTGTGTACATTGTCTGGCGCTAGATAGCTGGTGTGCTAAAGCTCTTTGCACGGTTGCTCAGCCTCGCTCGTTTCTGATATGCCGGGGAGGTAGTCGAGCGAGGGAGATTACTACACCGTGTAGGAAGTGTTCGTCCGAGTGGCAATTATTCACCTGAACTCGGTACGGATCTGCCTCCCTCTTGGTAATTTATTTACCCCAGAGTTTTCCGCCATCCGTGAACACACTTAGCTGACAGCCATAGCTTTTGTACAGATGTGCTAGGTAGCTCGGTGAACGAAGAAACGTCGACACATATACTACGTCCCCACATCGCTAATAACGATTGTAACTTTTTTGTTTGTAAACTAAAATCTTAATGGGAATTCGTCATGGATATTCGTCGGTTTTCAACAGTCTTGAACGATGAAAAATGGATTCGTTTAAAGATCCCATAACCCTTCTGCAGATTTCTCAATCTTGACTATTTGACGTCTCGATGAGGAAATTTTCTGTATAACGCAGGTTCGTCCTCATGAGCCGACTGAACAGCCAATTTGCTGCATATGGATCTGACATTTATACGCGATTCAATATTACGGATGTTAAAAATTTCCATCCTTGAATCATCATTTTCAGATCTTTCATGCCAACACGTGACTCATTGTCACTTTCATCGTCTATAATCCTGAAACGCTCATTACAGTTCGATGATGAGCTTTTCCATAAACTTATAATTTTTTAAATTATCGGCCACTGAGACGCTGCTTCATCTCCGCTATTTCATGAATTTGATGTCACTATCCACGACATGATTCTTCGAGAATTAAGAACATTCTGGAAGTTTCCCTTGGCGAAGTTTCAGTTCGCTAAGACGTTCCTTTCAAGTCAATGCAAGAGAACAACCAAGCGAACATCGTAAGCTCGGGCACAAGTCAAAGTTAGCGAACTTGAGCTTCAATAATATTCTAAAAGTTCTACGCTCCGTTGATGATGGTCACGAAAAGTATATCCACTAAATTATCAAGTAGCTGAATCTGAGCCATTATGGACATTTATTTGGCTCAAACATGATTCAAATACCGTAAATCTACCGTATAGTAATTGAGTTGCACGAATGATGAATTACTCCGAGGATTATTCAAAAGAACGATGCATTTTTTGTTTTGTTTCAGGTAAGTCCTCATTTATTCGACCACTCCGTCAACGTACCGTAAGTTTGAAATACTTGAAAAATTAACGTATATTTTTACAGCATGAAATTTCTTCCATATTGACAGTTGCCACTTTTTCCACCATTGACATGATCTGTTCATGGTATTATCGAACTGCCCAGCAAACTAAAGCGAATTCTCTACTGTTTTCCTCGCTGGTATATGGATTTTTTTTTTCCTACCGGCCGTACTAGAATCCTTCTTATTCGACCGACGATATGACACCTCGGCATACAAAAAAATCTCTCCCCGTGTTCTGCATTACCTGCTGTCAGGTGTGTATCGGTAATGTTAGCGCGAGCGCGCGCGCGCCCCATCTTTCTGATCATGGAATTGTATTTACCGGCTGCCGCAAGACCGGTAATATTTTAGGCCAACCGCCAATAGAGTATCCACGAGGAGAGACAAAATTTTCTTTCCGACACTTCAGAGCTTCGGACATTATAGTAGCCCATACTCCGTGATTTATCACCTAAAAGCTGCGTATATAGAAAGATCTCAAGATCAAAAGACTCTAGTACCTCGGGAGCTTAGCTCGATGACAATGGAAGGGAGCTCACCGTGACACGAATCCTCAAGAGCGCGCAGCAAAGAATTGCCTTTTGGGGAAAAAATTCTTTTCATTTCCGATGTACGATTGTTCTCTTGTTTGATCATCAGGATTGATAGATTCGACTTTTCACCATATGAGCCCTGACCTAAATTTGCAAAGGTGGGCTTGCCCGGGTACCGCGTGATTCGAAGAAGCTTCGCTGACGTAATACCCGGCCCGCTTTCCCCGCACGGCAAACAAGCGATCCCGAGACTATACCTGCGCGTCAGCCAATACGGTCCAAGGGTTTCTCATTGTTCCTTAACTTGACTTTCGTTACTATATACTTTCATCCCTTGTGATTTAATACTCGACGTGCTGCGTTCTACAAAAATCATCACTGCTTTACCTTATATTTTACCACGCGATCTTTTTTTCAATGGTCTTGAACCTTTGTTTGTCCACCTGATGGAGAAACAAAGGTAAATATTTTACCAAGTATTGGCTGAGTAATTGAATGATAAATTGCAATGGTAAGCCAATCATGATCAATGCTGATTGAGATTGATGCGTCTTTGCTACAGCGCCCCCAATCATTGGCCCTCGAAGTTTGCAAAACGACGTTTCTAAAAATCAAAAGGCGAACAATTCAAAATTTAGTTTCAATTATCTCAAACATCGTTATGAAGTTAGTACGTGTGGACTTGTTTGAGGAAAAAACGGCAGCTCATATTTATGAAAAGTAAAAAAAGTTTTTTTATTTTTTTAATCACAATTGTTCGCCTTGTCGAAATTCCTATCGGAAGAACGTGTTTTTTTTTTGTTTCGTCTGTGGTATCCGAATGTTTCGGAAGATTCGTATAAGCAAACGCGCACGTACGTCCGAGATGGATGTTAGGGTTGGTCGGGTAAAAGTTGTGTACCTACGTAGTGGATGAGAATCGAAGCAGCGGTAGTTTCGCGTCTCTATATATACCTGCTCGCATGCCTTCCAGCCAGTCTCCTTAGGGAAAGGTAGGGAGAATGTACAGGAGAGCCAGAATACGGCGAGGAGCTTGTTCCCGATGTATGGAGTAAAGTTGGCGGAAATTTTCCGACACAGGGAGCAAAAGCTTATCCAAGCGCAACAATATACGTATATATAATCGTATATATTTCTACGGAATCGTTCATACGAGGCTCTAGGTACAACGTGACACTGGTACATAGTGCGAAAAGCTTCGAGGTATTGCGAGATAATTGAAAACGGAAATCGACTGGAAGGCTCTCGATTGACCTGATATATTCGAGATAGGGATTAGATCCCGATAATACCAGAAATCCCGCTCGTGAATCATGCTATCGATATATATTTTTTTCCATCATCGAGAATTATGCATTGATGGTTCACCTGAAGGGTTTAAATTTATTTTTAAAAATCGAGCATTATGAACTTCTGTCGCAGTTGCGCATTACGAGTTTTTGAATGGGCGTGCTATGCAAGTTTTGAATGTAACACGAATTGCCATTGATTTCGGTAAATTTACTTTTGTGCATCATTGATTGAAAACCTTGACCGAGTGACGTCGCGCGCTTGAGCGACAACTGAACTGCCCCAAGAATGACGTAGGTAGTACATCCTCGGCTTAAATCCACTTGACTCCGAGCGGGCTATCTGCGATCTAATTGCTTGCTTGGTGCTTCGTCTCACTCTTTCTCTCTCTCTCTCTCTTACCGGTACTGGTCGTTTGGTACTCGCGTAGTGCGCGTCGCTCATTGGTAACCTATAATTTGTCATTTCTCGTTCCCGACGACGGATGCCTCGCGCATAGCTCTCCCGAGTATAGCTAAGCGCCTGATTATACCGGTTGTACGAATAATTGACGTTCAATTGACTGCCAATCGAAGAATTAACCGATTCTAATTAGCGGATCGGGAATTATCAAAGTACGAATATACGAAGTCATCTATAAATTTCCACTTATTCATAAATCAGATTGAATCTCATCTGATATGTGTACATAGCCGGAGTATTTCCTCGTGAATGATAATCATTAGAGGACAGGGTTTTGTTACGATAAAAAAAATAGAAACTTTTATTGAGCTATAAGAACATTGCTTCTGTCGTTCGATAACTATTTTGTTGCAACGTGCAAGCATGGTTATTAAATATCCGTTGTGTTCACCACTTCTTCGATGGTACCGGATAGTTGTATCCGGAATTACCGGAACTGGAGATCGACTGACCCACATTCGCGTTACCCGTGTAACTATTTTCGGACGATCCAAGACCCTGGTACGACGGAAGACTCTGCGAAGATCCCAGAGTATTGTAAGAGGATGAAAAATCTAGTCCAGATCCAAGACCGCTGTAAGACGAGAGTCCTTGTCCAGATCCAAAACCGCTGTAGGACGAGAGTCCTTGTCCAGATGCAAGACCGTTGTACGACGAGAGTCCTTGTTTCGAGCCAAGACCGCTGTAGGACGAGTAACCGGCGTTGTTGCCGAAGTTGGATGAGTCAAGATTGAGGCTGTGGCCGGAATTTAAGTTGGAACCGAAGTTTGAGTAGGAACTGGCATAGCTGCCAAGACCGAGGCCGTGGGAGGAGCCGCTGGTATAGATAGCCGGTCCAACGTTGACGGGAACGGGCTTGGTCACGGTAACCGGAACTGGAATCGGCTGGGGCACGTGAACGGGCACGGGATGTGGTACGCGTATGGCGATCGGCTGTGGCACTGGCACTGGATAAGGACGATCAACCTTGACTGGCACATGACGCGTGACCTCGACAGGATATGGCTGAGGCACCGGCACGGGATAAGGACGGTCTACTTGCACGGGAACCGGATGAGGCACCGGTACAGCTCGGGTAACCTCGAACGGTACCGGATGTGGCACTGGGACTGGAATCTGAACCTCGCGATGAACGGTGACACCCGTGATTCGCTCGTTTCTGCCGGATGAAAGGCCGGGACTCGAACCGCCGGTATACGAATTCAGACCGGACGAGAGTTCGGAGTTTACCGAGGGATAACCGAGTGCCGAACCGCCGGAGTACGAGCTCAGGCCGGATGAGAGTCCTGCATTGATCGAGGCATAACCGAGGCCAGAAGCGTAGCCGCCGTTATAGCCATTAACGGAAGTGTAACCACCGTTGTAGCCAATACCCGAAGCATAGCCACCGTTGTAGCCCGAATTTCCTGACGGGTAACCCAAACTTTTGTAGCCCAAAAGTCCCGACGAGTAATCCAGGCTCTTGTAGCCAAGACCAGATCCCACTGATGCACCTTGGACGCTGTCACCAAGCAGGATACCGCGTTTCGCGGTTTTTTTGTTGCTCTCCGGTTTCTGGTCGGTGGCCAGGACGCACGTAGCGGCCAAAAGGCAAAACTGCAGAATGCAAATGACAAATATATATAATTATTCGTAACTATTCATTGTTTACCATCATGCAACGACAGTTCAGTGTTTTCGAGCAAAAACAAAAAAAAAAAGAAAATCATTCTCAAAGCCTCGGAAAATGTTCCATCTCTGGTCGAGAAATTAATCGAGACCCATGATTGATACTCACCAGGAAGGTCCTCATGTTTCTCTCGGGAGTGTTGACTTGAGAGTGCCAACATTCTGTGGACCCTGGGTTTTTATATGAAATCAGTGTGCCATGGCAGTGTCCGTCGGTTTCCCCGTGGACCACTTTCACTGTAAGACGAGGAACATACGCCCATGCTCCTTCCCCAACTCCTTCTCCATTATTATTTTTTTTTGCCCAGCACCTGGTCCATCCGATTCTTGCCTGACGTAACCTGGCTGGCGATGCGGACGCTCGCCGACCAGGTCAATTGTGTGCTCTTCTCGGTGATAAAGTAGTCACCCTTTCGTTGATCGGCTTCACCGATGCAACTATAGACCATGAACCTTTGTCGCATCGGGGCCTGCTTACGAATATGGCTCGCAAAAATTTTCCCATATTATACGGCACGAAAAATGTCATTCCCATCGACCGTCGACGCTGACTAGATAATTTCTGTCACATATGCCTGGGCAATCAATCCCGGCAAATACTACCGAGGGCTTGTTATATGGTTACTTTGAGAAAATGCTATTGATCCCCTAGGCAGCATCCCTGATTGGCCGATAGAAGGTTATTGGCTAGGTAATCGAACATATTTCAGTAAATAATTCAAACAATTTTCGCGAGTCAAGTCCAGCAATATCTCACGTATGCTTTTCATGCCGAAATCATTAATATAATGATACAAAGGTTGGTCAAGCAGCGCTAAATATCGTTCATTGGTAATCGATTAGTTGTCATCTTGCTTATATTTAACTGCGTGAAAATTCTTAAGTGCGTCAACATAATTTTCCTAACGCGCATCCAATCGTTGAACAGATTTACGAACATCCGTTGAATTCGATAATCAAAAAGATAATCGATAATTTGCGAAAGAAACTGAACCGTGTCGCATGAACGGACAAAATCTACAACCCTGATCTCTTGACGCTGCTCTGGAACTCGACACACTGACTCGTGAGCAGCGGGTAATTACAGATAGCTCGTTGTGAATTAATTTCGGAATGCAACGAGCGAATTTCTTGAAACGTCCGACTTCTACTTTAGCGAACGAAAGTTCGATTCGAAGTCATTCGTCCTTTTCGGCTGTGAAATTCCAGGAATGTCCGGGTGTTGAATGCAATGGGCGAACAATTCAACTCAGCGAAAATCCGGATTTTCAATCATCAATTATTGTCATCTTACCGGGTATACCCCGTTGTCGCCCGACGCGTATATAACTCGGTGCTTAATAAGACACGAACTTTCTTCCGACATTGCGAATTGTTGGACGATAAATTTTCTCATTCTGCTCAGGTCTGCTCCGAGCGAAGGAGAAGAGTGCGACATTTCCGTCATAAGACGTGAAATTTGTCGTCGAATGCGACCAAGTGTTAACTAAGCGTTTTCGGGCAGATGCGTTTCACGGTATGCTGTAATTATCTCGGCTGCTGGTGAATTACGGTTAAACATATCTGGGCAAAGAGTCTCCTCTCTCCTATGTCCGGTATAGGTCAACCTGGTATACGTTGCGAAATTGCGCCGTTCATGTGCGCAAATCCCTGTCCTATATAGCAACGAAAATACGAGAATTCTCGGCTCGCTCGGAACGATTAAATTCCAGATAATTCGCCATCGTTATAATGAATTTTCAAAGATTTCAATTTCCGTACTGATATACCTGAAGAATAACAATTGAGAAAAGTATAGATAAACAGATTGTAACTTGCGCATTGCTTTTACATAAATTTTTGTCAACTTCTATTTTCGTCAATTCTTATCTTTATTTGGTAAAAAGTTTTCATTCACCGATGACTCTGCCCACTGATGAACTTACTCCGCGAAAGCAACTAATTCTACAAAAATCTTTTTTCGTGAAAAAGCCATTGTATTTATTACAATAAAAATAAAAACCAATTATTAAAAAAAAAAAATCACAATAAATAACTGATAGGGTATCTTTTGGGTTTGAGGATGTAATAAATCAGCCAGCACTGCATCGAATACGACAGCTTCGTAATATCTACTAAATATATATTTATGAGGTACGGGGACTTATTGGCACAGCGTGAAAATTTCTGGATCCAGGCTCACGCGAAAAAGCTTCGAGCTCGAGCAGCCCAGGGAGCGATATATTTATGAGCAACATCAATCAGTGTCAACCGGGAGCGTTATCGATGACACTGCGGTCGGTCGCGATGCGTCCCATTAGAGAGGGCCATTGATATCTTTTGGCAGCAAGAGTACGGATTGCTCGTGCTTGTCGTCGTTCGCTTATAGATATATATACGGGGGATTCGGCACTTTTTTTTTTGTTCCAGTGATACTTTGCTTATTTTTCGGTGTAATCGCGAAGATTTCGGTAGAAATCGTTGTAGAAAGATGATTTAATTATGGTGATTTTTTAAATCCTGCCCACTTCAATCTAGCATATTTTCGTGTCATTTATAACTATCGGCATACACGTGTAATCGAGTCTTTACTAAAAGAAATTCAGGCTTTTAAAACAAGTTTTTCAAAACCAAACTTAGGATCTCCTCAAATTCATATTCGATTATTTTGCTTTTAGTTAAAATACTACAACCATATATATTTATATAAATGTCGATAACATCCGCTAATGAATAAGAAACGTACGACTATAATAATCGCTGAAAGTCGACATTCGACAATCAATTCGACAATCTTAAACATATTTTATTTACTGTGTACAGTGAAATATCAGACGATCGCATATTCTTCGCGTTCCTCTGCTCTTTCTCCCATTGCGGATCCCGATGCACATTCTTTCTTCAAGTCCAAAAATCTCATGCTCTGGTCCACGTATCCGCTTCGAGCGGAAGACGCGGCTGCCTTTAACGGTAAAAAAAAAACAAAAATTAATCGCGGTTAAAAAAAAAATTCGCGAGTACGATGGTGGCGACAAAAGGAGAGCAACAGAGCTGGCCACACCTCTCTTTACTTTCGAACGCTCTGCATAAATTAATAATTGAAAAAAAAAAAATTATTACTATCGTAAAATTTGATTATGTTAAGCGTTATACATTGAGAGAATAAAGTAGTTGGTTCATCTGAATCGTAGGTGAAGACGGCTATCCAATTACTTTTCAGTTAGAGACAATGAAATGTTTGTTGTTGCAACTGAGAAATCGTTGCACGCGTTAATTTATATAACGCATGAAGAATATAGAGTGGAGAATTCAATAGTGCAATTGCAGTGGTAGAATGTAATATCAAAGTCATGGAATATTTGATGAAACACCAACTTTTTAAGAGTTGATCCATCATAAGGAAGGTGGCACGAAGAGTCAGTGATAAAGCTGAAATTTCACCAGGACAGAGAAATTTTTGTTCTCTATCTTGACTGTCAAATATATTTTCATCAATCAATTAATATTGAATAAACGATGAGATAATAAATAAATAGCAAAGTTTTATTATGAAGTAAAACATAAAATGGTAATTTTTGAAAATGGAAGGGATAATTTCCCCTCTCGATTCTCGGTCGCGGACACTATGAAATGGCATCGTTATAATAATTCCTTCGAATGAGATATATACTTTCGCGTAATATTTTTTGGCCTCTCGAGAACGATTATAATTCGCGTTATACGTGCCAGTTGAAATTGCCTCTTATTCCGCGAACTCGACCGCGAATATCGATCGAGCGATTTTTTTTTTTCTCATGGGAGCTTACCTTCGAAATTCCAGTTTCATCGCTGACTCTTCTTGAATGGCTTTCTTAAGGAGATTCTTAACATATATATATATTGGGTGCAGCAAGGGGAACGTTATAGCGCGGCGCGGGCGACGTGCGGGGCAGGTTGCGTTCCGGCATTTGTTTCACCAAATACCTTTTCATTTTATTAATTTGCCATTACTCACGCTCAATTCTGTTTACAAGTATATTCTTTATGGACAAATTATATATATGAAGGTCTAATATATCGTTTAAGCGGTTCTTCGGGAAAATGTTACCGTTTTTTCACTCCTAAAATAATCGCCAATCATAGCTTCGAATACTTCTCCCATAAGAGCCCACGTATAAGCGGCATATTCAATGTTTTTTTTTCTCCTTAAATACGTGGTCAAAAAATCTGAAATAATTACGGTGTACTTCTAGTATCAGCACAAACCTCCCTTCAAATTTTAAAATCATTCTTATCATTTTTCTCTGGGTTAAGAACCTCTCAAATGGATCTTCGCAAATATTTCGTCACTTCAATATCACTTTTTCGCCACGGTTGTTGCGCCTTTTGAATCATTCACTTTGCATTATCGAGTGGTCAATTTGTTTATTAACGCCCACAATGATTATAAAATCAATGATGTATATTTTAATATGAGATTTGAAAATAAAAATCGCTATTTTATTATTTTAACGTGTATTAAAAACGATAATATTCCGTATATGGCAGTAACGATATCACAGTAATTGCTATTATTTATTTTTCTGCAGAAATTATGCATAGCTATTCGAAAAAAAAAATTATTTCTTTTGTAATGTGATTATATTGACAGAAAATTCAGATATTTTCGAACGGGACAATTTTTCTTCTTGCAACCAAGTGATGACAGTTCAATCCTTTCCTATAAAAAAAATGCAAAATATCACTAAATTTTCGATCAAATCACTTTTTTTGACCCACACACGCACAAAAAATGCGAATTTAGGAATTTTTTTAAATCGAATTTGATGAATTTATATTGAAAAAAAAAAAAAATTAAAACCATTGTGGCGATTATTTAATCATTAAATCTTTCGCTATAATGTCTTTAATTTTTTCCAATCACTTTTCTTTATTTTAAAAATTAGATATATAATTATATGATGCATAAATTTAATTATATAATAGTACGTCCTTTTAAATAACGAGCGTCGGCTATATCTGAAATTCTTTTGCCTCGTTTCCTTGTGGATTATGTATATATATATATATATATATATACGAAAAGTGTGCCTCGGCAATCCCCAAATGAATGACCATTGCACGCGCAAGAGAAGTGCCTTGACAGTGAAAAATAAATATCATGAAACATGCGGTGCGGGGTTCAGTGAAGGCGAATAATATCGCCATCGGATGAGCGGGCAAAACTGAACAAAAGACATCGGGTTTGTTCGGAACACGAGAATGCAGGGTCAGATAAGATTGAGAGGACGACGAAGAAAGTTTTTGATAGCAAGCGGCTGGTTGACATGAAAAAAAAAAAAAAAAGTATATGTGTGCGTAAATATATTTGAGGTTTTGCCACGACATATATTTATTTCACTTCTCGTATCAAGTTTAAATTGGTGTTATTACGTTTAACCAACTTTCTCGGAACCATAAAAAATTATTTACAATTTTTATTAATTTTTATAAGGACTATTTTTTTTCAACTCGATTTTGATAGGAATCAATCTAAAACTGACTAGTGGATCAGTTTGACCACAGTTTAGTATTTTTTTTTTTCTTTTCCGTCATCCACATAGTTGTGGTATTCCTGCGAAGGTTAGCCTGCCTACAGACGACTTTACGGTTGATGGGGATGGTTTTTTTTTGGACCTTTCTCGCTTTCGTGGAACTAAAAACTCCGAATTGTATCTTCGGAGATCGAGGTCATGCGATCGCTCGTCCTGCGGCTAGATATAATCATTTCGTCCTTCATTCGATATATGCATATATACATATATATATATATATATATATATATATATATCCAGTCGAATTTCAAAACTTGCATACATATAGGGTTTTACCTTAGCCCAGCGAAAGTGAGAGTTTCGAAAGAAAGGGAATTGAGATTTCAAGTCTACGTTTTTACGAGTGTTTAGCACCAATTTTTGGAACGAAATTCAATTGATATCAAAAAGCATTTGATTGAATAACCATTTTAAATCATTGCCAAATGGGAAAATACAAAATTTTAATTGCCATGTTCCATTCAAGGAGAGTAGGACAGCCTCAATGACTAAAATAGGGGGAGAGACTTCAACTCTATAGATACGAACTGCCGGGTTAAGAATAAATTTATAAGTCGCTGGCCTTTCGGAAAAATTCATTGGCCGCTTGCGAGAATACTTGAAAATTTGTGAATGAATAAATGAAGTCATATAATTCCTCGACACGCTCATTCTTTTCAGTCGACGAATGATGATATCGAGAAACGCCTTTGAAAAGTTTGGGTCGTTGGAAAATTCAGAAATTAAAAAGACCATGCACATCATCCACGCTATGGTCATTCATTATCTCTGTTTTGGGTTTTGGATGATTAAAACGTTTCAACTGCCCTTAATAATTATTCATATTAATTGCTTTATTTCACATTCTATTATTTATTTAATATGTTTTTCAACGGTTCCTCCTCATCAATCAATTTTTCACAAAAAGTGATTTTTATAATTAGCTTTGCTTCGAACACACGCTGCCTATTATCCCTGATAGATGTCGTACATGGTCATGATTTTTTTTTTCTTTGCAAAACGAATCGATGGGTATTAAAAATTATGCAAATACATGATCTTGTGAGAAGACGTCCGTGTGTGATCGAGGGATGCATTTTTTTTTTTCGTTCGAAATCTATTCGAGAAAGGAATCCTCGCCGTATACGAATCAAAACGAGAGCTCGCGTGGATCCTTCGCGGTTTCGAATGCTATGCGAGAACCGTTACATATATGCACGAGCTATATTACGCTGTATCGCAGTCTTTCGAGTTCACTTTCGCTCGATGCGCGCACGTGTCTTGACCAAAAACTCGTATCATATATACATGTACATCTTTTTCTTTTCTCACATCGCTCCGAAACTCGCGCCATCGCGACTCTTCCACGCGTGGACGTTGCTAAGCGAGAAAACTCACGTATACATACATATATATATATATATATATATATGTATACGTGAATTTTACAGTTTTGTTAATAGAGAATGCCTCTCGGGAGGAAAACTTCGGAAATTCTTTCGAATTTTGAAGTGGAGATAATTGTTTTTACATTTTAAACCAACAAATATGGTTATACAGATAGTACAAAAGTATATTCCGCACATTACTTTTTGATCAAAACTCTGTAAAAACAATTATTTCCATTTGAAAATTCGAAAGAATTTCCGAAGTTTTCCTCCCGAGAGGAATTCTCTATTAACAAAACTGTAAAATTCACAGAAAATTTTTTTCCGTGATCGGACTGGCTGTTGGTTTATTCTCAGCCGTTTAATTTTCGCGTGTGCTGTAACGCAGCATACGTGTCAGTGGATAGTCTCGATCATTAGTCATATTATATACAGTCAATACGCCAATTAATTTATTTCCCCTTCTCGTGTAAAGATTGCGAGACGTGTGAATATGTCTCTCGTTTACGCATACATACGCAATGAGCGATGTTGCAATAATTATTACTTCCTCCATATAGTGACTTATGAACTGCGGAAAAAAGAGAGCAAATTATATCAGATACGAGGTACTGACGAACTATGCAAATAAATGGATAAAGTTATTAATTTTTTACATGTTTTCAGCAGCCAGACTCCTGGTTTACGCTTGAAAAAATTTCACAGCCACTGACCATAGTTTTGTATCGTTGAATCTTAAGCTCGTTGCTTCTGGTTAATACATTTTTTCACGCTACTTTTCCGATTGAACGCATAAAAAAAAATGTATAACTCAACGTTGAAAAATTGGATCTTGTACTCTCTGGTTTTCAGTCTTTTCAATATTTTTAACTGAAAATTTACATGTAGGAGGGGAAAAGTTGAATATACTGCGAAATATGAAAATCTAGCAGTGTGTATTTTTGAATAAATTCCTAAAGATAACCTAATTTTTCGTGGAACATAAGGTAGAAAGCTCTCTTACTATTTCTTCCTTCACTGAGCTTTAAATTAACGAAGTGTCTGCTCGTATACGGTAACCGTACGAATAATTTTGCATTATTCGTACGGTTACCGTACGAGCGGTCACAGACTTAAATTAATCGCCTCTGTGTGCGGGAGATTCTTTGAGATTCTTCGACTTTTCAATGAAGCTCTTCATGTTTATTTTCATTAAATTGTCAAAGGATGATAGAAATCATCCTTTGATAATACTGAACACAAAACGAAAGAGTATTATTTCTGAAAGGATTCGTTGACGCATCTTTTTCCGCCATCATATGCTTGCTGTATGAAACCGATTCTTTTTTTAAAATCATCATGACCGCTTTACCAGAAATAATGATGCAATTATTAATTGATTTTGCGTATTACACATAGGTAGGCTGATTGACAATTTTCGAAAATGTATGGAAACGAGAGGCTCCTACTCGAATATCCCTTCGATCACCGAGATCCACAGATTTTCTTTTTTTTATCGCACAACTTCAGGTAATTTTATCCGTCAGTTCGCGCGTGATAACCTCGATTGACGTTGGTTTCGAAATTATGCTCGGTGTAATTTCCATTGGAATTTCGAAGGAATATTCGATATCGCGATCGTTCCCATCGTTCTTGCCGACGTCGTTCAATTTCCCCAATTAATCGGTAAAGCGTCCGTGGCTTGTGATACACACATACACACACACACACACACACACACACACATGGTATTTCGATTCCACTAGCGAAATGCCACGATATTCCCGCTCGTGAAACACAATGTCATTGGAACCGATGGCCAAAAGCCGCACGTGCTATCTCGGCTCATCAAAGCCGACGAGTGAACCGGTAAAATGCGTTTCATCGCCCGATTCAAAGTCCCCGATCGATGATTCCGATGAGAAAAATAAAACTCGAGAAAATTCAACGCCGTCGGAAGCAAGCGTTGCCGCGTTGAGCGAATCCTCGAGCAATTGTAAGTACGAGACATCGAGCGAGGGTCATCCGCGAACGCTCATTCGTGCAGAAGCCCCAGCGCCAATGAATCCTAGTAGTCTCAGCGCGGAAAATCATGATCAAATCAATGCCCCCGAGTCTTTGAACGTTGAGGATAAAATCGTTGAAGTAGCGGATCACGCGATTAACGAGGTCGCGAGCGCCCGAGAAACTTTTGATTCTCCGGATAACATAGAAAGATACCAATCAGTTCCCGTTGTGATGAATAACTGTCCGACTAACTCGGACGAGCGAGTATCGTCTAAAAATGATATGCTCCGTTGCGTTGGATCGGACTCGTCGACTGCGCGTACCCGAAAATTTAAGAAAATCATTGCTTACGTCGAATCAACGAACTGGTCACGTTCCGATATTACCGCGCAGCGTGAAATCGCTTCTAACGATTTTACAACGATCGAACGATCCAACGAGTCAGCAGAATTCACGAATCTCGCTCCGATCGATCGGGAATCCGGCGGTTTTTTCAACAAGACCAAAGGCGTTACGTTCTTGGCCCTTAGCGGTGAGAACACGATGCCGGAAGTGGATAAAAGTTCGAGAGTTGCGTTTCAGAGTAATCACGTTGGAAAATCGCGAAACAGCGTGAAACCGATGAGAACGGGATCGAACATTGGGATAATCGATGATCTGATAGGCATTGCCGAGAATCGAAATCCATCGATAAGATCCATGTATTTTCCCCCAAATCCGGACGATCGTTCGATAATATCGGAAAGTCCGAGTATCAATCGGGTGTCACGAAATTCACGAATTTTTTCGCGCAATCGTTCGGATCTCGATGCTCTGTTGCGCATAGAGGACGAGCTTGTACCGCTGCAGAATGAATTCAGCAGATTGGCGGAAAAAGTACGAGCTCTCAATCTAACCGGACAGTCATGCAGATTTCGCGTTGATCCGTGGATCGGATCGACCGGTCCATCCTCGATTCTATCACGCGATACCTCCGGCTACTTTCTCCATCGTGCACAAGTATTCTGTCGCAATGATTCGCCACGTTACTCATCGAATACACGCGACTCGCAGTTAACGATATTACCAACGGCCGATAATTCATTTGTTCGCGAAAACCCCGATCCCCGAGGTTCATGCATCTGGCGTGAAAACGTCGAGACGATTTATCCGCGATCTCACAATCGTTTGCAAAGCTTTCCCGTACCATCGCGAATATCGTGCGAAAATTCACTCCAACTGGCGAACCAGGAGGTGCGATTTTTTCATGAAAAGCCAATAGCATACGGGGCCAGCTGTGATTTTCCCGTTGGGCATGAAGATTGTCCGGGGAAACCGATGTGTTTCGGTAATATCACGGATAGATCGCAGCGAGATCATCTTGAACGATATCACTGGAGCAAATGGAGTTCCGTATTACCGAGCCAAAGTTTTTCTCGCTTTCGCGATAATTTCGCGAATACCGCGAACAATTCGAAAAGCAATATTCAAGCCGAAGTATCGTGCAGAAAAAAGTCGCGCGATCGTGCGAAATCGCGTGAAAATGATTTCCGCATTATCGACGACAAGTCTCGCTTGCCCGTTGCGACAGAACGAAATTTCGTGGATCCTCGCGATCGCAAGAGCAGCTCCCGCGTGAGTCAAGATCGCTATTTTTCTCATCGAACGTCGGACGGCAGTGTGTCGGTCAATCGGATATTCTCAAAACGATCGCAATGCTCCAACAGACCCAGCGAAGATACACGCACCGTGAAAAATCAATGCTTTGACAATGAAAAAATTATTTCGAAAAAAAGATCTAATTACGATGAGACGAAAGATAAGAATAGACGTGAAAGAGCTAATAAAACATCGACGATTTCAGTGGATTCGCGAAAATCGCGTATCATGGAAAATAATCGCTCAATGAGCGAAGAAAAATTGGCCAGAAATGAAAATTCCTCGGTCTCAATGGAACCACGCGAATCCCAAGATCCTTCGGTCTCACGAACGAACGATCTGATCATTTCACATCCCATCGGTAATATGATCGACTCGTCGGATAATTCGGGATCTCTGGATATCCAAACGAAGACGTCAATCGTGAGTTATTCGAGTGTTTTGCAATCGAGTCGTGAGAACGTGAAAATTTGCGAACGTGAAAATTCGAACGTCGCCAGCGAGCAGCGAATAAAAATCACGGGTACGTATACGGAGCATACGATCGTGAGAATGGACGACAGTGAGAGCTCGGAAGTTTTCGATTCCCCGGAGCACGAAGTTGCTCGTTTTACCGAACTCTCGGATAATCCGTGCGCGGTGAAAATTTCACCGAATCCTCGGAGATTCGACGTGGATTCACGCGATCCCCGAGACATCGTGAAACAACTGACACTTCCGATTAGCGAGGAAAAAATAACGATCGTACCGGTGATTTATACAACGGGAATTCCCGAGTCCTCGAAGCAATACGATTCGCAGATTTGCCGTAAGAAAATCATGGAAAAGAAAAAATCGTCGCATCGGCATCGAGCGATCGTGGAAAAAATCGGAAAATTTTCCGACAGAGGTGAGAAATTGTCGTTGATGAGAAATGGCTCGTCGTTGTTATCGAGAGCGGGTAGCCAGGCTACGGCGAGTATTACCAGTCAATTGAGTCATCTTAACGATCGAAATTCATCGTTCTTGGAGCATGAAAATACGTGGCTCGGACAGTGGAGAAGGGACAGTAGAATCTCGATCGCTTATAGTCGAAGCAATACGGCGATATCGGTATCATCGATAAATACCGAGAGAACACTGAGAACCGGCGAGACAGCATCGAAAACGGCAACAATGTCGCGAAGTCGTAAAATTGATAGGATAAAACGGGATAGGTATGACGCGGGAAATGATTCGAGTTTCATGAAAATAATGGATTCGAACGATTCGAAAAATCGTGAAACGAGAAATTATAAGCCGATGAGCTCGGCGAGAGGGGGAAGCAACGAGAGGAGCATCGGTATGAGAATTTCACCGGATGATTTTCTCGATGACGCGTGAAGCATGACAAAATCCGCGAGTATCCGTATTCATGGATGAGCAATGAGATCTCACATATTTATGTGTATTTTTTTTTTTTTTTTTTTTTTTTTTTTTTTCGTTTTGGCAATATTCGACGAGATCAAAACTCTTTTTTGTTCGAATTATTCGAATAATCGTACCGGTAATATACGTGTAACAGCGTAAAAAAGAATGCTAGAGACTCGGGAAAGCCGTGCACTATGCTGCGGTCCTATAGTGCCAGAGTGAATATCCGTCTAGTCAGTGAGAGGATTTTATCATAAACGATAGATTTATGGGATTTTGGACGTTTCGATTTTTTTTTTTCCATGCGTCGCGATCCCGCACAATCTTCGTGGAGTAGAAACGTCATCGCAAATCCCTGGATAATTCATTCACGGTTACTTTTGTACATGTGTATACCGACGAGGTCATTGTCAGCAGGCTTGATATAGAGAATAAATATACAAATGTTTCGTATAAAAAGAAAAAAAATTGGCATATTTATTTCTGTAAATTGGCAGTCAATTAATTTTTATAATCTAAATTTGAGAAATAAAAATTAATTCATTCTCGTGGATTTCACCGCAAGTATATATATGCCTTGGTGCGATTACTACACATTTAGATAAAACTTTTCTATGAATAATCAAATTAAGATTTTGGAAAAATAGTTTTTCATTTTCCCGATAGATAATTGGGGTGTATATTTATATTTTTGCCAAAAGTAGACGTATAACAAATCGCGCAAAATTTTAGCCAATAAAGCGAAAGGCAGTTGAAATTTTCTTTCGTCGTTCTCTCGACGCTTAAAGAGTCTTATGCAGAAGTTATCGCGTGTATATCCTTAATCCCAGACTGTCCAGATGGACTAAACGTAAATCCACACCGCTGGCTGGGCGAGAGCCGGTGGCAACGCGATTACTCGACAAAATATTCAAATCCGAGAGTTGCGAAAACTGCCACTATAAGTAGCTATAACGGGACGATTCTGCAGGAGCAAAAAATAAAAGATATTTTGCATGGGCATTTTATTATAACGAGCTCTTATCTTAAGCATAAAAAAATGGAATTATTTTGATTCAAATAAATTTATGTATATGATATGCAGATTTATATTTTCTTCCGCAAAATTTATGTATAAATTTATGTACATGATAATATGCAGATTTATATTTTCTTCCACAAAACCCTAAACTTGAATGTTCGAGCAAAAACTTACAGACTGGGTAAAATTTAGTTTAAATATAAAAATGAATTGAAATCATGTAAATCTTATTATTTTTATTCTCGATCAATCCTCGGTCAACAAATTCAATTTCAATGTGACATTTTTTTTTACGAAATTCTCGATCGAGGAGGAATATGAGTGACGTGTCAAAAATCTTCTATTTTTCATGTCTATTTTTTGCATGCATTTCTCCTTGAAATAATCTTGGAATTAAATACAATTAATCGGTTTGTCAATCGCGCAATTTACACTTTTTGAGACATTGATTTAATCTGATTCGATAAATTCTTCTGAGTGATGAATTTATAAGAAGAAAGGATCGGAAAATTTCTTTATTGTCGAGTATTTCGTTGACGACACCTTACCTGCGGCATATTTTTGGAACGGGAAATTTCAATGCTACACATATCGTTTTGGACGTTTGAAATTCTTGCGAAAAGATGAATATTTTGGCAGCTTTCATCGTGGGAAGCGCGAGCCAGCGAGGTTTTCGAGTACATATCCTCGTCACTGGGATTTATTTATCACATCGGATATTATTTCACAAAAGAGAATCAATATTATTATTATAGTACACTTTTGCTCGTGTTATATGGTCCACGCTGGGACACGACATTTCCCCATTGATGACGCAGAAACGAACCAACGAAAATACTCTCTATGACGTTATTAATCTTCATGTATTTATATAAAAAGATACGACGACATGCAAAGTACATTCTGCTGATGACACACGAAATTTATAGCATCTTCCATTACTATTTCGATTGGTCTGATGAAAACGTATCAATGAAATCATCAAAAATCAATACTTTTTACATTATTCTAATAAATATGTCAAATTCACGAGATTGAAATGTATTCAACTTGTGCATTATTCGTATAAAAAATATAATGCAATATATGCAAATAATGTACATTTTTACGGTATAGAAAGTCATATTTTTTGGGTATAAATTTTTTTTCCTGCTTGACGAAAAAAAAAAATTGAAAATTCAATAACAAATAGCAAATCATTTGAATAATTCATAACTGATATATGGGGCATTCCATCCCAAGCGTAGGAACCCGTGACCCTGACCCTCTCGGATTTGTTTCATTATTTTTTCTATGATTACATTGAGTCTAAAGGATACCTTCAAATTTTTCTAGATTTTTAGAAATAGCCGTTTGAAAAAAAAATTTTTTTGCTAAAAATAGTACATTTCGACACGAGTACGCAAAGGCTTTTTTGACGAAACGAGAGGATTACGGCACGAGCCGAAGGCGAGTGCTGTAACGAGTTTCGTCAAAAAGCCTTTTCGTACGAGTATCGAACATAATTTTTCCTCATGAGAGCCGAGAAAGCGCAACGAAGTTGCGATTTCGAGGTTAGAATGAGGAAAACACCTTTTTTTAAAAAATATGAAAAAATTACCAAAAATCCGTGCTTATGTGTAGAACATTTTCAACAATCACCCAGAGTGGGGAGATTTTTTTTTCTCTGTGTTTTACACGCTTTTAACGTCTAAAAAATTCTGAAAATTAAAAAAAAAAAAAAATCTCCCCACTGTGGGTGATTGCTTACAATGTTCTACATATTATCACAGATTTTTGGGAATTTTTTCATATTTTTTAAAAAAGGTGTTTTTCTTTTTTTGAATTTTTGGTATTTTTTCGACGTTAAAAGCGTATAAAACACAGAAAAAAAATCTCCCCACTCTGGGTGAGTTCTTAAAATATTCTACATATTATCACGGATTTTTGGTAATTTTTTCATATTTTTTTGAAAATAATATTTTTAGCAAAAAATGTTTTTCTGAAAAACGGCTATTTGGAAAAATCTAAAAAAAAATGTTAAAGTACTCTTTGGACTTGATGTAATCATAGAAAAAATAATTAAACAAATCCGAGAGGGTCAGGGTCACGGGTTCATACACTTGGGATGGAATGCCCCATATATATAATATTTTTATTTCAAATTAAAATCAATCAATAAACACAATAAATAAATGGTGGTTAAGTAATTATTTCAAAAAATTTTGTAGGAATAATCGTTCGATTGATACCGATTGTCGAATATAGAAGACGCAAATTATTCATGTCCCGCTCGTTACCGCTCATATAATAACTCCATTAGTCATGCTATTATAATTTCTCCATTAGTCTTTTTCTATATCGCTCTATAACTCTCCTTAATTCTCAAATCAATCGTTATATAATATATATATGCATACGTTCGTTCTATAATTTCTTTCTATATTTCCCGAAGCAGTCTCTAATTGAGTTTCGCGTGATGAAAAACGAGAAAGAACGCGAGAGAACGTTGGAGCGATAAAAATTTCGACGTCTAGCCGCAAGCTCGTTCGCATATACATTAGATATAATATGTGAGGGCCATTTCGTGCCAAATCAGTCGAAGTTCTATCCTGACTATAGTGAATCTTATAGTTTTTTTTTAATCCTACTGTTCAACTCTTCCAAACCATATTTCGCTTTGATATTTTCGAAGATAAGAAAACATAACCCAGCGTGACTTTTGGAATCTGAACGTTTTATTAATGAGGTGTACGATCATTGCTACGAATCCAACTTTCGGACTTGAAATTTTTATATTTTTTTTACGAATACTTTATGCGCCTATTGCCAAAATTTGAGCTATATTGACCGTTTAGTTTTTACGTGATAAAATTGCAAAGTCGAGCAGTTTGAATTACCAAAGCCCGGTCGTCTTATGGAGACTGTCAACCAGAAGTTCGGTGATCATGGTTTTGCTGCTCATGTATCCAACTACACCCGTTGGAAAACTGAAATTTGATAGATCAGATATAATAGATATTGTAAAAAATTTAAAAATTACTCTCCACCGTGTAATTCAAGCACTAACAAAAAAGTTTAAATTTTCCGATTAAAAATGGCCGGAACTCCGACTCTCTCTCTCTCTCTCTCTTGTTTCATGCGTGCCCCTCGCTCGCCGCGCTCACCCGTGCCTACGTTTCCGCTTAGTCCCTGCCCATAGAAGTGATTGTATATCTCCTTAAAAATTGAGTTAAAAACCAGAGGATGTTCCATATTATTTTTCACTGAATTATTTTCAGGGTTGTAAAAAATAATGAATCAATTGACCCGGGTCGGACGTTTTTCGATATATATATATAGTGGTATATCCTCCGTACAAATACGATACTCGTGTACGTATGAAAACTCGATGCCGCATTTCATTCGAATCGAAGAGGCAGAGAGAAAAATAAAAGCATTTGAAAAATCGTAATACTGATATATGAGATTGATATGTGTATGGCGAGAATAGTGGGAGACTTGTGCACCCCCTGTAGTCTGAATGAGGAATCTTGATGTTGGTTATATGGCTTGCCGGAGAGCAATCAATAGTCACAGCTCGAGAGAACGCGCTTGGTGCGGGATCCTCTCTCCCGTAACCAAGTAGTAGGATGAGTTGGTAAAAATTTGGGCTAGACTGTAAATTTGGGCCACTCGAAATTCCCGCGTATGCCCGTCGGGCACATGCGCACAAAGCACACGATTTGTGCAGGATCGAGGCGATGCAGAACGAACACCTATCAGACGTTAGCCGGAAAATTATGAATTTTGAAATTTTTCTCATCGACCAATCGTTTGGTAGTCAATAATTTTTTAGAAATGATAAAAACAAATTTTTTGATTGGGTCAGCCGGAAATTTTCTTTATTCTGCAGTAATTTCACTTCATAAGTAGCTTAATTAATCGATACGTATTCGTGAGTTGGTCACGAACATACTAATTAAATCGTATGGTTGTCAACCGCATATCCGCGAAAGCTCCAAAAAACAATGTATCTCCTAGCAGTCTTATTGAAAATTTAAGGAAAATCATTTCGTGGTAATTGCTAGTCCAGTTATGACGTTCAGTAGACATTAAAAAAAAAAGTAATCGGGGATTTTCAATCCCTGATTATAAGAAATCTTGGGATTTCCTTGACGGTTTTCTCCTGTTATTTCGAAATTTTTTTTGATCCACTATTTTTGGCTGAGAATAGTCGGACCCCGGTGGCGATCGAGTATAATTTACATATATACACGGATTCGAGGTCAGGTAAAAGTATTTTCTTCAAAAAATACATGTTTTTGATCCCTGACTGGGAGAAGTCTTGAGGATTTCCTTGACGATCGTTCCTGAATCTTGAAATTTTTTTTTCTTCACTATTTTCGGCTACGAATAGTTGCTTTCCGGTCGCGATTGAGGATAGTGCACATGTGCACGGAATCGAGGCCAGCGATAATGATTTTTGAAAAAATAAAAATGTTTTTCCAATGGACAATTGATTTATTGATTTTTGATCAATTGCTTCGAGGAAGAATATGCCGAAACTTAAATGATGTTTCAAATTTGACCCAACTTCTCTATCTTCACCCGAGTAAGAGAGGCAGGGACGGAGATCCATAAAGAAGATCTCTATAGGCCTTTCTATCACGAAGGCCCTCGTAAATTCCATCGTTCCCTCTAGCAGCGGCACACACGTCAACCGGAAAACATCGCGATGGCCGAGAGGGTGGGAAGGGCGAAGGGGCATAAACGCGTCAAGGGTATCGAAACTTCCGTTTGCGAGGTCAAATCTCCGTTTCCATTGGAAAATATATGTACACGAGACCGGTAGCACGTACGTACGAAGGATCCAATATCGAGCTTACTCGTTGCTTCTAGCTTATGAGTTCTCTTTTGGATTTTCCGTTTTCGGATATTGAAAGATCGTTTGTCAGCATCGTCAAAACTGGAGGTTGCTGAAACTAAATTTGGTCTTTTTTAAATAGATTTTAAAGAAAAAAAACAATTCCCATTTCAATCTTAGTGGTTTTTAATTTTTTTAAATTTCAATCGCTGCTGGGTAAAATTTCTGGCCTGAATGTAATTATAGTGTTGAGTGGCAATTATTTCTTATTTTTAATTAATGTATTATTATTTCAATGCATGCAGTACTTATGAAACCTATTTTTTCAATTAATAATGGGACTACTGTTATTATTATTAATTATTTTTAATTGACAATAATTAAGCTTTTTCATGGAATGTCATCTTAGGGCTTTTATATCCTTTCCGGTGAGATAGCGCATTTGCAAGAGGACACTTCGACTAATGTCATCTAAGTACAGGATAATCGTAAGGAATCGGTCGCGAAGTTGGTAGCGTGTCAGTCGTTAGGTAGGTAGATGGGCAGATCTCAGTTAAAATCTCAGGTAGGATAAAAATTGATCTCGACGTAATAACGTCCGGGTTAAGGAGCCGGAAACACTTGTAAAAAAAAAATCATTTATAAAAAGTTAATTTTTTTTAACTATAAATTTTAGGTTCTAAAGTGCCGAATTTGCCGATTGTTCTGTGGTTCGAGCCGGACTTTTTTTTGGAAAAATTTACAGGATTAAAAAATAATGAAACAAGAATTTTAAATTCTTTCGTCGATCATTTTTAATTGTTAATTTATAAAGTAACAAACTATATTTATTCCCGCTTATACCCGGCATACGAACACGCGTAGACGGGTTGAAACAACACGCTTTACAATGAGGTGTAAAATTTTAGACGCTTTCGACACCGAATTCCTAACACCAAATCATACTTTTGGAACACAGTAGAATCCGTCCTGTTGTCAAATCGAATGAACCACATTCTGATGTCAACTGTGAATAATCCACGCGAAGTTACTAATAATGTGTGAATTTATTACACCAACTCAATACCGGACAATCAACACGACCAGGTCATATATAGACCTGGGTGGACCACTATAGAATTAATGAGCGTAATTTAATTAGTGTTGAATTCAACGTCACATTTTTACAGTGCAATTTTACGTATTCTCCCAGTCTATATTATTCGAATGATCTTCTAAAGCAATTGAAAAATGACACATCATCATGATGATGTTTCATCTCGAATGAGCGTCTTGTGCCAATTTCTACAATATCTGCTATTTAAAAGCAGACACAGCTCGTATCTTAGAAATTAAAACGTAATACCTATTTTCTGTATATGCTCCATCTGACCTTATCGCAATTCATTACACAGTGAAAGTTTGTAAAACCGTTGACTTTTTTTGCAGAGATTTAAAAAAAAAAATTCGATCTTTGATGATGCCCAAGTTACTTAAAACTTCTCTCCTCTTTCCTTTTCGGTTAGCAAACATTTATCGAGAGCTGTCCTATAACGAGACGCGCACAGACCTCGGGATATGTAGGAACTTCAAAGGAATTTGCTCATTCGCCAGACAACTTTAGATTACATATTTGTATATATAAGATGACCATGAGAGGTCCTCTGCTGCGACGAGAGCTCGAAGCTTCACAAACAAAAGGAATCCTACGCAAACATCATATATGCTTGTACAGCACTAGTAGAATGGGCTGGAGTAATACGAGTCACAATCGTTGCAAAGAAAATTATCATACGCGTTGTTTATTTTCTAAGGGTTTATTTTTACGATTTTTCGGCGCCACAGAATCCTTTAACTGGGGAAACTTTGTTTGTGTCGGAAATACATGTACCAATTATCTCTTAGGTGACCCTCATCGTCCTGGTCAGGCCCAGTCCTCTTTATGGCTTTCCTCTTAGGGCTGGTTGGTCTACCTCGTGGTAAAATTTATCTGACGCGTACCCCTGAACCTCAACATTGGTTACACGTCAGATCATTTTTACCCAGAGGTGGAACATAACCGACCCTTACTATGCAGAATTTACTGAAGCATGCAACGTCGAGGTCACTACGTGTGGTCCAGTGGGAAAGGCCTCTAGTGGTCCTGACATGAATATATATATATATGTACACGCACAGAATCGCCATTCCTGAGTCATTCTTTGACAGAGAGCTTGCGTGGAAGATATTCAACTACATTCGAGGCATACCGCATTCCCGGGAATCTCTCCCTCTCGAATATTCGTCGTATCGGAAAAAATCGTTCCATTCGTTGACAGAAAGGCAAACTCAATGAAGTTCATGCCGAGCGGTTATTCAAATGTAACGATTGCGAGCGCTTAAAAAAAATATACACGAATATGATGAATGACATTTGCTACGAACGATAAAATGAAAGATATAACCGCGTCGGTCTAATTGACATTTACGTTCGATCGCGAATCCAGAAGGTTTTAAAAAATTTCGAATGCATAAAGAAACGACGACCGATGATGTTTTAGTTTTTTTTCCCGTCATTTGTTCATCGGCTCGATTGGAAAAAATTTCGAGCTGATGCTCCCACAACAGAGAATTTACCACCTCATCGAAATTTGCACTATAGCTCCTCTATGTATCATTTATACATAAGAGATGTACAATGTCTTTTGTGAAATGTTACTGATGGTTATTCAAGATTAATCGGACTCCCCGCGGTCGGTTTCTTCATTATCTACCCCCCGAAAGTCACTTTGATGTTCGAGTCTCACGCGCGAGGACGAATATATGGAAGGAAATGATGGTGGTAAAGGGAAGAAGAAAAAAAAACAAAGGATACGGGTGGAGAGCTTGCGCGTCGAATAAGAGAGTATGTAAGCCTTTGGTGCTGGTGAACGTAATTGACGAGGGAGAGAAAGAGAGAGAAAGAGAGAGAGAGAAAGCGTGGGTGAGAGAAAAAGAGAATGATTCTGCTCTCTCACTCCGCGGGCGTACAGCCCATTCGTTCGAAACCAGAGGTAGCACAGCCGTAGAAATTGCCTGATAAATCCGAGAACTTTGCGGGCGAAGTCCCGGGAGCTTTGGTACACCGCATAGCCAGCATGAACACCAACCCTCCTTCATATCGTCTCTCTCTCTCTCTCTCTCTCTCTCTCTCTCTCTCCACTTCAAGTATACTTTTCGAAAGCCTTTCATTTCTTCTCATTGAAAGCGACCTTCTGCTATATTATACGATCCAATATCTATATAACTGTACTAACAAAGTGGTACGTTATTATCCATCAAAGAACATTGAAAAGAACAGTTTCTTTGCCTTTGTGTTTATTTGATCTCAAATTATGAAATTCACATATTTCGTAATTTATTCCTCAACTTAATGGATTGATTAACGAACTATCAACCATGACAATTAAAATCTGCTAAGCTGTATGTATGGAATTTGAGAGAAAAAAATCCTCAATCTTACTCAAAATGAATTTAGAATTTTTGCAAATTAGCTTTCTTGATGTACAATATTCCCTTTGAATCATGATTATTCTCCGAGTGAAATGATACACAGTCTGAGCTGTCATGACTGTTGACATTTCGGAGAAAAGAAAATTTTTAGCTTTTGATTCATTGCCAAGTCAATTGTATTCCATATCTTATATTACCCGGAACATATCAACCGTTATAGGAGAAAATAAGGAAATACGATCTTTACCGATCAAGTCATGTATACCTTGAAGGAACAAGGTGAACGAGCAAAAGGTCGAAAAAGCAATACATACTACGTATATATGCGTATATCGAACTTATGGATGATCTTATCGAAAAGCCGCGAGCTTTTGTGGCGAAAAATCCTCGCTCTCTTGCTTTCTCACCAGGCTGTCTATCGGAAGATCGAATTTCCCACAGCTGGAGAAGAGAACACGGCAGCAACCACACGGGACCACTTTTTTTTAATGATCGGGCGCGCTGATCATCGATTCGCGAGTATTTTCCTTTTTTTTTTTTTCATCAATTTTGACAAGAAGATTCGCGGGATATCGTGAGGAGCAAGCAGAGCAGCTGTTGTACTCTGTTGTACTTCTCGCATGTGTCATATTTAAAGCGTAAGTTCGGGATTCTCGCGAAAATCCCTTGGCACGAGTTTGTAAGTTATCAACGTTGAATAATCGATTGTACGTGCGAAAAATCTTGAAAACTGTGGTATAAGGGTATAAATATATCACTGGAATTGCCGATAAATATATATGAAGGATTCTGCATCAACTATAAGACACTTTTGTCTCAAAGTTTTCCCCATTTGACAGTATTGTCTGCCAATAAATTCAAATGATTCATGTATTTATCTAAAAATTTATCGGTTCGTTGTAAACATTTTTTTCACATGAACAGAGTCGTATCATTGAAGGTGATGGTTGGTATTGAATTTGGTAAAAGCCAATGAACTTGTTCTGATTTCAAGGAATTTTTCAAAAAAATTCTCCGACAGCTCTAACTTCCGAAAATATTAAAAGATATTGGGCGTTGACATTTTTTTTCTGCACAATGAAAATACTATTAAAAGATCATTGACATTAAATTTGGCGCTCATCGTTGAAAGAGTGTTTGGTTTGAAATTGAATTTTGAATTTTAATTTTCAATTTCCTCGATAAGAGAATCCTCAATGAGAATCGAGGGAGGCTTTGCCGTATGTGGTAATAATTTTGAATTATTCAGATAGCATTCAGCAAAAGAAAAATCGTGCAAATTTCAAACTTGCACTCGGTTCACTTGATGAAGCGAAGCGAAAATTGATAAACCCGTACTTGCTCATAGCGGGAGCTTGCGACCGAGATGAAATATTCAAGAAGCTACATGAAAAGTTGCTAATTCGCGAGTTTTTCTTCGTTCTATACGCATAAAATATGTTCAAGCTGGTATAAAGCTGGCTCAAGCGATTGAGGATTGGTCTCGTACCTGTATATCAATAATGCTCCGTGTACAGTCGTATGCAATAATTACGCTGAGCTTCGGTATAAACTTCAGACAGTCGCGCTAAAAGGAGCGGCTATAAATATGGTTCGGCCTCAAAATAAACTTTTCTGGACGAGCTCCAAAGAACGAGATAAACTCTGATTAACGTCGCTCCAGTTTCAAGATCTCGCGATTGCTCCTATACACATTTACCTATATATATATATTATATATTTCCCTATCTCTTTCACATTTTGGCATTTCTCTATTGTACAGTCGTACCATTCTACGAGTCGAAGCCTCTCGATAATACGGTTATGCGAGTCATGTGCTAAATATTGTTAGTAAAAGAAAATTAAAAAAGCTATACGAACAAAAATTGGATCTTTACACGTTGAGGGAGCTAAAAGTAAAAACATTGGCTATCAATTTTGTGGGTCTGTATTAGAGAGGAATAAGAAAATAGTGTGGTCGTAATTAAACAAGACGTAATAGTGTGGTCGTAATTAAACAAATAAATCAATTAAACAAGACGATGACCTAAATGGTGATACACATTTTATTTTTATTGTTATGGATGCAAGCAATGCTGCTTAGGTATAATCGCGTACCAATTGCTGTTAGTTTAATTTACATTTGTATTGATAAATTCCAAATGTTACTCGAAATTGATCATAATAGTTTTTCGAGCCTTTGAAAAACTTGAAAACATTTTTTTTTAAACTTTATTCAAAAAATTTAAACCACGAAAACTCTTTTCGTACACTGTCTCCGTAATATATTCGGCAAAATTCGTCAGGCAAGCCTCAGTACTCCATAAATATGGAGGATTATATGGCACGCTTGGAAAAACCGACAGGGATGGACAAGTCAGCCAGCAGGAACAAAAAGTAAAAGTACTTTTTACCGATCAACTTTTCCGTAATTGGAAAGAGACGAATAGGCTCCGATGAAACGTGCGCTCGTGTATATAACGCGTGAGTGACCGATCGGCATAGTGAAACTGTCGAAAAGTTTTCCCAGAGCTTTCCCCATCTCTATATATCGCTCGAAGCTTTTCGCGCCGTATTCGCGAATGTTTTGCCATTATTTCCGTCCTGTGTACTTTCAACATATATAAAATTCAATCTCTCTCTCTCTCAGCCAGATTTTGTATAGCACAAATCGTTTTCTGTCGAGACCTTTGAGAGGCTTCGAAAGTCGTCGCTGACGACGTAGGCATTTTCGATAAATATTTTATAAATCCAATTTCCGATTGACACCGTTAAATCATTGCGGGGCTTCAAACGATTTTGTGACAGGATGTGGTCCAACGTGAAATAATATAGCTGATATGTGTGATACAGCGATGGAGAGAGAGAGAGAGAGAGAGAGAGAGAGAGAGAGAGAGAGAAAGAGGAAGTGAGAAAATCTGAACGCTTGAGGGAAGTAAGGGGCACGTTGGCAAAGTTCCATAAAGTCAGTTCGAGTATCAGAGCTCACAGAAGCAAACGTGTATCGACTTGAGACTATGTACTGCAATCCTTCGAGAACAAAGAGGATATAAACGCAAAGAAAAATATTACCACGATGGATGACAACCTGCGATGGGCTTGTCGTCACGTTTTTTCACAATAAATAAAAATGACAAATATGATACAACAGTTTTTAATTAATTAAAAATGAACAGAACGTTCTTGACGAAGTGTGTGTCGTCGAAATTCTCGACAAAAGACAAAAAGATCATGAGCGATTATTGGCTGGCATAGGACTCTTCAGTAGCATAAATATGGAATAAGTTGGAGGATATTTTTTGCCTTTATTGAGACAGAAATACAATTATCACAAAGCGTTGAAAAATCTTGATTAAATTAAGGATTTTAAAAAGGTTTCATTACAGAAACTTCGTATTACACTTACCAAGTTTCAATTAAGGGAGGTAAATGAACCAATTTACCAAGTAGATTGACAATTTTTCTGTACGCAGATGAGTATCGTATAGTGTGTGTCGACTGCCCAAGGTATCTTTGCGGAAAAAGGATGCGAATAAAAGTGTAAAAAATGTATCGAGTAGCCCCAAAATCGCTCTCCATTATGAAGGAAACAGTGCATCGCGTGGCCTGTCACAAGAAAAATTTGAAAATTCAACCGCATCGTTGTATTTGTAATCGGAGTAAAATTTGCGATTCTTCAATTTGCCTCGAAAGCTCGTTTGAGTGAAAAGAGAAATTGTTGTCCTCCCACCGGTCTGAGCATTACCTCCCACTTGGGGATGCATTTTTTTCGATTTAATTAAGGTGATACGAGCATACATTTCCTGATTGGATGAAAATTTGAATTTTTTACATGTTGTAGCATAAATGCATATAGGATATCACCTGCAAAATTTCAAAGCGGGTCAACGACTGTTTACTCGAGTAATTAATTTGTGAAATCAAGATAATAAGGCCACGCCATATCCGAATTCCCGGCTGACGGAACGTTGAAACAAAAATATGAATCTTTCGCGATTATAGATACGATCAATAACAAAAATGTGAAATATTCAGAAAACTATCACGATTACGTACGTCCTACAAAAAGTAGGGGTCGACGAACCTTCTGATCTAATATCATCGATTTAATGAACTAATTTGTCGCGTGCGCCGGCCTGTGTCCCCGCGTGAGCAGTCCGACTCTCTCATTTTGTTTCATGCATTCCCCGCTTTACCGCGCGCTCCGCCTCGCCAAGGTTCGCGCCTACCCCCATCTCCGTCCGCGCAAGGACTACCTTAAAACGTAAAGTTGTATCCGCTAGAACATCTTCTGCTCATTATGAATTTAAGGTAGTACCTCCGCGGCTGGTGGCGGGGAATATGCGGGAACGTTGGCACGGCGAAAGCGCGATTGAGCGTGGGCACGCATGAAACAAGAGAGAGAGTCGGACCGCTGCTCACAGGCTCGCGCGTACCTCTTTCACTTACAATATCTCAAAAACTAAATGGTATATCTTCCTCAATTTTTTTTCACATTATTCGTGACATCCCTCTCTAGCTTCTTCTCGTTTTTCATCAACTTCTTAATTTTAGTTTTGACGCTAGAATTATTAACTAACTCCTTCGTGCATGCATGGCGCATATGTTATACGTGTAAATCAAGCCAACTTTGAGTGTAAATATCTCGGGTTCGGGATGGTAAAGCTTATTTAAATTGCACAGATGTTCGGATAACATATCAAACAATCTGTATACCAAATTTCGACCATTTCCTAATTCAACTATCCTGTGGAGGTACTACCTTAATCGTTCTTTGATCCAAATACCTAGAAGCGATTCGAAAAAAAAGCAGAAAACACTCATATTCTTGGAAAAAAAGTGTTTGTTTATGATTTTTAATATCGGAAAACAGATTCGCGTGCTTACGATTAAAAGAAACGACCATGCGTATAGACCGTGGGGAAATTTACCATCTGAGAACGTTCATGTGTGATGCACATTTGAGCGAATAAAATCTTGGATAAAAAAGAAAAAAATTGAATAGCTATTGCGGAAGAAGTTCGCGATGAAGTATACGATGGACGTGCCAACTGCACGAATCTTTGCGACGACGATCACGATGTATGCGGATGTAGGCATAAGCCGCAATAGCGTCGACGTCAGCCGCAGGGTACATCATCTGTCCATCCGGAATAGCGAAACGGCGTATAACGAATCCGACTTCACGCTCTAAAATCGCAGTGCCAATCTCGGTCCGGTGTAGTTTACTTTTAGAACGTGTGTCCACCCCGTGCATTGTGACGAGATCCAAGCGTCTAAGATACACGTTGTATGCGCTGTATTATGTTTTATAACTATCTCAATTTTTTTTTTTTCAAATCAGATTCTCTTGTATATAAATATTTTTCTTATATGAAAAAATAAAGTAAGTGAAAAATTGACCTTTTTTTTTTTGAATAATCGTTGAACATACTTCGTGGGGAAAAGAACATAGCGAGAGTTTTAGTCAGTTCAATTTTGGTTGGAATGCTGCATATAAATATATATATAATTCAACGAAACCTTTTTTTATGTTTGATGGGCCATGGCGCGGATGAACATTTGGGAATACCAGAAAATTAGCCGTCGATGTACAGAAACTTTGTATATAACTCCACGATTAATATGCTCGTCGATAATTTCATAATGAGTCACTCGATCGTTTGTCCATATCGTTCATGACTAAAATGTATTTCATTTATTTCCCCGCTCGTATGGATACGAACGGCGCAACGTTGAATATGAAATTCATTCGTCAATTTCCATGAAAAATTCATTAATCATTCATGAGTTTCAAGGGGATTTTGGATTTGATCTTCATTGTTGTCGCCTTGTGTAGAGAATTTTTCGTCTTTCGTCCAACAAATTGCAGTGAAAATACATTGAAAAGGTTGAATCAATTAATATATATGATACGGAATGAAATGATCAAATATAATAACTGTAGGAAAAAATTGTTGCGAAATAAATGAAAATTCGGCGATAATAGAATTCGCGTGGGTACAAGATTTTCAATTGACAATTTTACATGATTACGGTTATATCGTGCCCATACTGATTTTGCGAGAGGGTGATCCGCGTTATACGTCAGGCGAGCATCGAAATTGGAGCGCACATACCGTGTATATCTCGACCTATAACATCAAACACAGCACAAGGATCAGCTCTGGCGCAATTACATTTAGCAGAGTACACACGCGCATAGCTATACAATCTTGTTCGGTATTGATATGCCAAAATGATCACATTACACTTTCGGTCGATCAGCTGTTTATCTGTCCCCAGCATGCAACGCTTGATAATTCCAATTCGTCAAGTAACCCCATGTACTTGACCCGGCTTCGGAATACAATGGGCCATTCTAAAGTAAGCCGAATGTAGAATACAAATCAATACATAAATTTGATGACATGTCGCGGAATATAATAGCTTTATATCACTGGTAAGTAAAGTGGCAA
This sequence comes from Rhorus exstirpatorius, assembly GCA_963564615.1. NCBI lineage: Eukaryota > Metazoa > Arthropoda > Insecta > Hymenoptera > Ichneumonidae > Rhorus > Rhorus exstirpatorius. The sequence goes on along the minus strand of OY751317.1, from coordinate 40,647,321 downwards.
AAGTTATTTTGAACTCGATAAAAATAGTTGATGCATAGTTTATCTTTACACGCTTTTTGAACAATTTTTCATTTCTTCTCAATTCCTAACATTCGTGGGGTTTCCATGCGCACCGTCTCATATATATATATAATATATTCAAATTTTTGTCAATGGCGAATCAACGCAGCTATATGGCCACTTGGTTATTAATTCATCTTTAGCTCAATAGTCTCATGAAAAATTCCCAATTGACTAAATTTTGTTTTATTCGCGAGTGTAGTACTTTCGTAAAAGGAAGCATACATAAATCGAAAAAATCGGATCGACTGTACTGTCCGAACCGTCATTGAATGTTTCTCAACTGATCGTAGAGTGTCCCGTACAAACTATTGTCAGTGAGCTTTCGAAATGAACAATGTAACAAGCCCCACTGGGAGCAGCGATACGGTAGTGACTGCACTACTGGGATTTTGTATGTCTCGTTATACTCCCCGTATCGCCGAGTTTATCGTACCAGCTCCACACACACACACAGTAGCGTAATCAACTGCTGTGATGTGCTACCGGGGTTGAGGCTACAAAAAAAAAACAAAAAAAAAAAACGATATGTCATTCATGTACGTTAAATGTCTTTTAGAAAAAATAGGCGTGTCTTTCTCAGTCTTGCACACGTGGATGCTGTTTTGCCTTCATTTTTTTTTTTTTTTTTTACCGAAACGAAGAATATTTTTCGTTAATTCCAGATACGTGTAAGCAAAACGTCAAATTTCACCTCCCGAATGTGCGATGCGAGTGTGTACGAATGTGGAAAAATATTTTTTTACATACAGTCGAAATCGGGCTCTCCTCGTAACTCCTTTTGTAATCAAGGTGCAAGCATCAAACTTCTTTTCATTATTTTCTATTGTACTGGTGATAAAATTTCGAGAAAAAAGATACGTCGATATTCATCGATTTATCGAAAATACAGGGTTTGATAGAAATTCCTAACCTTCGAACCGGTAATTGTTTACTTTGACGGCTTTTCCGAATTTTGTAAATTCTTGGGTTTTTTTTGCGTCAATACGTTTGTTTTGTTCCCAATAATGATAATCAAGTGGCGGAGCCTGAAAAAATTAAGGGGGGAATCATGAATTTGCAAAATTCATATTTCTTGGTTTTTTTTTTTTACATTAATACGTTAGTATTGTGTGTGTGTGTGTGTTTGGACGGAAAGAATCCTGCTTGCGAAGAGAATTAAATCTTGAGATGTATGAATTTGGTTCTACAACCTGAACGAGAATTTGAGACAGAAATTATATTCGCGGCGATGAACTGTGCCGGCAGACAATTATAGTTAAATTATGAAAATGGTGAATTATTATTTCTGTATTCGTTAAGGACTATTTTCTATAAAGTTCGAAGATATCATACATGCTCGATTCGCATGAATAAGTTTTAATTTCATGATTATTCGATAACTCGATTCCCTCAAGCATCTTTCGCTCGTTAATTTTTATTGTTGTATGAAAATATTTATTTTTCGCAAGAAATATATGCGATTTTTTTCTTCTCGCTCACATAACGGGCACGTTATCCCCGCCTCATTAGACTCTTATAAATAGATGAGAATTTTGCAAAGTAAACGAACGAGAGCGGCAACGGGATGGGTGGCGAGGCGGAGTGGGGGCTCGAATGCCAAGCATTCGAAAGGGAATAATGTGGAAATGATTATCGCGCACTCGCGAGAACTTTGTACGGCGATTCTATTCTCATTCTATTGCATACCACACGGTGCTGCATACACCTTCGGTGTTCAAGCGACGCGTTCTCACTTTGCATTTTACCTTATCATGTATAATAGGTAACAGTACATATATCCGTGGCTGTACTCGAGGTGCGCAACGATAAGCCGATTTGTCGTAAAAAGCTCACGACATATGCGAGTCCGCGAGTTTACCGCAGGGTTCGTCGCGTATATCTCGAATGGCGGATTTTTCTCCTTTTGTTTCGTACCTTTTTTTTTTTTTTTTTTTACCACACCGTATACCCAACGGTCGATGGAAAGTCACGTTCGATAGAGTTTAAAAATATTTCATTGTTTCCAAGTCATGCGTGTATCGCCGATTGCCAGTCAATTAAAGCGCGCATAAACAAGTGATTATACGTTTTTTAAATTCATGAAGCCCGATTTAATTTTGAATTATATCTAATATAATTGTAGGGATATCAATGAGAATATATTATGATGCGAAATTGCGAAAAATAGTCAATTGACAGATTATCGGGTCAGTACGGCTTTTGATTATTCAAAAACACAAAATAAAGTATTTCCGAGATGTCGTCATATCTATATTATCTGTCAAGCGTGATGATAAAAATCGCAAATTATCATCACGCTAATGACGCACTTTGCGTTTCTTATAAAATAGAACCGACAATCGCGAAAATTTATCGAAAAATCTTGAGGCATCTCTTTTTTTTTTTTTTTTTTGATCATTTATTACGTTTACGAAACAAATTTTTATTTGCCACGAAAAATATTTCGCAGCTAGAAGAACGGACATATTCAAAGTTTAATTTTTCGTCATTTTTACCTGGGTAAGCTGGTATTCTCGCCAATCCTCTTAAAATATATTCTTCGCAATCTGTGCCGAACAAAAGAAAATCGATTCAACGCTCAAGCTCGCTCGAAGCGATTTTCTTTCAGTCTCTCACTCTCGCAAAAGACATAATGGTGCACAAAGAAGTGGAAAAAAAGTACAAGTTCCCCATCTTCGAGCTCCATGACGCAGCTTGAATTTTTCCTCTCCCGCAACGACGATTCCTTATTTCACGCGCCCGCAACCCACGTCACTCGCCACGATCGGGTATACGAGAATAACGCACGAAAGAAACGTTACGATAATTTTTCTTCGTCCTCTCTCGCAGTTCAGTGTTTTGTGTATGTGTATATATATTATACATTCACACATGTGAAAAAATGTGTGCGTGTAACGAGAAAAATGATCATTACTGCACAAGCAATTAATTTCATTATTACATAATATTGGGAAGTACGAGTGGTACACTTTTTTCATGTAAATATGTAACAAACACTCGTGCAGAATTTGTTTCGTCAGCAAGTTTATATCGCAAGCCTCTTAATAATAATAATAATAACAATATAATACGAAATATATGCTGTTTCAAGTTTAGCCTTGCCTGTAGGGAAAAAAAAACCATGACCAATGGAGATTTGCATACGTAGTATGTGGTAAATAAATGGCAGTCCAATGGAAAATCATTCATCGACATTTATTTACCATTGACACTATTTAAGGTAGTCCTCGTGCTACAAATAGTGCGAGAAAGTTTCCTATGTACCGCATGATAAAATGTACACGGCCCTAGTGGTCATATGCAGCGAACTTTTGATTGAATCTGTACAGAAATGGTCGTTACACATGGAACCGTTCAAATTCAGATACATTCACACCATAGATACATTCACACACATACATTCACACATGCAGCTTACGCGTTGAATTTTCATTCATATTGCATTATTTTTGTGATCGTCGTTAGTAAACAAAACGGTTAATAATCTTGTTCTTTTTCCTAACATGTGAATAATTAGTCTTCTCCGGTCTACAATTTTTTAAATAAAAATCTGGTTACGCGTTTAGTTCTAATATTTAAAAAAAACCGTGCTAGTATCAGGGTACAGCAATGCTTGCTATAATGCTCTGCACGTAATGGTTGCTAACTTTAACATATTGAATATCTCGAGTTGGGAACGGTCGATCTGCTTCAAATTTCACGGGAAGTTGGGGACTAGAGTACTCTTCGTCCACTATATAAATTTCAACAATTCTCATTATAAACGAATTTGCACGAGGACTAACCTTAAATGGATATTTTTGTTTTATATTGAGCGACCATCTTGGATCTGATGCATTGTTTTTCATATTGATTTTTCGCCTGTCGAACGGATCTGGTTTTCTTCACCGACGATCGTTACATCTCAATGGTTCAATAAGCCTGAAGAATATAATAGAGATTTATATAGATTTTTTTAAATTAAAAATTTGTGAAACTTACAGATTTCAAGTTGGATAAGAATTATTTCTGGCTAATTACAAGAATGAAGATAATCTTTCTTTGTGTACTTTCGAAAAATTTCTGTTTCGTTGATCATCGATGCTATATAATTTCTTAAAATTATCGAGATAAAGGAATGGATAACAAACTTTATTAATAAAAAAAAAGAACTTTTCTCATCGAGTTTTTTTCGGTAATACTATTTTTTTTTTTTTTCTACAACTTCTGCAAAGTTTCGACGAGTTGTAATATTCAGCGAGGCCCTGGGCTACGAACTACGTGCGGATAAACCGTGGCGAAAAGTTACCGATTTCGTTTTCCCCTTTGACTCAATGCACAAATAAACATTGCGTATAGGCATAATTAACGCGAAGAATAATTTTCCAACTTTATACGTTTTATTTTACTAAATTAGCCAAATCGAAGACGTGAAAAATGCTAAAGCAAGATTCGTCGAAATACTGTCCTGCCTGAACCAGCTTAGAGTCAAAATATTTGAATACGTTGAAGTATAATTACATTTATCTATGACATAAAATACCGACGATCTCATCTTCAAAAGGTCAAGACATATTAAATATCGTAATATTAAAGCATCCGAAAGTGAGAGATCTCTCGAAAATTCTTTCTGAGCAGTCAAGGCAAAAGTTTCAGATCGTTTGATCTATTCAACATCGCGTATAATAAAAAAAAAGTGTAATATTTTCCATTGGACAGAAATATCGCGACTAATTGGATTATATCCGATATTATTACACTTACGAACAATTATTTATGGACAAAAAAATTTGCACTCTCGCGAGCCGGACATTTTGAGTTGTATAGTTTGGCTTAGCCTCGGATTCCTAGAGTCCCCTTAAACCTTCTAAAAGTTTGGATACGAATTTTTTACAATATTGAAACACTGAAAAGTCCTCGGCAATCTATACGTGTCATCCGTAGCTCGTTATTGCGTCAGAGTCGAGAAAGTATAGAGTGATATTTAAGCGCGGGCATGGAATCGACTATGATTTATGTTTCGACAAAAGTATCGAAACTTTGTCGTTTGGGTAACAGTGCGGTAAAGATACCTTAATTTGGATCTTAATCCTTTTCCCCGATCATACTTACAAGCCTCGAGGGACACGAGTCCGCGTGCGATAGCGAGTTTTGTTCCGTTTTTGCACGTTTTCAGTGCCTTAAATCGAGAGTTCCCGAACCTGCCTCTATGCGTTGTCACTTGATAGCCGTATACAGTCACTCCCGCGTAATTGCGCTCAAACACGAGTAGTGATATACACTCTGTCGAACTTCCGGCTTCTGTATGACGTGTAAAAAAAAGTGGTGTATACGCACATGTATCTTTTTAATTGTACATGCAATCCGTTCGAAAAAGTCGGGAGCTTTATGGCGAGTGATTATATTAGCAATCCCAAATGATTCCTAATGAATTATAAAAGTTCTAAAAGTACTTAAAGGCTTCATAACATCTTACGTATATCTTACTATATATATAACATGTAATTTAATTTACCTTGCATCGAAAACGAAAAAAAAAAAAATTGAATATTACGATGTTGAAATTTGCATTGTTGGAATGCAACGAAAATAGGTTTAAAAAAAAAACAATTTCCAGTATTGTTTTGAAGTCGAAAATCGTTAAAACCTTTTTTTTTTGTTTTTTTTTCGCGACCTGGGGTCTAAATATGACAGTAAAGCGTTGACAGTACTGGAAATGATTTTTATTTTATTTAAAAAACCTACTTTCGTTGCATTCCATTGATGCAAATTTCAACATCATTGGATATTGTACTTTGAATGAAAATGTCATATTTCTTTCAGAGATTTATTATACATAATATGTATAATAAATTTTTAATTTTTCAAATTACAAAAGACTCCTGCGACGTAAAGTATCCGTCTGTAGCTGCTGTATAGTGTATGAGAATCTTGAAGAAATATCCCGTGGGAAATTCCTACAAGGTTCGGTTTCGCAGACGATCATCTCTCGTGTACGCGTCTGTACATATTTTCGCGCTGATATGAAAATATAGACAGCTGCATAAATAAAGCTTCGATATTGAGTGAGAAAAAAGACAAACGTGAACTTCTACGATTCCTATATTTTTCGCTGTTTGGTCTCCCTCTCTCTCTCTCTCCTCTCTCTTTCCTTATCTTTTCAAAGTGACAAATAGAAACCTTTGTAACTCATTTATGAAATTGTCTATCGTATACTTCGAATCTTACGACTTTTCTCCCTTTTTTTATGGAATCGTGAACGTGAAAAATCTTCAATAGAATTTATATCGCAACGTCAATTAGAACAAGTACGTGTCGGAGTTGTCCGTTTTTTGTATCTCACTCCAGAACAACTATTTGTGCACATGTCAAATTTTGACATGAGAGTTTTCTTTGGCTCTCCCTGTGCACGAAAAAAAAAAATTCGGAAATTCGGTGGAAACTTCAGAGTATTGGGTGTTATAAATAATTTTTTTTTAGTTGCTGAAATAGCGTTTGATGTCCCGCACACATGCACACAAGTGCACACGCTGGTGACGATTCTCACAAATTTACGCCCCGTTCCGACAAATCGTATTGTCGTCGGTGGCAGTGCTCTCAAGACAACCGAGGTTACCACCGTAACGTTACACTGATTGTACTATATCTCGAGCAGTCGCGAAACCACCACCCAGCCTCTCTTGAACGCCTCCACCTCCACTATCCCACCACCACTACCGCGATAACCGCCTCCACCTCCGTGAATCCGCTATCACACCCGCTCGTCGTCGCGCTGCCTCGCTCCTCACGCGAGCGCGGTAAAGCACACGCCGGCTTCCTCGCGTTCATTCAGTACACGATTCAACCTAGAAATCGTTGCTACTACTTTTGCGGTGCTCTCGGGAAAACCACACGGCGGGGGGTTTCACTCGCAAAAACGTAAAGTGCAGCGAGTATACGTGCGTGCGAGAGAATGTCTTTTCCACACAGATAGAAAGAGAAAGAGAGAGAGAGAGAGAGAGAGAGAGAGAGAGAGAGAGGCGGATTGATCAAACGTCAAGTTTGGTACAGTTTTACGACGCGATATGTGCATAAAAAAATAAAAAAATAATCTTATAGATTTGTGCTTTGTGACATGGAATTACCGAATTTCCTCACGAGGAACATCTCTGGTACAGCTATAATAGTGTACTGTACACGACAGGATTTGTGATTAAATAAATCTTATTGATAGGTAATTATAAACCAAATTAAATTTTCAGCTCTCGGGCTCGTGATGTGAATTTATCGAGTCTTCGTGAATAGTTCGTGTTTTTTTTTTTTTTTTTTATCTCGAATGTCGCAACGAAATATATAATACACGAGTGTTGCTGTACACGAAGATCGAGAAAAATTTAAATAAAGGTGCGGTATCGACTGTTATGATAATTTTCCTATCCATACGTATTAATTAATAAATGTTAAATGAGATCCGTAACTTAAGCACACGTGGAGAGCTCAACTGGGATAACCATGTTGTTTTTTTTTTTCCGAAATTCAGAATTAAACGAAGAAAAAAATATGTTTCCATGGCAGATCGGAGCATTGATCTATTTGTCATTGCTTTGTGTTATTTTTTTCTTCCAATTTTCGTGACGATTTCAACTTGACGGGGGTATTCATGTAGCGCGAAAGAGTGTCGAAGGAATGCTCGATTGTCAAGCGTGTTTAATCATTCACGCGATAAACTCTTTGTCGGTCTGGCCATTGTGGTTGGTCCGAGTGTTTATGCATTTGACCGAGATGTTGGAATATATTTTTTTTTTTCATGCAAATACTCGTGATGCAGCTTTTTTGAGTCGTCAAATAATTTGCCACATTGTCGAGCGTTATTTTGTCGTAACTTTTGTTTGTATACTTGGTTTTTTTTTCTCCGTCACATATAATTGAAGACAGTAGACGCTGACAGTAGTAAAATCAGTCTAGAAATTTAAATTACTCTGGCGTTTCAAATTTTAAATAAAATTTTTTTTTTTTCATTTTTCGTGATTTTTTACGATGCAAATATGATAATTTTTTACGGTATATTCCGTAAAATCTCTTTATTTCGCAGAGAACAATCCATTATGATCGTCGTATACTGTACAAATTTTTAAGCCCTTAACTTTCAAATTACTTTTTTTTTCCCCCTCTATTTTTCCAGGATAATTTTATCGAAGGGTATCCTATATTAAACTGCAAATGAATGATCCCAACCCCTAATCGTATCTCGTAAACATGAAGTGGACGGAAAGCAATTTGGAGCCCAAAAGTCTTTATGAAATATGCTCGAAAACCCCAAAACGTCGTTGATAATAATCTCAGCGTAATGTTTTCTTTGATATATCTTTTATTTACCACACTCCGAACAATCATTAATTGAAATGAAATTTATCGGATAAAATTACATTACTCATCATAAAAATTCTCTTAACGATATTGTTATATTTGAGTCAGGCAGAGTGTATTATTACTCTACGTTATGAATATTTGCTTCAAGCTTGACTGGAATAAATCTTTATTTCCAGGTTGACCTTCGTTTTTCAGTATTTTCCTTGTTACTTTTTGACTGGGTTGAAGATTCCGAGCCTCTTCTTTCCCAATGAATTTTAATGATAAAAATCGACGAATTAACGAGATCGTTGCCAATTCGTTTCGTGTTTAACTTGAAGTGCGCTCTGTCAAAACGACCCACTGTATGGCCCGCTTTCGTCAGTCAATAATAGTTACAACTTCTGATCCCTGCTCAGTTTCAATACTCATACAATCTGTGGAGGATTCCATGCCAGCTAACGCAGTATCAGGACAGACCATTTTTTACTATTCTAATTTTTTTAAAAGCCGTTTTCATCATTAGCATCAAATGATTGATAAATTTATGTAAAAATGTATATCGTTAAGCCGCAAATAATCAGGTATACAAGCGCATACGATTAAACACTCATTGTGTGTTCGTATGTTACGCCTTTTTGTCTGCTGGAAATCGATATTGTACGTATAAGTATATATCGATGCGCAATTTGTTCAACAGCTGAGAACAGTCTCGAATTTCTAATTGCCTGGATTATCGTCTCGGCAGAGAGGCGAATAAGCCAGATGTTCTCCCGGCGCATCGTTTTTCTCAAATTGATTGTATCGAGAGCAGACTCTCGTATCACATCACGTATACTCTCATTTATGCATTGTGAATGCGATCCTCTCAGTTTTCAGCCATTCCCGAAGTTCTTGCAAACTCAATAATGACACAATATAAAGATATCCTACCACACGATTTTTATAAATATACGGTGAATTGTCACGCCAACTTGACCAACCCGATCACTTTATGATCTTGGATATTATTCTTCAATTTTCTTTCCCGGTTGATCGTAATCAAGAAAACTGACTGTTCTCGTGAAATCATTTTTAAGGAGGGTCGAGAGTGCTGATGCGTGCGCGTGGCAAGGGGAATGTATGGCACGAACGGGGGTGACGTGTGGGGCATGTTGCGTTTGCCATTTGTTTTGCAGTAGCCATGGTTCGATGCATAATAAGAGATCGCGTTTTTCATCCGCATTATTATTCATTGCTAATTAACGGTGTTGTTCAAGGTTCTGAATTTCTGCAGGAGGCATCCTGAGGATATTTCCGCGACAATATGCAAAAATTAGTTTGCTATGCAAACATGTCATCTACGCTCATTGACTTTGATATTCCGTCTAATTTCACGATCTGCCATAAGAAACTGTGCTAAATGGCCCAAATTTAAACTTTGTTTTTTCTCGAAAACGGTTTAGCAGAACCTACGGATACTTTGGGCTTAAACTTTTTGTGCACATATCTATCTATAAAAAAAAAATCAGTACCTCTCAACAGATATCGATGTCGCACTCGACCCTCCTCAAGCCAAAACCGAAACTTCAAACGTGTATCAATGCTATATTACCTGAATATATTTTGTGGAGCTCTATTGCATTTTATTCACCACAATTTTAAAAGAAATATATTCACCCTGGAAGATGCCTGAAAATAAAAACGGGGGTTTTCATATATCGGTATGAAAAATTCATGAGATAATCAAAAACTCAGCATTTCTTCTTCTTGATTATTCTTTTGTTAATGAAGCCTGCTTATCCCCAATAAAACGGAGTTTCGCCAATGTGTATCACCGGTATTTGCATCAATTCAAAATTCAACGGCCGAGCATTCCAATCGACCAGACTATCGTGAAATTGTCTGATAATGAGCGACAAAGTACGGATGATTACGTAAAATAAAATAACGTAACAATCGAACAACTTCCAAAATCGATTGATCGATTATATCCGAATTTGATTTCACAGTCGCCCGAGACACTCGATTTAAATGCGAAAACAAAGGCAATATCTTACGATGAGACATCGGAACGAGATATTGCTGAGGGCTACGAACGATTTTCTATCCTAAATCGTCCATCGAGGATTGTTTATCGCAAGTACGAGACGAACAATCTCTCTCTGGTTCTACAGAAATTTATGTAGCACCATAACCGTATTCTGCCTTATTGCTATGGTGTTATACACGTGACTATTCATATTATATGTAGTTTTTTACATAGTAGAGCTTAGATGTTTGCCAGAAAAAGCACAGCTTTTCGTTCGTCCGCGAGTCGCACGTGATATCAGACGAGAATATGTTATTTAGCAACGTACGAGTCGTTTTTTTTTGTGCGCTTGTGCATTTTGCGCTCCATTTGCATAGTTTGACCATCTATAACGTTCACTGGGACTGAACGTTAAAATTTCGCTCGATCACGATTATTGCGAGTATGAAAAGTTTTCTGCAAATCATAAAACTCCATCCATGTCATATGTCCCGGACAACTAATATCTTATCTAATATCTTAAAAAAAAAAAAAAAAACTTATCTCATAATTCGTGAAAGACTTCGTTGGCGTAACAGCGATCATAGCAATCAAAATATAACTCGTTGTATCAACTGATACATTTTCATTCTCGTCCGTCAAAATCGAAACATAAATAACGTTCTTGCAAGATTTATTCCATAAATATAATGTAGCTGTCCGGAACCCGGTGGAATTTTGTTATTGACAATTGTTAATTCATGTTACCGGTTGATAGAAATTCACAATATTTATCCATGTATCATTGTTGTTTTTGAGTATTTCATCAGAGGCTTTTTGTGCAAGAGGATGTTTTTTGTTTTTCAATTTTTTCGCGATATTTCGTGGTGGCTCTGACCGGGTACTATTGTAGAATAAAAAATAAAGATAATAAAAACTGACCTGGTGCAGCAGAATCATCTCTCGGCCCTTTCTCGAAGTACCCTTCGGCGCTTGGAAAGCTTTCATTTTCCCTCGAGGGTCGTGTGCGAGAGAGAAAAGTAGAGACAGAAAAATCTTGCAAACAGAGTTTTTGTATATATTCTAGGTGGAAAATCCCCGGGGAAAAGTTGTCCGTTACCGAGGAACGTTTTGTGATGACGCACATATCCACATTTCGCTATCTCTCTCTCCCTTTCTGATCCTTTTAAAACGAGCACGCACCTTACGCGAAGTTTTGCAACACTATTCTCTGATGATAAGATATCTCCTTTAAATTGCACACGATTGGATACATATTTGTCCACGCATAGGTAAGACGCATGTCGAGCTAAGAGTTGTACGGTCGAAAAATTTCAACCCTCGTGAGAATTAAATAAAAAGTAAAAAAAAATGTTCACAACCGCTACTACGTAGACAAAAAATTCTTAATAATATTTGTACTCACATGCATATTCAGATATCTGTGTATATATAAAAGCCATCATTGTGATACAAACACAGAAGCACAAACGCATACGTGTATGGATGAGCGAGCTCTCGTGTAACGATTATCGATAGAATTTTGTGGTCATTGGGGCACATCGCTCGGTTCACCACAATCAGAGCGTCTCTCGTGGACAAATTGACAAAGCAAAGTTCACTCATGTATGCCCTCGCTACTGAATCGCAACAAAGAAATATTTCGAGATGTGAAAATTGACATCAATTTTCATCGCCCGATGTTTCAACTTGAATGAGAACATTTTTTTTATGCATACGAGAAACAATCGAGTGACCTTTGGATTCACTAAAAACCATAACCCATAAAATATTAGCGAATCCTTGAGACTCGTGTGCATCAAAAAACTGAGATCGATTTTTGTTAGGCAGACATTTTATTTTTACGATCACTCATTAGAAATTTCGACACTGCCTCCGGATAATCCGCCCTTCACTTCACAAAATTTCTGCGGACAAGGAAATAATTATGATGAGGAAACGATGTGGATGTTTTTTAATTTGCAAAGTTTTCGCTTCCTTTACGCCCAGGGCTTGAAACTTTTATTGTATTGTTAATTAATGTAGAAAACTGTAGACCGATATTTTATTTTCCAGATTTTATAAAATCTTAATCCCCCCTCCCCCCCGTCAATGGTAACTGAAATCATCACAAACATACACGCGAATGATTGGCCATCTTTTGTGCTAAATTTTAGTCCAATAGCTCAAATCGTTATTAAATTGTGAAGTATTTCTTTTTTCGCGACTTCTTTCTGAGCAAATAAAATTATCATTTGAATACTCAATAAATTTTCATCGAGCAGCTTTTAAGAATATGCACGTGACGAGAGACCTGAAAGGTAAAAAAAATCCATTATCCGAAAGTACGCTGAACGCACGAGGTGTTTATTCTGGTGTACATATATCTGAACAGCGGTTTGAGGCATTTCACGTGACAATTGAAGAATTATAATTATACATATATATATTTATATGGATATGTATATAGAAATTCATTGTTTCGTTACACGTGTATTTCTAAATCGTGATGGAAACACAGGCGACCCTACTGACGTCAGCTGGGGCATTTGATTACCAAGAAACTCCCTCAATTGAGCCTCATCACCCAATTTAGCCTTATGTTCGGTTACTTCCGGACCATGATAGGACCAAAGTTGGATCTGTGAACGGATGCTTTTGAAAAAAAAGATAACAATAAGTTCGAATTATTATATGACAAAAATCATTGTCATAAATAACTTAAGACAAATAAACATTACAACGTTTTAGGATCATGAAGTTAAAGAATAGTCTCAAGCAATTATTCTTTCATGGTGAAAGGTAAAATATTTCGAACAATAAACATTCGTAACATTCATAACGTAAGGGAGAATGAGTGCTTACCAGTCATCTATGAAGACAAACCTGCTACAGTATAGGGTAGACATACCAGCTGTGGCCACTTTAAGCATTTTCGAACATTCATTTACGAACAATGTTACCGTTATTGAAAATTCCGAACTGAAAAGTGATCGATATGACCTGAAAGGTACACAGAATCGAATTGTTATCATTTAAAAACTTTTCTGATCGTGATAAATAAGAAAATAGGAAATTATCTTGTAGTTGTCATTTTCACCATTTGTGGCCACAATTGTTACTACCTTTGGTCGTCCAAAGTACCAGTTGTGGCCACCAAGCTTTGAATTGGGATACGGATGCGCTATACAAACGAAACGTGGAGTATTTTAGGCAATCAGTGACGGCAGATTCGAGTTAAAAATAGTTATTTATTTGCGTGATAAACATATTACTGAAATGGTATAAGTGTGCTCTATATTTGTGGCCATAAACTGGCCACAAATAGAACAATCGCATTTTGAATGTACCACTTTCGGCCACCCCGTATTTTTCAGATATTTACGCTGTTATGCCAGTTTTTTTGTGATTCTAACCCGAAAAATGAGCTGCAATTGATAAAATAGAAATTTTTGATGGGGCGGAAATGACTTTAGATATGAGAAACCGTAGTCTTCTTACCGTGGGATCCCTTAATACTTCTGTCAAGGAACTACACAAGCCGCTCAATATTGACACATTTCGTCATATTTCGTTGAAATAAATTAGCAGATATTTGAAAAAGCAATTGATAGTGGTGCGAAATCATCTCGAATATCGAAATATTACCCTCGATGAAGTGAGCACAGCCTTGATACTTTAAAAAATTGGAGGCAAATGCGGCGTGGTCACAAATGGTGCAGTGGCCACAATAATTGGTACGTCTACCCTATATATGTTCAATTTGGATTTTGTATAAAATACTTAAATGGATGAAGATTTCGATATGTTGACGCGAAAATAAAAGCGTTTTACGCGTTCAAATTGGAAGCTTGTTCGGTTCACTATGACTAATTTATAATTTTTTCATTTAACATGGTAGAATGTTTTTTTAACGAATGGATAATTAATCGTTTTTTATTCGAACGCGGTGTCGATAACAGTATTAGATCCTGCTAAAAAATAAAAAATATGACAAAAATACATTTCTCTGCGTCAAATTGGTCGGCCTTGTCGTTCGAGTTGTGCAGTAATATATTGTGTATGTAATATTATATTAGTAGCACGAGCGAGCCATTGGAGGGTGCGTCGAGAGCTTCGATATATATTCGCGCTTTGAGACTCGCTCCACACCCTCCACACCCTCATGAGCGTGCCATGAGGATCGTATCGAATGCACATGGGGATTTTTAGCCCATGAAATGAGATAAATGTGTGACATAGCAAGGAAATAATATTACTAAAAAAAATACCGCTCGCATAAAAGCTAACACATTCAATTTTCTTCTTCAGATTACCATCCCCATAGTGTATAAATTACGATCTTGAAAAGATCTTCGCGCAATGGGAGTACGATTGACTCCAATTAGCAGTTAATTTAATTTTCATAATTATTAACATTGAAAACATCTCAGAACCAATTGCCAGCTTTTCCCTTTACAATGAGCCGTGCTTTTCGAATCCTTATAATGTAGGTCATTGCTTAAGACACAGAATCGTTGACAGTCCCCCGACAGATAATCAAAAATATAACTTGATAGTGTATCAAAGTGTTACGTATATGTAATTTTAAGTCTCATTACGTTTTAACTTTCTATACAGCGTTGAAATTCTTCATGTAGCGAATCATAGTCTGCAAATCAATTTATTATGAATTGAGGATCCTAATACAAATTATTGTGGCCTTATACTTATACGTCGATACGTAGATGAATTTATCTATGATTGCTGGTGAATTACAGTATGTTATGTTACGTAAAGACGGTAAGTTGGATGTGGTATTCTTTTGAAGTGTGTGGATCAGCGGATCATCTTTGAATTGTTCCCTATCTTTGAATTGTGGACGGAAACAATTATCTACGGGCTTATGGATTCCGCGGCTGACAGCCAGGAGTTAGTTGTGGGATAATCCATGATGGGAAGCTTTACGCTCTCTCGCTCTGTCTCTCGCTAGCATGCTCCTACGTTTGTTCATACAAAACCTCATATTATTGTCGTGCATTGTTAAACCGACGGAACATATGGTGAAGAGTCACAATGAGCAGTAGATATGTCCATAGAAAATGTATACAAATATAAATATACGAGGTATTCTAGGTGAATACTTCTTTACACTCTTGTTCCTGCTTTGAACGCACTCCATAATTATCTTCACATTAGCCCAATGAGCTAAGTTTAATTTATGAATTTTTTTAATGTTCAAAATCCAAAATTTTCTCTCCATTTTGAAAATCTGAAAAACATAATACCGGGGTTGATAACAAAATTTCGAATCCTGCTTGAAGAGTGGACGGAGTTACTTTTTCAATTGTAAAAGATTCCTCGTGTTGGAACGTTAACAAATTAAGTTTTCGTTTGCAATTTTCTTAAATCGGAAAAAAAAATTCACTTCATTTTTTTTTAAATGGCTTCGATATTATTTTTATCTGTCACCGGATTTTTCTGACATTTTCGAAACTGGAATTTTTGGTATTTTGAAAACTTGAAAAATTCTTTAAAAATGTTTGGCACATCGATGAAATTAAAAAAAAAAAAATTAGTGTCAACAGTTGGTACGATAATGTAAGAAAAAAACCTTGGCCTATTTCATCGGAAATATCTCATATACGTGGAGTATATAATATGCCATAGAATAGACAGTCTATTTGAAAAGACGAGTTAATTCGAAAAAATTGTGCAAGGCACGTAATATTTGTTTGAAATAATCGGTGAATCATTCCAATTATCGTTCGTATTTCCCCGAGATTAGACTCACAGAAACTGTTCGATATGGAATATCCTCCCTTTCTCACACAATCTTGCTCGGTTTTCTCGTTATTTATTCAAAACTCAACTCCTTTGAAAAGCGCCTCCGTTTGGCGATCACGTATACGTATGCAAATTGCATTCCTCCACCCAGCTACATACACATGAACACACACACACACACACACACACACTCCCATGCTGTATATCTATAAATACCGCGAGTGTATACGAATATATGTATATAATATTTCTGCACATTTCTGAAATTCAGAAAAATAGGAAAAGATAACGATGAATTTGTTATATATTCACCTATTTCGTACCAAAAATGTGTTCATTTTAACAACATCAATTTTCTAGTTCAGAAAAAGTTATTATCGTGCG
This sequence comes from Rhorus exstirpatorius, assembly GCA_963564615.1. Classification (NCBI taxonomy): domain Eukaryota; kingdom Metazoa; phylum Arthropoda; class Insecta; order Hymenoptera; family Ichneumonidae; genus Rhorus; species Rhorus exstirpatorius. Next base: position 40,630,811 of record OY751317.1, on the reverse strand, counting down.
ATCGGCGTCCAAACAATTAATGCGATAAATTTCTTTCAATTTTATGTACATATTATGCTGCTTTACTAATCATCCCGACTGCATTTTTCCATCCTATATACGGCAAAAGATATATATATATATATATATATATATATATATATGGAGAGAACAAAACGTTGAAAAAAAAATTATCTCGGTGGAAAAAAAAATCTCGCTTTCCTTCAGAAACGCGCATGCTTATCAATGTATCCGTGAAATTCGCATTCCTTTTGTTATTACGTTTGCAGTGTTCATCGTAAAATATGCTTCAAAACAAAAGCACTCTATCAATTAACGCTCGTTTGTTCCGATAATTAGCGTTTCCCGTGTTCAACGCAAAATTTGTCGGATACTTGAGGCTGTTGTGTATGTATATATACACACACGCTATATATTACTTTGACGACGAGCAGAATGCGTTAAAAAGAAAAAAACAAAAAATAAGTGGATTGTGTTGTTTTTTTTTTTTTCATCCTCTTGTCACTAGCGCGTCGTGAGAATACGAGCTTCTGAAATGTTTTTTTTTTTTGTTCGCACATGCAAATATGGTGGAACAATATTTATCGTTTTCTTTTCTCTTTCATCGATCTTCCCGAAGCCCCGCGAGAGACTCATCGTCACTTTGCAAGTCGGACGAATGTTTAATCCTTCGGACAGCTTTACCAGGTGTATACGAATATTATACGTGTATATCTCGTTCATATTGTTATACGCAAATAAAAGGTATGGATCGTATATATATAACGAGTGAACGCTTCTCTCGCGGCATAGATATTTTCAGGCGCCCGAAGAGCTGTCACAGTGCTGGTATATAAACCGATAGTATCGCCATACGGCACGAAACTCAAAGCCATTCCTCCTTCCTCTTTCCTCCGCATATCTTCACAGCATGTGGGGCGACATGGCCTCTTCATGAGAAAACGCGTATTTCACACCCATTAGGTGGGATCTAGGGCATTTTTATAAGCAATACGCGATGCGTTATTGTGCTTCTTTACAATACAAGCTTTCTGCGGTAACGAAAATAATCCCGCTGTCATTTTGAAAATAACAAAATGTAGAGCAGTTTTTCCGCGTTCCCGTATATTATAGTCAGGAAAAAATTGTTCGCACGTGTACGTTTTAAATTGATTGATGACCTGTGAAGTATGACGAGATATTTGACATTCAACAATTGTCGTAAACCTACTCGTGCGATGATTTTATTCACTCGGATACAAATAAGTTGAAATCATAAAAAATTTGAGTCTCTATTCATTTAATTTAATCGACTCGTTCGGTTTGTTTGAGTTCTTCGATTCGTTCGATTAACTTTTTACCCTTTCATTTCCCCTTTTACCTTTAACTTCTCAAAGTTAAGCTGGAATACCAACAAAGGTTGATCAACTACCAACCTCTTGCCGAAAAAAAGAAACAACCGATAGACCTTTACAGTTACTATTGAACTTGAATCGTGAAGATTAGCAATACTGGCCCAACACTGCCCATTGAGGTTTTATTTCCAATAATTACTATTTAACATTGATAGCACTAATTTTCTAAGAGCAATAGTTGCCTATTGATAGTCGCGATTGTTTCTAAACACTGATACGAAACATCAATGACATTAACTCGCTGAGATGAGCAGTATAACGATCGGAATACTTTTTATTCCCAATATAAGCGTTACTGAATGTTAATAGTACTAAGTTTCGGAAAAGTAACACTATTGCCACAATTTTTATTCAGAATTTTCATACTAATTACCAATTATACAAACTTACTGAGAGCAACTTCTCTCAATTAATCTGCAAAAGTTATGAAGGAAACTATCGAAGATTCTATAGCTATGAATGAATAATTTATTTCAAATTTTTTTTATTATCATCAAGAGTCCTTAAGGAAGATTTATTTTCTCCATAAAAGATCGCTAAGCTGAAAGTTGCTACGATAGATAAATATACGTTTCAGGTGATCGAATTGTAGTTAACGCATTTTTAAGATATAGATCCATATTGTAATTCATGCTTATCGGCTAACGAATGTTTTATCGAGAAATTTAAATTACATCGTGATTTATTTTACGGTCCGATGGTCCGTTTTGACCTATATTTTTCTATAATATTCCGCACCTATATGTATACATATATATATATATATATCATCGTGTAAAAAACTGCCGCCGACATAACACAAGAGAACTCGTGGGAGCGTGTATCGGAAGCCATGCGGTCGCGAGAGAATGTCGCTGATCCGTTGTCCGGGGTGGAAAAAAGAAATTAGAGCGTCGTGTGTAATGTCACCCGCGAGTGTAAAGGTTTTTGCCACGGGCTTTTAATATTATGTTCTCTTTCCGTTGCTCCTTTGTTATTTTGCCACGATATGTATGTATACATACGATAATCGGTTTTAAAAATTCCGCAAGCTAGAAACTGAAGGTGACTCGCGTGTGCTTCGAAAAGCTCGGTAATTTTTTCTTCGAAATTTATCAATTTTGTATAATCATAGTTTGACGTTACCCTAGCGAGAAACAATTGGAATTACATAAAATTTTGATTTCAACGTTTAAGGAATTTCGTATTCAGAGGATGATATTTTTTCGCGATAGAATATACGAGAAGATCGATGAATAAGATTGCAGAAAGCATAAAACCTGAATTGGCAAGTTTTTTTATCATAATTTTATAGCACATATCCATTTATACGTGTACCGTATCGTATAGACCACAACATTACTGTGCAAATAGCTCTGCTACTCGTTTTATCCCGTGACATTGTCTCACCGACGGCATCTCAATTTCGCTGCATTCACCGTCGTGCAGTAAATATATTAGATCTCAGTGCATCTAATTTTTTTCCAGCTTCCATCGATGCATAAATATCTTCTACACAACTCTTTCTGTCTCGCAATTCTTCGACCTTCATCTTCCTTTCAACGTGCTCGGGAGTCACGGTCGCAGGCGCTCTTTGAGTTATGTACGCGTTATTTTCTTCGGTATAACGAACTCATATATATAGTTGCACATTGACGACCGCAGTTCATTCTCAAAGTGAGTCATTCAATTCGATCGTTGCCAGCAGCAACAATAACGGAAAATAACAACCTGTAACGTCATTTGGTTTTATTCCCTACCTTTTCCTTTCAACAAACCGAGAATCTTTTCACGAGTATACGAAAGTCCAGGTTTCCAACCATTCGGCAATCTTTCCAGAGGATGAATGGACCATCTTGCATATGAGAGTGGACGCGAATTTCCGCAAGTATTTTTCCGTTCGTTCCTTGTGCTCTTATGAATTTCACGTTTTTATTCCACTCGTATTCTCGGTGATATTTCTAGTTCTCTCTCTTTCTCTCACTCTTTCTGTACTTCGTCTTTTGGAGTCCAGATAGAACGCAGCACTGGCTGAATTATAAATCTCGGACATACCGAGCCAACAAATGTCCTTCATGACCTGAATGTTCTCAATACAGTTATTACAATATATTACTTTAATTTCTCGTTTAACTTTCACGGTTATCGAATTATTTATATGGCTTAAAGTTACCCTAAATTCTGGGTCAATATATCGACCGTAATACGAAGAAAATTAAATTTTTTTTTTTTTTTTTACTAATTTGATTCGATTGTCGTCCACTTAACGTGACATTACATTTTCCAATGTCCGGCGATCCCTTCTTTCTTTTTAAATAGACAACATCCGTAATGTCTAAAACTCATACGAAAACGCACTCGCTACACACAACTACAGTTACATAAATTATTGCACTACAGATTGATGCGTAAACACTCGAGAGCAAAAACTACGATAGGAATTGAAGAAGATTCGATCGTGTGTGCGATCAGCACGAAATTCTCGTTTCGTATTCTCGCTCAAACCTCACGACACACGCTGAAGTTGTGTCTCTTCCTTTGTAAACGCCACTCTGACTCGTCCTATTACGCATTCAATTCTATATTGAATGTGCTTTGTACACAAGTTGCGTATACGTATAATATATACGAACTTGTGTCACGCGTTTGTCTCGTGTCCAATGGGTTTCGTGTCACGTAGCAGGTATGGATATACAATATACAACGTATACCAGGCACGAAATCCAATCCCTAGATTTTGATCTATTCCATCGGTCCATGATATATATATATATAGGGTAGATTTTGAGAATAGTTTATAGCTTGGAAAAAGGGCTTTCGCGTCAGAGGAAGTATTTTCGTCACAGCAAAGGCCTTTACTGTGGCTCGAAGGGGATCGAGTGACCTAAAAATTAAAAAAATCAAATTGAACATCCAAATCATGAACCATTCGTGTTGTCAAAAGAATTTTTTTAGTAGCCAATTTCATTTTCGTACAAGCAATTTTAAAATTTTTTTTTTAATTCAATTTTTTCGTAAGGTTCGAGTTATAACGATTACGGAATTTGACTCGGCAAAGTCTAAATCAGTTCGTAAGAATTTTATTTTATTTTTCATGAATTTTCAGTTGACGCTCATACTCAGTGTGAGTGCAATTGCATAACAAGTTTATTTTCACGATTTTCAAGTCACTCGACACCCTTCAGGGACCATACAACCCTGAAGAACCGAAAAGTCGGTCAAATTTTATTTTACGCAATCAACAAATGAAACAATATTATAGGCAATAGCCGCTCCTTCGTCAAATGACCTGAAAATTTGATAATTCTGATTACATACGCACTTTTTTTATCCACTGCAGATTAATAAAAAATCTGAACTCAATCTTTCGGACCCTCCAACGATGCAGCGCGAAATGCATTAACGAAATAAGGTTTTTTTTTGCAATTATTTTTTCTCTATCCATTGTAGCTATAAAAAAAAGCGAAAAATATTATCTGGATCAATTAAAAGTTCGATAAAATAAGATCAAAAAATTAATTTGCCACATCGAACTAGGGATTCGTGAATATTGAATAAAATATTTTCTGAGGTTATAACCGACTATTTTATTCGTCAACCAAGACGATTTCGTAAACACGAAAACCTGTTTCCGTCTGGAATTTCGACTTCATATGACAAATATCAATGGAGCGGCATTCCGTTGCTGATGCCAGCATGGAAATTTTTGGTTCAAAGACGAGAATTTTTTCGCTCTTTCCGTCGAAAAGTTTATTAAATGTCCTGTGAGTTTCATATTATATGGATAGGCTTCGTATGAGTTTTTTTTTTTTTCGTAGTACGATTTATGAAATGCAGGACAAAGACTCAACGTTGAATGGCATTATTCTCGTTTTCCATGTACCTATGTGCATGAGAGAGCTTGAATCGCGAGTTACGCGATGTGGAATAAAATGCTTTTCTCATCTCGGGTTCAAACGACCGACTGAACGACGGTTTATAACCCCATCGAGGATCGCACGATAAGTGATATAGATAATACAGAAAATTCCCGTTCAATTTTTCATCGTACCACCGCGAGCCAATTCGATTTGAGCGAAATTTTGCTCATCTTTTCGCGGTATCCTCGCGAGGATTCTCAATTATTATTTCTAGATTTTCTGCATCAAGTGCATCGGAGATTGCAATCATCGAATTACGGCGATGTTTTTTTTTTATCTTACCCAGTTCCTTCCGGCATAATATTCGTATTAGTTGAAACTACATAGACATTCATACAGGATGTTTTCGAATCATCGTAGATCCTCTTTTGACAAACAAAAAAAGTAAAATTTGTCAAAACAAAGTCGAAGTTTAGAAATAGTTTTTGAAAACCGAATGAAATACAATTCATGGGTTCTTGATTTTTCAAAATTTCTATTTCTGTTTCAATAATTGATTAATCGTATGAACCGTGATATTCGATTCATAAAAAATAATTACCACTGAAATCAATGAATACGCACGTTCTAGTTTCATTATCTTCTCCTCGTTAGAAATTTGTAGATCATTTTTATTAATTAGATTTTATTCATACAGAATATAATATTGATCTATCGGTACACCGCGAATATATAAACTCAACTAAAAATATACACACGTAGATAGATATAGGTACGATTGATCCAGGATGTAGATGGGGGGGCTTTGTGTTTCAAAGCTATAATCCGTGAGGGTTCAATCGATCATGCTAGTTTCTCTTGGCGTTTGATCCAACCGAGTCAGATGGAGCAGAGGGATATATATATATAGGGAAAAAGAGAGAAAGAGAGATAGGCAGAGAATAATACTCCAAAACCAATTCGTGCATAACACGCTATCTCGCTCACAAATAATCGACGAATCAATTGAGGGAGCTCCCCGGGATTCCTTGCTCCGGCCTCCATCGACAGATCGAGCTTACGCAAATGGTACGGGACATGACCTAATAGCTAGTGCAGAGCTCGCCAAATGGACCAGGGGCTAGTTTTGGACGAGCATTATAATGGGTGCTATGTGATAAAATTCTGCACATTTATCTATGAGGAATTCCATACCAAATCGAATGTTCTAAAATCCGACCCCTCTCGATCAATCTGAGACTTTGGTATTATTTTGGAGTTAAAAAAATGGCGATGACTTGATTTTTTTTTAGAATTTTTTTCCTTCGCCTGCTAGGCGTGATAAGAAAATTTCAAAAAACTACGGATCGTTATAACTTGTACGAATATCGGCACCTCAAAAATATCCTTGGAGCATAAAGTTTCCATTCTTTCGTGAACTTTCAAACACAATTTTGACAATTAGCAAAACAATAAAACTCCGTGAGTTATCATCAAAAATAGACGAAAATATTTTTTTTCAGCAAGTATGTCATGATGAATATTGCTGAAAATTTCACAAAAGATGCTCTTATTTGTGCGGAAACACGACATATTTTTTTTTCCTGATGGGCCGAGCTCACGTAAAACTGCAATAATTTCTTTCCCGTTGGTCTCTGTGAAAAAGTGTTATTTCTCGAAATGCAAAAAAATGATCAGTTTTGCATTAGCTCGGCCCATCAGGAAAAAAAATAGTTCGTGCTTCCGCACAAACAAGAGCATATTCTGTAAAATTTTCAGCAATAATCATCATGAAATACTCGCCGAAAAAAAAGTTTGTCTACTTTTGATTATAAGTCGACTGAGTTTCATTGTTTTGCTAATTGCCAAAATTGTGTTTAAAAGTTCTCTAAAGAATGGAAACTTTATGTTCCAAGGATTTTTTTGAAGCACCAATATTCGTACAAGTTATCCGTAGCTTTTTTGAAATATTTGATGTCAAGCCATCGCCATTTTTTAACACTAAAAGAATATCAGTCTCAGATGGATATTCATTGATCGGGATGGGTCGGGTTTTCGAGCGTTCGATTTTGTATGGAATACCCCATATATAGATTATTCCACGTTGAGTCAATCACCCAGTTTTTCGATTTTTTTTTTTCAAGAAGTATAACATACTAAAAATGTCCACAAATTAATTCACATTTTTCGAGGGAATATTTTAGGCACTGCGCATAAGTTTAGGTAATATATTTTACTAAAGATTTCATTGAAATGTACTTTTACACGATATTTCGTTCTATGTATAGTCAAAAATCGGTTTCACGGAAAGAAAAAAAAAAATATACAAAAACTTTCACATCAATATGAGCTTGTAATGTCTGGATTAATTTATCGATATATATATATAGATATGGCATGTGAATGTACTATAAATAAATTCTGATGCCATTTCTATACATTTTTCGCTATACACATAATCATAGTCCTTCACATGTATTTTGGAAAAATTCAATTAGGAGGCGTGACAGTGTCTCGACGTAAAGTATAATTCAGAAGAAAAATAAATAGTTATTCCTGCTTGATACAAATACACGCACCCCGAAGACTTAATTTTGTCGTGAAATTTGTACTTCATTTCGCAACAACTCAGCGTCAAAATAGCACAGAAGACAGGACGAGATTCCGATATTGATAATCGCAATATAGAATGTAAACTTTGAATAATTTTGAATAATTTCGTGAACAATCGAACACTACAAAATCATAATAACTCTGCGTCAATTCCCCGTAATACTAGTCGAGCAAAGTGGGATCAAAGGTGCTCGATTAGCCTGAGTCTGATACCAGTATGTATACTTGTGAAATAATCCAATACTGTACGCCACTATAAAATATCATCAGTATTACAGTCGCAATCTTTTCGTACGTGGTATGAATAGCGTTAGTCCGGTCCGTTTTTATAAAAAGTGTAATAAACGAAACTGATGGTATTATAAAATAATTTTTTCGATACGCATAACTGTCTTATTTTTCCACGTGCGATTTTCTACAGTGTGCTATTTTGATCTATAGTGTTATTCAGACGTGTCATCAAATTGACATACATCGACCCAGAAAAAAAAGAACTCTTTATTTATTACAGAACAGTGTGAGTTATTCGTCGTAAATTTCATTTTATTCTAGCATCGAAATCAGAATGAAGCTGCTGACTTTCGTACAGGCTCAAAATTTTTCATTTCAATGAAGAAATTCATGTGCCGTATAAAGGCGTCGAGCGATAATCGATCGAGCCTTATAATGTCGAAAATCACTATTTGCGTATGCTGAACGCTCTATCCATCGGAACCGCGTTCCAAAATATCTAAAATTCGATGATATAAGCTTTTTTTTTATTAGAGTGGAATATTTCATACGCCGAAACACATATGCAGATTGAAATGGGAACGATATATACGAGGAGATTTTTGACAGGATGTAGCATGGGCAAGAATTTATTCAGCCAGATTCTCGGGAAACTATTTTTACGTTATTGTGAAAATAACGTGCGTATGCGTAATTTGAACGATTTATCACATTCTTGCGGAAAGAATGTTATTTAAATGTGCAACCCTCGGAAATATCAATGTTTTTTTGTTTGCTTGAAATATTTAGTCCATTTTTGTTAATACAGAAGAGCACGTGTTTTTTTCCCATTCTATTATAATGAATCGTTATCGTTTCACACTATTGCATAAAAACGGGGTGGAGGTCCGAAATTGCGTCCATGCAAACTCGGCGCGAGGTCATTTTTCTTTTTTTTTTTTTTTTTTGCTAAATTTACCATGCTTATATTTTGTCGCCACGCAAGAAACATGTTTAAAAAAAATGTCAACTGAGTTAATACAAAAATTTGGCTACTGTCGCGAAAACGAGACACGTGCCCGCACAGATGGAACGGTTTACCAGCCATTCGATGGCGATTGCAATCTGTTGACACTGGGAGAGGGGTGTATGTAGCGATGCAAAAAAGAAAAAAAAATAGAGTTTCGGCGATTATTAATAAAGCCCCGTTTATCGAGCAAATACGTTCAACAAAAGAGTATTCATACGCCCGGATGGCTCAATGATAAATTTATGCTGTTTGTCAAGAGAGATATAGGCACCGGTGAGCAAAATAAAAAATGGGCGATGCAAGCTGGTACGAAATATATACAGATGCAATAACATGCGCATTTTTTTTTTAAATCATGCGGATGATTTATTACAGTCTCGTAATTCACTGTCAACATTTTTATTGTTTTCTTCCCTGTAGAGTAAGCTTTTATTATTATTATTATTATTACTATTATTATTATTATAAAAAAAGAATTGACGACACTTTAAATTGCAAATGTTACGAATATAAATTGTATAAAAATTACAGAAAGATTAAAAATTCTAATTTTAAGAAAAAAAATATTCAAAAGGCTTATTGTACTTGAGCGTACCGTGTCGAAAATTTTCGGACAGCTTTGAATATATTTTTACGAAAAAGCAGCTTAAATTTTATTTAGATTTTTTTTTTTTTCGATTACACAAATATTGTCGAAGATAATTTTCCGATTTATTTTTTCCGACCTAAATATGCATTTGAAAGAAACTTGAATTTTTTTCTCGGTGGTTGAAGCTACTTTGAAAAAATTTATGAGCGGTTTTTAGGGACATGAAAGAATGAGGAATGCACACATTACGTATGAGGTTGCCGTATGCTTTTGTTTTGTTTAAAACTATGAAAAAGTTGAGTGTAAATATGCGTATATATATATTTATTCCATGTGGGACTTCTTAATCCCGTTATCGAGGTAACGCTTTCCCTCTTACGTATATGTTCCTTAGCCCTTTTTGTTCGTTTAGCACATCTTCCTCTAATATCCCAGTTCGTTTCACGTACTTACCACCGAGTTAATCAACTAATTTAACTCGAGGATGAGCTCGTGATGTCTTTGGCTCCTTCTGTACGATCTTAGGGGTGAAGCATCAAGCTCTTGCGAGTGAGCGTCGAGAGAACGTGTTCACAAATTGCGAACGAATAGGGCCTCTTAATCGTGTCCTCGATGGACTTTTCCTTCTTGAGTGTTGGATACATATATAAATATATTATACATAATATATAATATATGGATCAAAAGATTTGGCGGCCTCTTGAGGCCAAGGACAAGTACAGATATCGTTGAGATCTTAAAATTTTCATTTCGTTTACCGTCAAAACCTTAAAGTTTTCCACGAATGAAAATTTATAAATGATTTTGAAATAGCTTCGAAATATTTGAAATTTATTTGAGATTTTTAAAATGAACCAAAAAAATTTCACATCGTGTGCATTACCTCATTGTTTTTCCAGCAGAAAAAAGCTCAGAAATCTCAACAGAAAAAAAAACGCTTCGATAAACTTCGAAAGATGTAACAGTGGTATTTTAATCATTCGCTGCAAGAGCTACAATAACCAACTATGGTTTCCGCGGGAACTAGAAAAAGTTTTTCTTTATTCGCAAACGTCACTGAGCGAGACAGGAAAGTTCTCGCTGAGAGACAAAAAAAATTTGCATCAAAATTAGTCAACTCTTCTCATACGGTGTAGCGCAGAAATGCAAAATATGCTGACACAAGGGAGTACGTGCTCGGTGAACCAACGATCGTTCAGTCTGCTGTTCTTCCACATCCCTTCACACGTAAATATATGTATTGCCCTGAGAATTTAGGTAAACGTTACCCCTGAATCTTCAACTAGAAATGATAATATTTTCGGAAGTATTCACAGCACTCGGGAGCTCTTTCGGACTTTGTTATATCAATCTCCGTCATTGCCGTATAACAAAAGATTCATCAGCGCGATTTTCTCTCTATTTTTCATTAAATTTGAACGTGTGAAAAGAAAAGTAATTCCTCCGCTTTTGCAAATAAACGTCGCACTTACCTGTTCTACCGATGTCAAGTAAAGTAGTAAAAAAAATGTATTCGAGTGAGTAAGTAAAGCCTTAATTTTTCATTTTTGTCGGCATTCAAGGAATCAAGTCCATCAAAAAAAATTAACTTTTGCGACTTGAATTTTTTTTTTTTTGAGTATTTTGCGTTAACTCTTCAAGAAAATATTTCCAAAATTCTAGCAACCCTATACACTAAACAATTGAAGACGGTGGAAATTAACTCAGATTCGAAAAACAAATTTAACGTATGCAACATATAATACACAGCTTAAATATGAATAATCGAGGAATCTTTTAATGAAATGAGGCATAACTTTTTTCTGTTGAATATGCGACGATTCTGAAGAAAAAAAATGCTATATCTCCATCTCATGTACAGCGAGGAATTTCTTATAACGGGGCATTGTTATATTTTTGATAAACGTCAGAGGTGGAAAAACGTGGGACAAACGTATGAAAGAGCAATCTTCTAGATGCGTCGAAGTCTTCGATGTTGATATTACGTTGTCGCAATATTCATATATATTCATATATATTCATATATATTTATATATTCATATATATTTATATATTCATATATATTCATATATATAATATCGCAATTGTATATTGTATCGTAATATATTTATATTTAAGATTATATAAGAGAGAGTTAATTAAAAAATTCCCCTGTTCATATTTTTCCGCCTCCGTAAGCCCTTGGCTATTCTTTACATCCGAGACTTTCACTCGATCGCTAAAGAGTTTTCCTCTTAGATTTTACGCTATCAACGTTCGCGTCCCTTCTGGGAAAAACTTTCTCGACTGGAAAATAATTTTTCCATTTCTCTGTCACTTCCTTCCGTGTCGCATTTTCTCGATTAATATGCACTCGCGATAGAACATCCTTTTGGCTGCGTTCGAAGGCAGTGAAAAAAAAAAAAAAAACGGCAACGCTCATTATTTTGCATCGAAGCACACTATATCCTCATATCAACGGTGAGGTCGAGCGTAATAATAACGTTTTGAGGCAAGAAACATTTTTATTTTTTTTATTTGACTTGGAAACGTGAATGCGATTACATTATTAGTCGAACAAGAACTCGAAGTAACTCTGACAGTACGTTTAATAATATTCCCGTTCTCACGTCGTGTAAAAAATTTCTTCAGGATTGTAAAATTAAGGATGTACGACTATCAGGCAAAAGTCCACTTTGAAACTTAATTCTTTTCTTTTTTTATGTTTTACACGAACGCTTTACACAGTTACTTTCAAAATATAAACAACAACCTCGGTAAAGTATAACTTTTTCATTCTGAAATTGAGAAGTTGCCCGAGATGATTGGTATGGGATTTATGGATTACTGTCTTGGGACACATTTAACCATTTAACAAGACATTTAAAACCGTGACTATCGAAAAATTAAATACGCCGTATCATTGAAAAAAAAATGCAAAAATCATATTTGACCATTTAGATTCAACATTGCGACAAAAATTCATTTTCATGACGCGAATCATGAGCTTGCGGTGTAATAGCTAATTTATCTAAAAGGATGATGATCTACCTTCGTCGGGGATCCATCTGAATCAGCTATACGTGAAAAATACGAGAAAAAAAAACACAAACACAAAGACAGAGAAAGTAACAGAAAGATGGTTTTATGTGCTCAACGAACATTTTTTATTCGATAACCTGAACGAAAAATATTGCTGCGAGTATTTTTTTTTTTTTTCATTATTGTTTTATTGTGTTGATATTTAAACCAGTTTATTGCGAAAAATACGGCATGAATGCTTCAGTGAAATTGCTGTTTTTTCAAGTTTACAAAATATATTGAAAATTTATACGTTGCTGATCGTTAAACTAAGGAAAAAAAAAAAAAACAAACTACAAGTCCGAAATTATATTCTCATAAATAGTTTTACGAACGATCATGTGTCCGAGTGATCGCAAGACATCTGCAACCGTAGAATATATTATATAGTGCCACGGGCTTGCTACGGAGTTCATCAAAAATTAAAAAAAATAGTAAAAAAAAAAATAGAATTTCGTGAATGACTCGATACCACTGGAATTTTCGCGATATAATCGACCAAAGACACCTGTTGCTTTTATGATTATTTATCAAAGACTTGCCAGACCGAGTGCGAGAGCCCGCGCCAAAATACTACACCCGATTGATTCTCGAGACATATATATGCATAAACGGAATATAATTATATACATGTACATACAGTACTTGGCAACACGTGTCCAGACGATGGGGAAAATACATGTAAAGTTCGAGCGATAAGCACATATACATCATCTCTCATCTGATTGGTGACAAAATATTTCTTTCAAGCTGACACGCACGTACAAAAATAAACATTAAAGGCATTTGTGTATGTATTCGACTGAATAGGTGAACTGAATTATAGTAAAAAATAAAATGTCTAAAATTATAAAATTTATTCTACTTCTTGGCCCGTCAAATTTTTTTCATTTAATCGTATATTAGTATTTTTTTTTTTTCAAAACAATTTTCGATATCCGTAATTTTGATCAAGAAGAAAAATCCAGCATTCTTACATGTCATTATTGTTTCTTCAATTCCATACGATATCTTATTATATGGGTGTCAATCTCATGCCCAAATAAAAATTGGAAACTCTCCGCTAACGTTATTATCGGTGGTTAAATACTTCGACGAGCCCACGCCTTCTCAATAAGGCATTGAAAAATTTCAAAGCGAAAAACAAAAAAGTTGAATTATTTTTAGAATATTTTATCAATCTCCTTGGAGATAGGATTTTCAACACCTTGAAACTTTTTAATGACAAAATACTGTTCTCTATTATAGTCTTTATCTCAGGAATACTTTATTAGGACCTTTTTTTTTAAAGTTAGGTATTCCTACTCTCGATAGTGGCTTTAAGTGACCGTAATTTCGAACTAAAGTTGTTCGGTTTAACGTTGGTCGAAAGCTTTCGCAAATTTACATATCAAGTAGATTGCGGGTCGTGCACTCTCGCGTGCACTTCTCTCGTCACTTTCTGTCTCTATCTCTCTCTCTTTCTGCTCACTGGCTTAACGTTTTCGGTGCTTGACAAACTGTGACTATCATCACTGACTAAACTTTCGTGCTTTCCGGTGGTAACGAGAGAATGGGGCTCTTCGTTCACATGTTTTCAATGTACATTGTGTGTACTTTATCTACACATACACTACTCTACCTCTATACACTATAAATGTAAATTTATCGAGTAATAACTGTCATCATGGTCCTAGGAATTGCTTCATCATAGTCACTATGCCCGAGACCGGAGCAAAATAGGATAGATCCAAGATGTTAAAAAAAAAACAAATAAGACAAAGAAAGGAAATTTTCGCCACGTTTAGCAGTGTTTTATAAGCTCGGAGTTGATCGAGCACCGGTTCACGTCTCAAAAATTTTGTTTCCACTTATTCACAAAACGAATATACCTAGATAGCTGTTTTCCGTGGAAACATTTTTCCTTCGAAATATTAAAGTCAGATAGCGACGAAAATGTTTCGATTAGAAAGGAATCTGTATTTAGAGAAGATATTCGAATTGATGTATATATATGTGTGTGTGTGTATTAGGGCGGTTCAAAAAAGGTTCTTTTTTTTTAGATTTCGCTCTTCTCCGAGATTCTAGTACTTTTTTTTTTACTAAAAAATAGCTCACCCGAAAGGGCTGGGCTGAAAAAAATTTTTTACTACTGCCTCAACGACGTTGAAATTTTGGAAAAAGGCTATTTTCGGGAATTTCATAAATGAGATATCCTTAAATCCTTTGGTGGCTATGTTATATCTGACGAAACAAAAGTTTTCGTCAAATCTGAGATGCGGGCAATTTTTTTTAGTACTGAAAAATCACACGCATCTCAGGTTTGACAAAAACATTCATTTGGTTATAAAAAACATAGCCACCGAAAGATTTACGCATATCTCAATTTTGAAATTCCCGAAAATAGCCTTTTTCAAAATTTCAACGTCGTTAAGGCAGTAGTAAAAAAATTTTTTCAGCCCAGCCCTTTCGCGTGAACTTTTTTTTTTCGTAAAAAAGTACAAGAATCTCGGAGATGAGCGAAATCTAAAAAAAGGCCCTTTTTTGAAACGCCCTAGTGCGTATATATTTACGTCATGAAAAAGTGATAAAAATGAATGCTTCGCATCTCGTAAACGATATTTCAGTTGGGGCGTCTAAGATGAGCTATCATTTACCCTTATTATTAAATTTCATGGAGTTTTTATTTTTATTTTATATTTTGAAAAATAACATGAACGTATAAAAATCGTAAAAATAAGAAATCGTACATTGTTCCCTCAAAAAGTATACGTGTTTACAGATATTTTTAAATTTTTATACAAGTCAGACGTCTCGGTATAGCAAAGAAAAGCACAAGGCAGTATAATTCGCGATCTATTAAGTATCGCGGAACTTCCAGTGCCACTAAAAATTCGATGCCCATCTTACCAAACATTCCGAAGACGTATCGTCAAGAACGTTATTCATGATGTATTGTTATCGGATAGATTAATGACGTGGGAATTCGCTTTTTGTTCAATGGCATTCATTTAGCCGTAAAGTGACAGAGAAATTTTCTGCAATATTGCGGTTAAATATTGGATTCCGTCACCGACACACCGTATACTTAATCAAGAACGTTTGGGGAGCTCGTGTGGGGTCGCAGAATCACACGATGAATTTAGCACCGTCGATAGATGGGGAAAAGCGTTTATTTGTTTGTTTCTTTGAGTTGATCGAGTAGACGCGCGGTCATTTACGTTTTTCTTATACGTTGGTCCAAAGAGAGAGAGAGAGAGAGAGAGAGAAAAAATGAACGAGAGCGGAGAAAAACATTGTTAAAGGCAATTTTTTTTCTTCATTTTATCATCTCTTCTGTCGTTGACACAAATGGGGAGTATAAAGGGGATCGACAAGAGCTTTTTGTAAAGATTCCAGCAGGCCGGGTTTTACGCAAAGCTTGCTGTGATGTGCAGCGGCGTAATATAAATCCTTCGATAATCATTATTAACGGATAAATTCATAATCGATCGAGCTACTTATCCACTGGCCGAGCAAAGACACGCCCGCGATGTAGAGGGAGTCGGTGCAAATTCGGACCATCGGATTCAAATTTTTGTATCTTTTTGCTCGAAGAAATCAACCGCCAAGTAGACGAATCAATTATCAATTTTATTCACGGCAATGCTGTTGATACTAAGATTTTTCAAACGTGTGGATCTCATGTGCAGCCCGCATATTTCCGTGAGAAATCTCCATCTTTGTCAGCAAGGGAGGGGAAGGAGATTTGAAATACTGTCAAAAAATTAAATCAATTATTATTGTAAACCTAATCCAATTCAAGTTTTGTCCAAATTTACTATCACATATGCTCCACTTTTCTCTCACTCGATTTCGTATTTTTCGCTATCATTCTTGCCCTTTTGTTGCTGATTCATCAAATCGTTGATATATACTTTCGATTTCATAATTTCGTAGGAATAACGATGATATGTAAAAAAAAATGTGGCTATTATAAAAACAACCAAAAGTGTGTGTGTGTGTGTGTGTGTGTGTGTACAAAACGAAAAAGTTTAAGAGAGGGATATTTTATTATAATGGCAAGGTATTTTCTCAAATTATTTTTCTTCGTGATATTGCTCGTTTCCCCTTTCCTAGATTTCTTTACATGTCGAATTTTTTTCATTTCTCAAAATTATTATGCAGCAAAATGTGAAGTCTAATTAGAATGTATTGTATTAAATACACGTATTTATTCTCCCGAGAAAATATCTGATTTTCTAAGGGCGAACCGTCGAGGGTAATTGAGTAGATGTTAATTGTTTTGCGTATTCGTCGAAATCTTTCTGTATGCTCTCTAAAAGTCAATATTTCAAACTCGTTATTCATGCGGAAACATTTTCCATAAAATCTCCCCGATATGAGGCATTAAAAGTTTTCCCGCCCTGTGGTCCAATGTCCCTCCCTGTTGTGTATGCGGTTACATGCAATCCATTGCTAGCAAACAAAAGGACGTGTAGTCCTCATATTTTTATGTAATAAACAGTGCAGGAAATGCCACTTTGCTTGCTGCCAATCCATACGTATGGTATACCCATACAGTGTGCTTCAGTCGTGTTTCTGTTCAATATATTGAGCTTTCGTTTAGCGTAGAAGATCGCGTCTCACCGATAAAAAAAAAACTGTTTTTCTCATAAGCGATTTTCCAAGAGGGTTCTCTGTGTGTGGATATACGCTTCGGGGGCTCTGCAGTCGGGCACTGTAGGTGTAGGTAGCAGTGAGCCCAATTAGGATATTTCTTCTGAGACAAGAAAAAGATGACTGCAGGAAAGAGCAGCCAGGTCATATTATACACGAGCAACCGCGGAAGTGTTCAGCCAACAATGACTTCTTTAACGTTTTCGTCGGTTGCTCGTTCAGCATCTCTCTCTCTCTCTCAATTGGTTTTTACACGCGTCCGCTATAATGAACAAAGTCGTCTATTCTCGCACGCTACCACGGTAATGAAGAATTTATGTAAACGAGATTCTCGCGAACGCGTTTCTTTCCGATGCTCTTGCCTCTACGACGCAGATTGCTCTGACGAATGCATAAACATTCGCATAGCCATAGGCACGTAGATAAAAAAAAAAGAAGAGCACGAGGAGGTGCGAAAAATGCCACGTCTGTGTATACGACAAAGTTGCGATTTGTTTGAAAAACAAAATTAGCTTTTGATGAAATTTGTATTTATTTTTGAAATCGAGATGGCAATAAAAGTGGGTGTTGAAGTTTCGAACGAACACTGGAACTACTGTTTTATCACAGGGGTTCCAGATTATGTGACTTTTTTTCTTGTATTTAAAAGGTGCAACATAATCGACGAAGAATTGGAAATTCCAAAATTGTCTTTTTTTTTAACGACCGATATATACATCAAAAATAAATGACGTATATATATAGAAGTTTTTGTTGTCGTGTATGACGTACATGCTGTCTACTTCCCCGAAGTAGAACTAAAATAAATGACGTATATAGAAGTTTTTGTTGTCGTGTATGATGTACATGCATTGTCTACTTCCCCGAGTATCTCAAATTTATATCATTTAATTGGCGGAGCTGAGGTACTTCAATGAAGTTTATTGGAAGGCTTTTATTCGAAAATAACGTTGATGACCCTCGAGCTGCTCATCACATCATAGAATTTCTCTGCATCTGAAACGAGTTGTATATAATACTGTACATTATAGTATGAATAACGAGGTATTTCTATTCATTTCACGAACGTGAAAATCCACCGTCATTGTAATCGCACTCCAATGAGAACGTTTATTGTGCGCCAACGAAGTCTTTAATTTTTTTTTAATCCAGTCGATTGTCTTATTCCTTGATTCACGTTCATCCTCATATAATCGTTATATCAATAATAACCATTATCGTTTCTAAACGAACATACGAATGTGCATATCAATGAACCTTTTAAGTAAATTACGAGTCTCTTGCTGTATTTTCGTTTTTTTTTTTTAAATTCGCTTTTCAACCATAGACGTATGATAACGATTGATATAGAAACCCGAGTGAACCGGGGATTTCCGGGAAGAGCAAGAGCTCTGTGAGAGATTTATCTTCGTCATGGTCGCTTTGGTATTCAGCAAAACGGCATAAGCATCAATTTAATAATTATCGTCTTGACGTCCTGCATAATCAAGCTCGATGCATCGATCGTTTAATCTGTGACGTTTTGTTGGATATTATAACCAGAGAATTATTAAATCATATACAAAAAACAAAACAAAAATTGAAATATATGTGTAATGCATGGTGAGAGTGATAACGGAGTTTAAACGAGTGGCAGTGCATCTTGTTCCTCGCTATTTGTCGTTTATCTGTTTGTTCCTTGCCACATTTCGGCGTATCTGTGGTCTTGCACGTAAAAACTCGTGTGCTGTGACGTGAATCATAAAATTTGATGATCGCGCGATTGATTTGTGTTTGGAAAACGTGAGGAGGAAGAATCACGCAAGAAAAAGTGGAGGAAAATTGCGATATTATCGAAAGTGTAGAAAAACTTTTGGGGATTTTTTGTTTTTTTTTTTAATTTCGTCCCGGAGTGCGCGGCAACCTCTGCAAAACGGGTCAGCGCAGTGTTATTGTCGTGTGTCGCGTGCCTCGTCAAAGCTCTTGAAATTCATTCGGTCAATTATTCATTACGCGATGAATTAGCCGTTGAAGTATCGAAATGGCGATTATTGTTCAGTGGGCGAGGTTTCGTGGAGGATCGGCGGTTACAATGGACGGGTAGTCGTGGTTAGCGGGCCTTGGAATTCATCGGCCGCCATTGATACGAGAATGAATAGCAGCCTTCAGGTGCCGGAGCTAAGGCTCCCAACTGGTGATGCTACCTCGTCAGCTGCCGCCGTCGTTATAAAGGGTACGGCACCCTTACTTCTCGTACCGCCGAGCAGCATACCGAGAAGACGTCATTCGTGGATCTGCGGGTGAGTCTCGATAAAGATCACCGGAAAAACATCACAATTCTCACCTTCTTTTTTTGCTACCACATATAGAAGCTCAGCTAACTCATGGTTTTTGTGAAAAAAACAAATTCAACTTTTCAAATGTGTCAAAAAATTTTAAGAAAATAGGAAGCTCTCTGCTTTTTATACGATTTTCCTAGCCCTCGTACCATGTTGATCAACGCGGTTGCGGATTTTAAAGAATTTTTAATTTTTCGAAAATTGTTTGATCCATGACTCTCGCAACCGTTCAGTTTTTCTGTTAAAAGCTTTCGATACAAATGGGCTATAAGCAGGGACAAGGATATTTAATATTGAATGTGATAAGAATCGTTCAAGTGATTCAGATTTTATAGAATTTGAGATTTTTCAAAAAGTATGGATAGTAAAGTTCTTGATCGAGCATGCTACTTGAAGCTTTCGTAATAAAACTTTTTATTCGGTAGGAATGAGGTTAAAAAATATTCCATGTCACGTATACTTTGGATGTAGCCTATACAAAGGAATTCTGATTATGTCCAAATTTGTTAATTTTTAAAAAAATGTTACGAACATTTAAAATCGAGAAAACATATGGAATTATAGAGCTGAAAAAAAGAGAGCAAACGAGGTCCGAATTAAGGATATCTGTGCCAAAACGATATGGAAAATTAGTATGCGTGCATCAGGAGCCGCGAGCTAAACAGAGATGGACCCCAAAAACTGAAAGCCCTTCAACCTGACCTCAAAAACTGGAAGTTCCACTGGAGCTTCCAGTTGGAAGGGAAACTGGAAGGTTCGTTTTGAACAGTTATTGTCGTGATAGATATTTGTATGCCAAATCCCTCCGCTATAGACACTTTTCGAAGTTGACCAACGGAGCGGTTGATCAATTATCTGAAATTATGTTTACCCTATGTTCTTCATGGATCGTGATATCCTAAAAACACGAGCACTAAGGCGGAAAAAGTGCGGACTTGGATTTTGTACACTTTCCTTAAGTCTCAACCCTTTTCGTCTATAATCACGCAGAAAGGACTATTTTATTTGTAAGACAATACAGGACTGTTTTATTTTATTTGATCTTCCGGTATCTCTGAGAATAAAATAGTCAATACATACTTACAGAACGAACAGCTATATATGAACCTAAGAAGGATTCATTTTGTTGACAATGGTTCCTCCTCCGACCGTTGTCTCCTCGTCTTGTTTGCCAAAGGGGGTCATGCGAGCTTTCGTTTGATCCTCTCCGCTATTCCATACGGATTACGAGGAACAAACGTACGGAGAACGAGTGGAAAACTCTACTTTGCAAGGGTTGTCCTCTAAGACCATTACAATGGATTTTTACCCGGGACACGTAGGCCGTATGAGTAGGAAGTAAAAAATGAGAAAATAATCTTCGTTATCCTCTTCTCTCGCTTTTATTATCTGCACGACGACACGTCCCTTCGAACACGTAAAGATTCGAAATGGCATACTAGATCTCTAGACAATAATATCTCTAGACAATAGGCATTCCTAGACAATAATGGGGGACACATTCACAGCACTCTCACGTAAACTTGGTGAGATTGAAACTTTGTACCCATACCCATGTGCGAATGTCGGTAATGTGCCATACTTACCAACACGGCCCAGAGCTGTGCAAGGCCTGGCTACCGACTCTCAATTGGCGATACTGCCCCAGTATTGGCAATTGAAGGTATCTGTACCGTGCCAGGCTTGGTTGCCGAGTCTTGGATGGAAGTACTGCCGCAGTACTGGCAAACAATTTTATCAGTACGGTGTCAGTCCTGGTTACCAAGGTTGGTTAAGTATCGGCTGGTAGTACTGCTCCAGTATTGGTAAACAATTTTATCAGTACGGTGCCAGTCCTGTTTACCAAGATTGGTTGAGTCTTGGCTGGAAGTACTGCCCCAGTATTGGCAACAGTACCATGCCAGTCTTAATTGCCGAGTCTTGGGTGGAGTACTGCGCCAGCACTGGTAAACCATTTTAACAATGTGGTGCCAGTCCTGGTAACCAAGGTTGGTTGAGTCTTGGCTGGAAGTACTGCCCCAGTATTGGCAACAGTACCATGCCAGTCTATATTACCGAGTCTTGGGTGGAGTACTGTGCCAGCACTGGTAAACCATTTTAACAATGTGGTGCCAGTCCTGGTAACCAAGGTTGGTTGATTCTTAGCTGGAAGTACTGTCTCAGTATTGGCAACAGTACCATGCCAGTCTTAATTGCCGAGTCTTGGGTGGAGTACTGCGCCAGCACTGGTAAACGATTTTAACAATGTGGTGCCAGTCCTGGTAACCAAGGTTGGTTGAGTCTTGGCTGGAAGTACTGCCTCAGTATTGGCAACAGTACCATGCCAGTCTTAATTGCCGAGTCTTGGGTGGAGTACTGCGCCAGCATTGGTAAACAATTTTAACAATGTGGTGCCAGTCCCGGTAACCAAGGTAGGTTGAGTCTTGACTGGAAGTATGCCCCAGCATTGGCAACTAAACGCATCGATACCGTGCCAGTCTTGACTACCCAGTCTTGGCTGGAGTACTGTCTCGGCATTGGCAGGCAATTTTATCAGTACGTCGCCAGTCCAACAAATATGGGTGAATAAAAAATGTGTGTTTTTCACTTTATATTACATGATGCCACGTTCGTTTAAACGTAAATACGTTTAATCATTATTTCACATATTTTGTTCATTATTTCTCAATTTTTATTCAAAATGCTATGACCTGGACCTAATTAATAATACATTTTTCATGCTGCAGGCGTGTCAAATAGAGTTCTTTTGTCAGGTTTTCACGACTAGACTATCTGTCGATGTTTTGAGTCTTAGTAATTGAAATAGTTTATCTGTGCAGTAAGGTAATAATAAAAGTAAAGCTATTCTGAAAATCATATATTATATATCATTTTATGTATGAACAATATTTATACATATCCGGTTCTCAAACATTTGTTAATAATTAATATATTTATGGTAGATGCAAAAGCGTTACAATGTGTGTACGTTTTTCAACGTTTAATAATATGCATTTGTCTTTAATACAATTTATCGTGCATGTTTTCCGATGACCCAATACTGGAGATACTTTATAAATCCCTATTTTAGAAGAAGCCATTGGATTCTCAAACGCATTCCCTAGATTCTCGATAACTTTTCCTCGAATCAGTACCCTGTCTAAATTGTCAGCGATGCTATATATTTTACTAACTTTTAAAATATCACCATTTTTAATTTGACAATATTATTCGGTGCCGCAATGCTTATCGTCATGGATTGAATTTTCACTCTATCACAGTAAACTGCTCTGAACTCACCCTCTAGTTGATTTATTTGTGTCGCTTGTTTACGATTGCTAATTCCCGATGAATATTTTTGAATTGTATCCACAGAGGACTCCTTTTCAGAAAGACGCCGAAAAATTTGGGCTATTGGATTTCGAGGTGATCTTATTAATTTTTTTATATTTCCCAAGCAATTTTAAAAAGGGAACGATGAACTTCCTCTGCCTGAATTGTCTCTAGACGAGTTTATTGAATATGTAAGCCAAAAAAAAAGGCACCCAAAAAAAGTGGTGGGAACACATTGAAAAAAATTATCGAAATTATCGCGTTTCGTTCGAAAAGGAGCTGAGGAGTAAGAAAAAGCGCGCGTGGAGGGGATATCTACCGGCGAACATAAGAGAGTATGAACTCAAGACAGTATAAGTATGAACGCACTCGGGAATGCTCGGGTTTTCTCGCTCAATGGGTGCGACAAGGACAGCGAGCTCCTGTCTGTTAACCGAACACAAGCAACGCGCTGAGAGCGTACGGACGCACTCGCCGGTCGACATCCCCTCCCCACGCGCTTTTTCTTACTCCACCGCTCCTTTTCGAATGAAACGCGATAATTTCGATAATTTTTTTTCAACATGTTCCCACCACTATTTTAGAGTGCCTTTTTATTGGGCTTACATATTAAATAAACTCGTCTCAAAAAAAACACGAACCCGGCTAAAATTACTGGAAAATTATTTTTTTTTTAAATTATAATTAAGGATTACAACACCTTTCCACTAACCGATCGAGCTGCAAATTTGTTGGGTGCATGGGAGTATAGCGGAACGATTTACATTAAAAATTAAGTTGGCTAAAATTAATATTATTTCCACACCGCATAATACCTGCACCCACCACCCGTCGCTTGCCAGACGAACGAGTGTCTGCCGGAGTTTTATTGCGGCCGTTATTGTGACCGAGTTTTATTCCTGGGCCGATTTGATCGCCAGCTCTCATTCAAAGAGTATATGCCGAATATATTCTTCAGCAAAATGACCACTTCTTTCTCCCTCGGGGAAAAACCCTCAGAATCTATTCTTCAGCAAAATTACCACCTTTTTTATTTTCCCCTCACGGGGAAAAACTGGCATGCTACGTAGAGAATATGCGTTCGAATATCAGTTTTGCTCATGCCATCTACAGGTTCACTTGTATTGTAGCCTTGAAACAAAAACTTTTTTTTACACCAATTATTATTCATTATTTAATTAATTTCTCTCATTGTGAAAATCAGGTAAGATATTGTAAAAAACACTTGCGCATGGCAAGATTTAACACCCTCTTTTTTACTGTTCGTTGTTATGCCTCGGAAATTGGTCGCTATCGTTTTTTCCTCTCTTTCCCCTTCTCTCTCTCTCTCTCTCTCTCCCTCTCTCTTTCTCTCTCTCTCTCTCTCTTTCTCTACCTCTCTTGATTACTATCTCTCTATTAATTATTACAACTGCTTTCTCTCTCTCTCTCTCTCTCTCTCTCTCTTGGTGCTTCATTGTATGTCTTTGTTTCCTTTTTCTCTTTTTACATATGATTTTTATGTATAGATATGGATCGGTTGTATGCTGTCGTCGATTTCCCGGAAGAAAAAAAAGGGGACCAGGCAGTCGCCGATGAAGACGAAGAGAAAGGAAAGGCTTTGGTAAATACAAGTCTATTAATTTTTACCTAAATTATATGTGCTTTACATTACATTCTTAATACTCAGAAAGTGACTATATTTGTCAATTCTGTTTAGATGGAGGTGATGAGAGCTGTGGCGGGTTCGTCGACGGATGAACGGGGTGCCGTTCGAAATATCGTTGGCGCCCTGATATCAAAAACGGTGCAAGAAAAATATTCAGCCACCGGAAGACCAGGTGCCAACGGTATTACAAAAAAATCATTTTGTGTGACGTCAACATACAAATATATGAACGGTAAATGTTTTTCTTTTTTCGAATTTTACAAATATAATTTTTAGAACTTGTTGCAATAAAATGAAATATTTTTTATTTCAGATGTCATTCTAAATATAATTGGAGAAAAAACCACGGCCGCAAAAATCATATCCGCCACAAGCCGATATTTATCTGGTGCCGGTGATCGGGAAGGCGGAAAAAAACTCCGGGAGAAAAAATCGAAGTGAAGAAAAGAATGTAACATGACATATTGTGTATATTTAATTTTAAAAAAATTTTTAAATAAAGAAAATAAATAAAAAATAAAATAAATTATGTATATTTAATAAAGCATTTCTGAAAAAAGTCATTTTTTTAAATATACAACAACTCTGGCCCAACATTGACAGCAGCGTTGACACAGTACTGGCTACCAGTACTGTACCAATACTGTTGCCAAATGTGGGGTCGTGGTCATCATTTTGGAGCTGAGCCAGGATCGCCAGTGGGTTTTGGTCCAATATTGGCAGCAGCGTTGACACAGTCCTGGCGACCAGTACTGTGTCGACGCTGCTGCCAAGCGTAGGGCCGTTGTTATCATGTCGGAGCTGGGCCAGGATTGCTTATGAGCTCTGGCCCAATATTGGCAGCAACGTTGACACAGTACTGGTGACCAGTACTGTGTCAACGCTGCTGCCAAGCGTAGGGCCGTTTTTATCATGTCGGAGCTGGGTCAGTATTGTTTATGAGCTCTGGCCCAATATTGGCAGCAACGTTGACACAGTACTGGCGACCAGTATTGTGCCAACGCTGCTGCCAAGCGTAGGACCGTTGTTACCATTTCGGAGTTGGGCCAAGGTCGTTTATGAGCTCTGGCCCAATATTGGCAGCAACGTTGACACAATACTGGCGACCAGTACTGTGCCAACGCTGCTGCCAAGCGTAGGACCGTTGTTATCATTTCGGAGTTGGGCCAAGGTCGTTTCTGCGTTGGCAGAGTACCGGGCCATGACTGTCAGCCAGTATTGGCAGCTCCGGCACCAGTACTGGGTCGATACTTGGCCGTTTGTTCATTCGCACATGGGTAGTAGTGGGATCTGATGAATTGAGGGAGAGAGAGAGAAAAATAAATCGGTACTAGCAGTGGAAAGTACATGCATATGCGGAATATGTCCATGTAGGGGTCGTATATATATTTAAATCTTGTGGGATGCCATGGCAGTTACTCTCCACAGTTCTAGCTCACTTTATCACCTCTGATGCTCTTATGTCAGATTCTAATAGCTGGTATGATGTGAGAGTTAGCGCATGTGTAACGGTTTTTTAATCTACTAGCATACAAGTGTACTTCGGACGATTCATATGAGCAGATCGTCGAGGCCTATAATGGATCACATGGGCTTACAAAATAACGTTGATTTTAACAGATTTAGCCATTGAAATACCTGTTGCAAGATCAAAAAAATATATTATCTGAGCGGATATTACAATGGAAAACTCCACATTGGTTCTCTGAATAAATATTCTCCGAGTTAAGAGATGATCAATATTCTTCACTTGCATCAGGCATCAATCTCAATGCAAATGAACCGGTCTGTTTATCAATCATAGTACGGTAACTTCACCAGAGAAAGGACAAACCCCAGTGAATGGACACGTATATGTAAACCATAACTGCATATCGCGATTTTAATACGAATATTCACTCGGTGATTGGTTCATCATCCTATGCACCTTGACTAATTTGAACATGAAAAAAATGCTGGGAAACCACCAGTGAATGGATGCTAACGAGACACAAACAATAAATGGATACTGGCGTTGAAATCATCGTGTGTAGATATCATTTTCTTGTACGTGTCCATTTACTAGTATCCATCCATTCACTGCTCGAGTCACGGTGTCACGCAATTCAAGATCTTCAAAGACGCGCTAAAGTATTCTGCGTCTGACATTCAATGTCCGCCAAAATGTTTTAATCATGTCGGACAAAAGAAAAATAATACAATGCAACTTTGGTGCAATTTGTCCTACTGATTGGAGGAATGAAAATTTCAGCATTGCTAGACGTAAATCCCATAGACCGTTACACCTTTTTTTACCCTTCGAACGTCGTACATGGGGTGTTTACTACGACGCTCAAATTTTTTTTTTCGTAAAAAATACGGTATTTTATAAATATGCATGTGGTCCGTCTAGCAGACCGGCTATGACGAGCTGACGTGAAGCCTTTATGAGCATAGTGGAGTTCAAACGAACTCCAAGGAAGATTTTCACGGAACTTTTCGATCGTGTTCTCGTATATCTATTATGGTTCTGGGTCTATTAAATACGGACAATAAATAAGCAAGTCCCAAATCCAAATAACAATCAGTATAATGATGAATGAAAATAGTCGCTGGCTAAACCCGCGACCACAATTATTCTTATCGAATTCAATGCTTTTCCATATCTTTGTTCCTTTGTAACAATTTATTATATTATATATTATACATTATCCCGGGATATATAATTGTACGAAGGAAGATGCATTGCCGACAAAGGAATTTGAAATTCTCTACAAAGTTCCAAACTCTGTATCGGTTGTTCGTGTGGGAATTGTGCTGAAATTATATTACTATTATACAAGTATATAGCGTACTATATATATATATATATATATATATATATATATTATATATTAGCTTCTGTTTTACTCTCCTTAATTTAAACTCTTGGGTCCTAAGTAAACTTTCCTGTATAAATGCAAATTCCACTGTTCCCCTTGCTGTATATTATTGAAGCATTCATCTACGGGTCCACGCCATATCGTTGCATTTTCATCGTAATCAACCTGTAGAGCTACGTTATGTATATGCTATTTCAAAATTAAATATTTACCCAGATTATATGATTACGATTAAATGTATACGATGAAAAATAATATCTGTAAGAGATTGATCAAGAATAACATGAAAATTTACCAGGAGCGAAAAAAAATCTAAACTATTCTCAAACAGTTTCGAGTATTTTTGAGTGTATCGTTTGAAAAAAAAAAAATGATTACAGTATCGATTCTATTTCAATGAGTATTTATCATTATTTTTTTGCAAATTTATGTCAATATTTTATTTTTTGAATCAATTACTGCCCAATTCAATATGTAATAAAAAAAAGTAAGATAATATAGACAGTATCCCTGGCATAAAATAAATATTGACTCATTGCTGCTATATTATTCACCATGCTTGCGAAAATCTATCGAGCAAGCAGTGGCAATTCGCGAACCGAAATATGATCGTGAAACCTCCAATTTATGGACTTCCTTACGTGTTCGGAAATCTTGAGTGACATTTCGCCGGCGTAAACTTCCAGTTTCCATCTCTTTCTTTGTCTGCCTCTCCCTCTCTCTCTCTCTCTCTCTCTTCTCGGTCGCCGAGCAACAACAATTGGCTATTAGTATAATCATCACGCAACAATCGTTGACATCCGTTCCCTGATTAGCTTTTTTAATGTGAGATATATCGGCGTGTAAAAACGTAAAAATTGTACCGGGCATTGATACACCAAATGATTCGACTAAATACTGGAAATTTCTTATGGACAATGCTACTGTGAATGATACGATGGAATTTACGAGGTGGTGGTACGAGGAATTGGTGGTTTACCATATTAAGCAACAGTGCTTGGGTCCATTGTTTAGACAAAAGTGACCGTTTTATAGTCATTATTGTTATTTTTTCGGTGACTGGTATGCGAACGATCAAGTAAAAAGACCAGCTCCACCGTAAAAGGATAGCCAGTATGGGCATGGGTTTTCCGCAGTTACCCCGTGCCCTCGTGTGAATGCGATACAGTAGCGGTGAGTAAGACGACTGCGGACGCATAACATATGGGGAAGTTGCAAAAATTTGGAAGTAAAAGTGAAGCAAAGCGTAGTGAAGATAGTATTTCAAGTTCGAATGTCTTCAGAATATATTACGCTTGTTAGTTGCATGCGATAACTCAAAAACGAATTGAACTTTTGCTTTCAAATTTTTTACGCAAGTACCGTAGTGATCTTTTACGTTGTTGCTAGAAAATTTTCGTCGTGTCTATTCCATATATTCAAATATTTTTGGGTCTTAAAGTTTTTTTTTTTCATGTCTGCAAATGCTCTGTACTTCATGCAATAATTGCCCGATATATGATGATGAAATATCGAAGCGTCTTAAGGATGCAAATTTATCAATGTACCTCGCGGTCTGTATGGCCTTTCATTTCCACACTAGATCGCAAAAAATATCATTGTCATTCGCTCACGCAGAGAGAACGAGATTCGCGCGATTTTCACGAAATTGGAAAAATCCGTTTCGGAAATCGATAGCTCAAACGATAATCTTATATCTTCGCGGTCGTATTCGACGCTTCTGCTCACATACACACACACACGCATGTATGCACACATACACATACGAACAAGCAGGCAGTCACGATGTGATAAAAGTAGATATATAGGTGTGATGTATGTGAGGAATAGTGGAGAGGTGTGAATTCCGGAATTTTTCGTAAGACGATTGTTTGAAAAAGAGGGGTCATGTGGTATGTAATTTGTCTTCGTCTTTTCGCCGCTCGTAGCAAAAGTGTGCTTTTCTCGAAGCAAAGAAGAAAAAGAAAGGAAGGAAAGAACGAATGAAGGGTGAGGGACAAAAGGGAGGGCAGTCTCGTCTTCCATATGTAATATGTATGCACTATCTTACATATATATATGTATATACATATACCATGGGAACCCCGACCCAATCCAACCGTTCAATTCTTGTACACAGCAGCGGCGGTGGCGAAATATTTGTATAATATAGATATATATATACATATATATATATAGTATATAACGTATATGTTTATTGTACAGACGCATGTATACCGGTGTATGTACAGTTGAATCTCTTAACAATTGACAAGTTTCAGGATAAATGAACATCTGACAAATCGATTTTCCCTTTGAATTGAGGTAGTCATATGTTAGCAATTAGTCAAAATAAAGTTGCATTAGACGAACTTTGAATGATAAGTGTTTCACTTTCGAAATAATAATAATAACAATAATAATAATAATAATAATAATAATAATAATAATAATATGATAAAGAGAAGTTTCCATTTATATTTTCAATGTTTTGTTTGACTGTCCGCTGGGGTCGAGGGAACCCGTATAGACGAACTTATATCTCGACGATACTGGAGAACATTCTTCATATCCAGCGCACACTGTTAGAGAATTTTTTTCTTGATATTTCTTAACGAATGATTTTCCAGTGGGAAACATTTAAAATAATGATTACTATCCGAAAATTTTCGCTACTCATTATAACGATCATTCATAATTAATCGTTGAAAAATTAATCTGTAATCATTTTTTTCCCTTCGAATTAGGAGTATAAATGAAATTTTTTTTATTTCAAAATCTGACAGTTTAGGAAAAAATATTTAGTACGTATTTTTTTTTTTTTTTTTATTTGAATCAAAATTGCCGTTAATATAACAAATTTAAAAATATAACATTATGACGTCACAAATGTTACGCTATATCTATATATATCAAAATCCGTGAAATTAAATTGCCTATAACAGGTGCATCTGTCATTTCTAACGAAAAATAAAAAATACGCCCTCATTATTTTTACTTACTCTACATTATGCACCCCAATGATTGAAAAAAAAATTTCATTCACACTCCTAATTGTCGCCATTGCCGGTCGAAGAACGTTAAACTTTTTTTTTTTGCTGCCTGAAATTGTCAAGAGTCAAAATATACGAGTGAGATTCGACTGTACTTTACCGTGTAACACACACACACACACGATGACGGAGGTAGGATGGAGGACACACGGTGACGTATTTGCTGACATCGATTCGTGTCTCGGGACATTGCGGGAAATCTTCACTGCGATTCCCTTTTTTTCTTCTCCTTCTTCTTCTTCTTCTTCTTCTTTCCCATTGCTTTCGCCCGTGAGCTTGTATCCGGCCGAATGAAAATTCAACAGTCAATGTCGGCAGAGGTTAACCGATGGGATTGCAGCTTGCAAGCGTGTTGAAGGGCGTCATCCTTCTTCGGATCTTTCCGACTCGCACATAAAGAGGGCGCAGGACGAAAAAACGTCTCGCTTTCGAGGGTTAGAAGTGCGGGAGGAAATCAAGTTCTCTCTCCTCTCGCATATAGTTCTCTCTCCTCTCGCCCGGCTGGATGCCCGTTCAATCTTTCTTGAAAGGTTGTTCGTTATCTCGATGGGCTATATACATATATATCCATGAGGGGATTTTCGAACGCTCCATTGCGATTGCTAGGATTTTCTTTTTCTTCTTCTGCCGCGTCTTATCCTTCCTTCCTTCATCACCCTCTTGCAAGCCTTCTCTCTGCATTTCATCGTGTCGTTATTATACTTGACTATATATCGTGGAAAATGAGAAACCCAGATGGCCCCTCCTTTCTAGTGTGACCGTGTTCAAGGGATTTTCACCGAACGAGAATGTGCAAATATCGAGAATCGTTTCGATTCATTCGGTAAATATTCCCCCTTATATTTCGAGGGTCTGAGATACATGTCTGTGCCGATAGAAGAAACGCTATTTACGGCTCGGTGCATTCGATTATATAATGACGTTTGAAAAAGCCACATACTTTGTTAACTTTGTTAACTTTTTGGCAATGTGCGTGACAAAAAAAAAAAAAAATACGTCCAGCTTGGTATTTGCCAAGCATAGTATATGGTGCAAATGAAAATTCTGGTTTCTGGATCGTGCATAATTTATGTTCAATCTCTTAGCCGGTTCAATTTAGTTTATCCCGACCCTTCTTTTCCTTCTTCTTCCGATCGGGTACTCCCACACATAGACCGATGCTATGGATAACCGATCGGAGGATGCTTGTGAATTTATTCAACGAACTACTCTACCTCTTGTTTCCTTTCTTCGTTAAGTTTTTTTTTTTTTTTTTTTTTTCATCCCTTGGGGGCTTTGTTGACTCGCGGTGTGGAACGAGTACACATTTCTTCGGGTGTTCGATGAGAAAAGGATCAACGATAGTTGTTTATACGTGACTTTGTATATATCCATGAGAAAACTACGATCGTATTGTATTTTTTAATAAATTGCTCTATGTAAAACGAGCTCAGGGTGAAACGGCCAATTGGTGAATTCCGCCCTCTACTGATTTCTCGAAATTTATATGATCGATTTGAACATTTACCTTTTTCTGGTTTTCTATTTACCATATTATGTAACGTATAGTCGAAATAACTGTCCGTTCTTTTTATAGGCTTGGAGTGAAAAAGAGAACGGTGTGCTAGAATAAAGATTTGACATTTTTGTTTTTACTGACAATTTTTTGGCAATATTAGTTCTCAATGAAGAAACATTATAGTGTCTAAAAGAAAAAAAAAGCCCTTCATTGCCTACAATCACACGAATCAAATGAACATCGACGATATGTCGACAAGCGAGATTGATTGAATATAACATATATATATATATATTACATTTGGCGATGCAAAATTTTTCGCTTATTATCGCCAGTATATGCACTTGATATTTTCATATAGAATATTTCACCTGTGTACAACTCTTCCCCGAGTGTAGGCCAGTATGGAAATTGTTCAGAAATCAACTATACGCACGCTCGTCGTTTGCAAAGCGTCGCATTAAATTTGTGTGTTATTGTCTGTTTCAGGTGAGTCATCGACACACATAAATCGCACGATTTCGTAAACGTGAGTAGAATAAACCATCAACGATGCTGAATATCTTACGGAAATTCTTTGAAAAAAAAAAAAAATTGAAAAAATTGCGCACCGAAGCCGATTTATTTCCTCTATGAAAAATAATGCGTCAATATGTCGTTGTCAATCAATCACACACGTATGCAATTTGACGCAAAACTTTTCAATATCTCGTTTCATTGCAACATTTTTTTTGCGATCTATCCGTTGTTGGCGAGTATTCGCAGGTGTGTACATAAAGATATGTACTTCGAATCGCGTGGAACAATTTTTCGTTGAGATAATTTTTTCAAGTGGTTCAATTTAAAGAATTCAAAGCGAAAATCAAGCAGTCACAGAAAACAACTTTTCAGTAGGATTTTTTCACAATATCTTTTTTTTTTTCTCGATGATCGTTAACGATGCGTAAAAAATCGCTTTGCTGCCATTAATTTTTCTGTTTTACGTGAAACAGCCCATACATGAACCGAAGAGTGAAATATATAAACGAGATATAATGTACATGATGTGCATATACATATAATATATTCGCCACATGTTATGTAGGTCAGTTTTTACGAGTACGATCGACGAGTCTCAGACTCTGCTTTCAATTAAGACGTAATGTATATGCTATGAAATGGCAAAGCGCTGTGTTGTGCCGTAGACAAACAAAAACCCTGGAACTATAAATATAATGAAGTCTGAAAGCTATTTGATTTTTTTGTTCCACTCTATATACACTCGAGTGAAGAGGATAGAAAAGAAAAATCAAAGAAAAGACGATCGTCTTTCATTCGTATACAGCAGGACCCTGACGGTCATTGCCTTTTTTTTTTTATGAATCTTGTTTTTGTTCCTTTTACACCATGTCAAGTTGTGAATCGAGGCAAGGCTCTCATACGTAGTGACCAAAGATTGACATTGCGGAATTCCAAGGCCCGTACATTTGAATTATGTAATCTATAATTATATGTACATACACTACGACCTCGATTTAACGGCCAGTGGCGGGACCGGCTCCGCATCGCACCTTGTTAAATCGAGGTAGCGTATGCCCGCCCATGCTGTATCTGCGCATCGGCACTCCGTGCTACGGGCCTGATCGGGGAGACTTTAAGCGTCCCCCACCATCTCCCACCACGCGAAAAATCGATCGATAAGTGCGACATGGTGGGGACTGTCTATTCAATCGAGGACCATTAAATCGAGGTCCTAGTGTATATATATATATTAGGCCGGTTTTTTTAACTTTGATTTTTTTTTATTCTTACGTACCTTTCAAAAAGTTAATTTTTAGCCTCAAACGTAGCCTCGTGAAACCGGAACTCGGTAGCAAAATTCGAAAAGATGACTCATCCGGTTCGAATTTTTCAAACACTCCAACCGAAATATTTCGAAAACTATATAAGTCACGAAGCTGTTTTTGGTTTCATTTTGTAGATAATCAAATTTTCTTTAAAAAAGTTTATGACTACTATACTCCCAAATGTTCATCTTGTACTGGATGCAAACGTTTAAAGTTGAGTTTATTGAATAAATGAATGAAGATGCTTATTACCTTGAAAATTTTGATTTCACCCGTGTTCCAAGCTGATACAAATTATGTCACGCAAACTATTTCATGGAAAATTAAATTATCTACACAATACGTCTCTTCATTTTCTCTCTATCTTTTACCGCTCACTGTACAGTTCAATATGAAAATTTAAAAATTGATAAATTCTTCGATAGGAGAATTTTTCCATTTTGCTCACAGAAACATTTCTAATTAATTTGAGTTCCACTATTTTGAAACATAGTGAAGCACACTAGAAGTAGGCTATCGGAGAATAATTCCTTTCTACCTGAACAATAAAACTTTACCACCAGCACAACTGTATTGCTAGTAAATGAAAATTTGAATTTTCGCGCCCTACGGCTGCGCCGCGGTTCGATAATTTTTTCACTACTTCTCCCTGTACCCAAAGAGGAGTCGCATTGGTCCGAGAGTAAAATGTTCTATTAACTAAAAATAAGGAACAAAAGAAGTTCGTCATGCAAGTCGTTTGCAATCATCGCAAAGAATTTCCGAATTGTAATAGAACAAATTTCTATGTATAAACTCTACAGCAATTTAAAATGATAACCTCGTTTTTTCAATTTTTATTTTAAACTATATTGTAAGCAGTATAGATGATATAGAGATAATGGTAACACGTATCGTGTAAACAATTGAATTTTCGATGAAATATAGTTTGCGTGACATAATTTGTATCAGTTTGGAACACGGGTGAGATAAAAATTTACAAGGTAATACGTATCTTCATTCATTTATTCAATGCACTCAACTTTAAACGTTCGTATCGAATACAAGATGAACAAGACCAAGTTTCACGAAATGCTCTCTCATGAGAACTTATAAAACTCTGAAAAAAAAAAACCAAGAGTCTCGTTATATGCATAAAATGATCAATTTCGACAGCTACTATATGATGAAAAATTAATCAAAATTCACATCAGCTCATTGGTGTATTTCATGGATTAATTTCCGGTCCAGGTCTTTCGTCCTCTGTCTCTCTCGTTATTTCATTTGCCGATACAATCTGAAATACACCATAGTGACACAGGACTGATGGATATGTGATATTTACTTCATTCCAGTTCATTCAATATTGATTCAACGAGAAGTTTGCCCGATTCTATCACACACACAAACACACACACACACATACACACACAAATATCGATGGACTAACAGCAGAAGAGCATAAAGTCTGTGCTTGTACATGACCATTTGATTTTGAGCCATCGTTATCTTTGGACGAAGCTATATTATGACTTGCCTCGATCCAATTATTTTCGTAATAACTCCAGCAACGAGTCGTTAATTGACTGATATCCGATTTCCACTCGACTTCTCAATTTTTTCACGATGTTTCGTCAATACTTTTCGCAAGGTCGCTTGGTTTTTCAACTTTTTTTTCTCACTTTTTCTAAAAATTCACAAATTGCGTTTCAAATTCTAATTAATATAAAAAAGATCTTAATAAAAAATGGTCTTATCGCACAAATGAACACGTAGCAAGCATATTATATAATGATATTTCTGTTTTTCCACAGTAAATTATATATTGAGGTTAGAAGAAATTGAAAAATCGACAATTTGAATGACTCGTTTTTTTTTCTCGAATTCTTCAATTTTTTTCAACACGACATACTTATAAAAAAAAATCTATATAAGCATGCAAAAATTATTCGTCCAAGAATACAAATCTTATTTTTTATCATCGTTCTTCCGACCTAATCTCATTCGTTTTTTTTTCACATAAATCGTTATTACGAGTTTTTTTTTAGGGATAAAATTATACATATACGGGGCATTCCACGTCAAAAATCGAACGGACAATTTTCCTGACCTGGTTTCAATTTTTTTGAAACTTTTTATATTCAAAGTACAAGCCCGAAAAATGGTTCATGATTTTTTTTCAAAATTTTCGGAGCAGTCGCTTTTGCTCTGTAAATTTTCAAAAAATCCAGTTTTCGTGATTCTCCAATTTGTCAGATTGACCGTACCTCCGCTCGAAGCGAGCTCACGTAAAAAGTTTTCAGACAAAAATTGTTCATAATTGACCGATCTATTTGATCAGATTTTTTTTCGAATTTACACCATGCGTTTCATAACAGTTATTGTGGAAATTCGACTGGAATCGCTTGTAACAAAAAAGTGGCCTAACCGAATTGGCTAAAATTTATAAACAATATTCCTTCTTATATTGCCAAGATTCCCTGCAAATTTCACGATGGGATCTGTAGTCGTTCAGAATTTATGTACCGAAGATGTCGAGATTTCGCATCGGTACGAAATTTTTTTCTGGATGTTAATATGAGAGCTGAGTAAAAATAATCTTAAAAATTAACATCCAACGTAAGCTTATTGAGCAAAAAAGTAAAGTATAAAAACTTGTCTGTATGTGAGGAACGAATCTATTTTACCCATCTCACTTATTCCCGGCCTCATGATTTTCACGCTACACTCACACATATCCTAAGCCAATGACCAATAACTCCTGAACGACTACACACTGCAAATCCAAGTGTGCTATTTTGTAGAATTACACACTTTAAGTGTGTTATTTTGTAGAATTACACACGTGAAAGTGAGTAAAAAGTGACTACAAGAAATTACACACATAAGTGTGTAAAAACTATACACTTGGATTTGCAGTGCAGATCCCATCATAAAATTTGCAGGGATTCTTGGCAATATAAGAAGAAATATTGTGTATAAATTTTAGCCAATTCGGTTTCAGCACTTTTTTGTTACAAGTGATTCCAGTCGAATTTCCACAATAACTGTTATGAAACGCATCGTGTAAATTCGAAAAAAAAATCCTATTAAATAGATCGGTCAATTATCAATAATTTTTATCCAAACACTTTTTACGTGGGTTCGCTTCGAGCGGAGTCATGTCAATCTGACAAATTGGAGAATCACGAAAACTGGATTTTTTGAAAATTCACCGAGCAAACGCGACTGCTCCAAAAATTTTGAAAAAAATCATGGATCATTTTTTCGGAGGTAGTACTTCGAATATAAAAAGTTTCAAGAAAATCAAAAAACTGTCATGGAAAAATTCGCATTTTTTCGTTTGATTTAACGTGGAAAGCCCCATATATATATATATATATATATATATATATGTACATATATACCTGTCAAAAGCAGCAAGTTTTCGTAGTTCATCGTGTTCGAGTTTTCATCGTTCCATAGGAAAAGTAGATAACGAACTTTGCGAATACGAGAAAATAAAAGGGAGAAAAAAAAAAGAAACCGGAACAAGGCGAAGAGGGTAGGGTAGAATTCTCATGCTCGGTTTATTTTTTCTCAAAGGGACGAATCTCGTTAAGGGTTTGTCGGACTGGTAATTTTCGCTCTCGAACGTAGAAAATCTTTAAAGCTGGGTGCGAAGAGATATATACAGATAGTAGATAGAGAAGGAAAGAGAGAAAGAGAAAGAGACTTTTCTCCATCAGCGATTCAATGCTTGGAAAATTGATTAAAATTCATAACCGAGAGATGCGACGATGAGAGATATAGGGCTCGCTACTGAAAGAAATTTCTTAATGTCACACGCCTAATTGAATTTCATCTCTCACCTCTCTCTCTCTCTAGCATTGAAATAAAGTTTAATGCTGCTCACGCTCCTGGCCGTGAAATTAATTTGATTATTCTCACTTTTTTTTTATGCGCAATATCGTCGTAAAATCGTACGCATTGACGAGGAAATTCGTATCTTGTATATATAGAAGAACGAAAGATGAAACCGGTCCCTGCTTTAACGATTCATACATTCGTTATACGAAGTATTCCACCTTCCCAAATCAACTTACCGTCGGTTCAGCCTCCTAGAAAAACTCCAGACAATTAATTCCAGCTTTTCGTCCCGTGTAGGATACTCCGACGAACAAAGGCCGTTAATTGTTATTGCGGTGCGAAGGTCCAGCAGGGGAGGGATAAGTTTTGACGCGCGGTATAGCCTTAGGACTCTCTGATATAATGCTTTTCAATATTTCTACATAACCACAAATGCCGTAGCCGCGTATATATAATTTTCTCGTACTATATCGCACGTGACCATAGAAATTATTATTCGTTCTGCAGATGGCATCCGCGGACAATTTCTCGGGATTGTGTGTGCGTCGCAAATTTTTATATAAATTGTATATTCGCCTCAGCTCAACAGCAATGACATCTTGCCTGATGTTGACAATATAGCCGCGTCGTACTAACACGAGACATTACTCAACAGCTTCATACTTTTAAATATTTGGTTGTGAAAAAGCTTCGAGTCGAGTTTCTTCGTGCGGTAATTCGCGGGATTTAATTTTATAATTACACTGGATTTTTATAATCGAAATTTCATTGCAACTCTCGAATAACTTTTCACCGCGGGAAAATAAAATGCGATTTGCGCGTGCTTACAGCGTAAATTCAATGTAAAAGACATTGCAAAAAATATTTCTTTAACATGAAATGATTGACATCAGCATGTTTGGTGGTTGAAGAGTCGATGCTTTTTTTTATAACAAATTTTTCAGAATATTCCGATGAATGATTTCAGTCAGTTTTAATCTAAAAAGAATGAAAAATATAAGTATCATAGATGCATAAGGATTAAATTGACATTAGCAACATGCAGTTCTGTCTTTTATCATTCGTTGAATAATCGAGAAAAAAAAAAAAATATTCCATATCGTCATTGTCGAAATTTAATCTTCATTGAATTTAACAACATTCTTTTATTTCGCTGTCTCGCATGGCCAATGTCAAAGGATCATTCATTCGACCAAATCATCGGAATGACACTACGCATATTCGAAAATCCGTTCGTTATCGAAAGATTCAAAGTACGAATTAAAACTCTCTGACCTATTTTACATTTTTTTTTTTTTTGATCAGCAGATCCGACCAATCATTCGGGATTCAAAAATAAAAATCCATCCATGTAAAATAACGATACGCATTCTCCGCTCGTTACGTATATACATTTAATCCAGCCTTTCTCTCTGGGATTTGATTCACGTTTTTTTACATTTTTGCGTGTCTCATAGATATTCCGTTCTTCGAAGGATTCCTTTCACAAAATTCCAATTTTTGATAGTAACTTTTGTTTTTAAAGATATTTTAAAATCAAACGAAACGTTAGCTCGCACGGAAGAATCTGAAATAATTCAGAAAAAATGCTGCGTGCGATGGAGAAAATTTTTTCATTGTCGCAAAGAATACCAAAAGGTGTGAGGCAAAATGGACCTTCCCTGAGAATCAGAGATGGAATAGTACAGAACATATCCGTAGACTCAATTCCAATCTTATTCTTATAGTGACAGTCCTCGTGGTCTTGGTCCTTGCGCAGTATAAAGACTATTTAAGGAGCCAATAACAATTAGTAATTTAAAAAATTCGCGTGTAACGAAATTTATCTCAAACTATGTTCAATTAGCTACAATTTTTTATTGTCGGAAAAACATTACTTTTATTTATTATCGAGAGTTTTAGTTTCGGGACAAAAGTTGGTTCAGTGGAGATTGGGGTGAAACAAAAAAAAATTAATAAATAAATCAATAAACAATGATATAATTTAATCAACTCGGTATGACCTTTCACTAAATAGAAACGATGTGGGATACCGTTATGGCTATTGGTCAATGTATTCAGGTATTGTACAACAATGGAGCGAATGTGTGTTCAAATGAATGTAAACATTCAATTAAAAAAAAAAAACACACACATTGACCATTTTGACTCAAAACGACCACTTTTATTATTTTAAATAATTACCGCCTTATTTACGTGTTTTGGCTCGATATTGTCAATGAAAACTTTAATGCTACGGTCGAGAGGACAAAAAAATCGAGTCCTATTCGCTGAAATTCCCCGAGACTATGTGTACTCGAGTTGAAATTATATGTATTACCTCGTAGAGGGATCATTTTACCTCGCTTTCCGCTGCATACAGATATGCATCTGTGAAAGCACGATGGGGGCATAGCGAACACGAACTCTGTAATGGTGCGGGTTGGTAGAGGACCCAGACTCTGGAATCCTGGGCAAACGAATCGACTCCTCTCGCTCTGCCCTACGTATAGATGGAGCGTAAGGGTATGCTTGTACATATAGACATAGTATAACGGTCGGTGGCGGAGCAGTGCTGTTCCGCTCCCGAGGGATC
This sequence comes from Rhorus exstirpatorius, assembly GCA_963564615.1. Lineage (NCBI taxonomy): Eukaryota > Metazoa > Arthropoda > Insecta > Hymenoptera > Ichneumonidae > Rhorus > Rhorus exstirpatorius. Next base: position 40,590,561 of record OY751317.1, on the reverse strand, counting down.
GATACGAAGCCCCGTTGGATTCCCTGCTGCTGCAGCAACTCGCGAGCTGCAGGACCCAACGCATATAGGTGACACTTTCTCACTACAATGGGGGGGATGTAACTACTACTGTCATAATATTCGCAAACTCGAGAAAAATTTGTCCACGATGAAAAGAAGTTTTTCCGAAAGCTTTTCGTTATCTTTCTCCACTTTGTCTCCTCTTCGGGTTCCGGGATGAGAATTTTTTTTTCTTTACAGCCCTTCCGCCGTCCGGTTAAAGGAAGACATATTCGATAAATTACTGTTTTGATGTTTCAAGAATGTTGGCAGAGAGAGGTGCAAATGGTCATTGTTATATCGAGGCGATGTCACATATTTACATCGACCGATTGCACGATTAAGTTTCACCAATGAATATTTATGACCATTCATTGAAAATAATGAGACAATTGCTGTCGTTTCTTATGGTTATATTTTTAATACATTTTTTTTTCGTTCGACAATTCTGCCGAAATGAAAAATGAAAAAACTAATACGGAGGAGTTGTGTGTTAATTAATGTGGATGAGGCACGAAAGCAGTGCTCGTGCTGAATACATATATTACGAATTTCATGACGAGAAACGTCTGGAGCCCGTTTAGACGTCAGATAAAGTAACGAGTCGTATCCTTCTTCCATTTCAGATGGATTGCACGTGAATCCCAGTTTTTCATAGCCTGTTGTTCGGTATAAGAAATCCAATTTGTCTCCCGACAAATTTGTAATTAATATTTTCATTTTTTTTTATCTCATTGCGTAAAAATTCCGGTAATTCATTATTACGAACAATATCTCGTGTTCTGCTTATGCTTTTTAAAAAATTTTGATTAAAAGTTTATAGTTGCTTGAAACGAAAAGTTGCTGGTCGAGTCTTCAGCTTTTTAGACGACCGAGCCCTTGGCTATATATACGTGCATGGTTGTAATTAAATTTTAACCGGGTGATGCGCGTGCAGGGAGAAAGGAAGAATGCCGTTTTTCCTCTATCAGGAATGCTTTTTTTTTCTTTTTAATTAAAACAAAATTTCGAAAAATATGCTGGAAAATTGACATTTTACGAAATTTCCAATCGTCCATAAACAAAGTTATGACGTAGCGTTGAAGGATTTTCCGTTTGGTTCTGCACATTTTTTGAAAACGTGTCAATCACGAATAAAATTATGATCCTTCAATAGACTTTATTTCGAATTTTTATTGAGGTCCTCTCCGTGGTAAAGGAGAGTGCGGCGTTATACTTTCTCACACTTTTTGCACTTTGATTTTTAACTTTCTCTGTTTACGTTGCGTGGATTTAAAAATTAATATATTGTCCAATTATTTAAACAAAAAACTTCGAAATATTTAGCCGGTCCTGATCTTGGTGATAATGGCGATCCAAATGTGAATAAGTAAGCCGAGGTGCGGGGTTTGCTTGCTGAACAAAAAAATAAAGCTACTATGAACGGCATTGAAAATAAAATTGTCAAGGTCCGGGTCATTCAAAATTTTTCTAGTACTTGCGTAAGGCAAAATCAAAGGCGACATTTGATCTTTGACAAAAATGCCTTAATTTCCATTGACGTCTGAAGCAAATTCGATGGTATTTTTCAACGGAAAGTTTTTCACATTTTTACAATTGTTTTGATACATGATAGCCCGCCATTTTAACATAATGAAATTTACAAAAAAAAAAAAAAAAAATACGAGAAGCTCACCTTCCGTTGTTTTCATGAGTTTCGGGATTGTAAAATCAAACTCCTGGATAAGGAAGTTACAGAAGTTGATGAGCCTTGATTGAAGTGCACGGTTGCGTCCGTTATGTACGCATGAAGATCTCGCTCGGCTTACGAGAGCGACCCTGCCCGCTAGCCATCTACCGGTCGTTCCGAAAACTATATTTGAATACGATAGACCATTTATACCATTGCAGCATGGTAAACAATAAATTATATACGGTATATTATCTTTTAAGCACGATTTTGAATTCGCAAATTTTCATTAAGGTTCGCACTGAATACCATTGACGACCGATGAATGAAATCTCAAACGATTTTTATCCTTTATTACCATTGGCATTTTCATTTCATTTCATGGACAAAAAAAATGTCTCTGGAGATTGCAATGATATTTATCGAATCAACCTTAAATCTTTTCCATTTTGCAAAGGGATCGCGCGCGTATCCATTTGTTCAATTTCATCGTGTTATTTTACGCATATATATATATATATATATATATATATGTGAAGGTATATACCGAAGTTTTAGGGATCTTGAGATTTTTTGAATCAGATTTACTTCGTCCTGAAAAACTTTTTCTTTCGTCCTCAAAGATTTCCCAGTGTTCTCGTCCCCTGTCGCTCGAACGTAGTTTTATTTTTGTTCATTCGCTTACGCTCATCTTTTCGGCTCCAATTTTTCTTTTTGTGCATCTTATTCGGCCTGTCCCATTCCTCTGCGAAAAAACAACCTCTCGGTTATTAAAACGTTCTTCGAACCTTGGGCCAATATCCATGGGATAAGATACTACCAAAATATATTTACCTTCTCGTCTCCTTCAATCTTCTTTTTGTTTTATTTTTTCGGGATTTCTTTCCTCAATCCTCGTACTTTTGTTTTATCATTCTGCTCGTGACATCGACCTTTTCTGACACTCGGAATATTTTTGCAAACGATATAATCGTCTCGTTCACGAGCCGCGATTGAGTATTTCAAATAACTTTTATAATCAACGAGTGGGTTATCCTACTAATATTTTCCGACATACTTATTCACCTTTGAGTCGTCATTTTTTCTTAAATCTGAAACCCGTTTTTGTTTGTGCTGAATGCAAAAACGATCATTTTTATCCAACGATATGAGAAAGAGACGCTAACTACGAGAAGTAATTGTGGAATTTTCTTAATTGCAGCATTGCTTGCGGTTTTGTTTTTAATCTTTTAAGAAAAAAGTCTGGAATAATCAATATATTACATAAAATATTGTCTCAATTAATCAGTGAATATTGGGCAGTATTACATTTTTTTTCTAAATATCGCCCAACAATGATTATAGCAATCGAATTATAATTATAAATAGGCAAAACTGTGCAGAAGGCTGTTCGTCTGATGGTATTTACATGAACATACATTATGTGCGTCCGTAACAGGTTACCGAACGCAAATGAGATACATGTTTTTACGACCTTGCGACCGTCGCGTTTTTTTTGCGTTTTTTTTTTCATACATTGAAAATGAAGAAAAAACGATTTCTCAAATCTGGTTTAAAGCCTTCATAAGTCACAATAATATCCCCACTCTCATGTGCCAGCACAACAACGCGTTAACCCTCTTAACTTTTTTTGTTCAATTTTTTTTCATCAAAAACGTCTGACTTCAATTAAAGAATTCCCTGTGCATCAACGTGTACAGATGTACCATACACAGAGTCGACTCTTTGGACGCGTGACTCTTACAACAAAGCCATTAGTACCACTGTCGTTTTAGGAACTCATATCTTGCTCTATCGCGTTTCGAAGAAATAGATTTTTCTCTAACATCTGGTATGACATAACAATTTTTCTGGTCTCCACGTCGATTTTTGTCGAGACAGAATAATTGGATCACATTTACGTCCTATAAACACGAAACTCCCTACTTTTTTGCATTCAAAAATATCAATAGATTGATTTCGTATGACAAAAATAAATCTACCGGAAGCTTGTTGAACAAGTTTTTTTTTTAAACAATTTGTAAATAAGTTTTTCGCTTTATTATTTATCGAAATCAATCTTTAATATGCTCAACCATTAACAGTCCTACTCAAATTACGATCGAATGAAACTAAGTAATAATTGGAACTTTTTTAAAATGCAATTTCTCCATTGAGAGTTTGCTTCACTTATTCCAATTTGACTAATTTTCAAATAATTGTAAAATTGGCAATCAGCTTTATTGATCTCTTGGACAAAATCGTTAGGTAAGGCAGACCTTTTTTTTAACATCGCTATCTTAATTGTCGCACTTTCCCTCGCCCTTTAACGATATATCATCCGTGACAGCTCTGATATCGAGTAAACAGTAAAATCTAAATGTGACGTGTAGGTTGAAATTCGTACATGTCTCGCAAGCCCGCGATTTCCTCGTCTCTCGTGTACATATGTCGTATATTTCTTCCTCATCCTTGAATCTTTATGTCACACTTTCGTACAGAACCACATTCAATTTCGGGTTCAGTAGAGGTAATATTTTTTTTTTTCTCTGACATCACGGAAATCGATGGAATTTTCGTGACATATGCGTTGCAGGGTAATTCCAGGAGAGAGACGTGACAACAAAGGCGTTTGTGTGTTGAGCAAAAATTTTGATATAAAAATAAAAATCAACGAGGGCAATGAATTCAAAACTCTTTCATCCGATTAAGGAGGTACGATCATTGCTACGAATCCAACTTTCGGACTTGAAATTTTAATATGTTTTTGACGAATACTTTATGCGCCTATTGCCAAAATTTTAGCAGTATTGATCGTTTAGTTTTTTTCGTGATAAAATTGCAAAGTCGAGCAATTTGAGTTACTAAAGCACGTCGCGTTGTCTTATATGGAGACGGTCAACCAGAAGTGCGGGTGATCACGGTTTTGCTGCTCACGCATCCAACTGCACCCATTGGAAAATTGAAATTTGATAGATCAGATATAATAGATATTGTAAAAAATTGAAAAATTACTCTTTACCGTGTAATTCAAGCACTGAATCACAAAAAAGTTTCAATTTTCCGATTGAAAATAGTGAGAACTCCGACTCTCTTGTTTCATGCGTGCCCCTCGCTCGCCGCGCTCACCCGCGCCTACGTTTCCGCTTATTCCCTGCCCACAGAAGTGATCGTACTTCCTTAAAGACCCGCTGCAGTCTGACAGTTTATTTTTCATCTTACCGGGGGTCTGTTTCCCTCTGACTCTTCCTCTCACGCGCTCACTCGCTCTTTTTTCCATTAATTTGTCTGTTGCTCTTTTTTTTCGTACATTTACAACGATGTACACAACCTCTTTTGCTTTTTCTCGCGTAGCTAAAAACCAAAAGGTTGATTGTTGCTTCCTATAATATATCTAATTAAAGGTGCATAGGGGAGGACCTGGGCAAAGTGGGCACCTCAGCCGAAAATTGGAATTAAAAAAAAGAAACAAAGAATCAAAAATAATTTTTCAACGGAAAAATTTTTCTTTTCAATAAAACCGAAACTCAAAAACAAACCTACAACCGAATTTTTTGTACTCAAAAATTTTTTTAACAATTAATTCCAAATATTAGGGAAAAAAAGAGATTTTAAATTTAAAAAAAAAATTTAAAAAAATATGGGCCTATAGAAAGTCGATGCTATAAAAAATATTTCTACTATAATCGAACCGAGGACTGTCCAAGTAATTCAAGGATTGGCAATCTTTTTCGAAAATTAAACAAGCTCAAGTGTTTCTCGTACATGAAAATTTCATGTGCTTGTATATTATATATACGTACATTTTCACACACGTCGGGCTATAATTTCTGAATCGAGGGTCGCGGAGTGACATTTTCCCGGTCCCGGACATTTTCGATTCCCTCAGCTTTCGTGGTTGTCCTTCGTGAGACGAATTCTCTCGAGGAGAGAGAGAGATGAAAGTGCGACGATTAAAGGGTTCCTTTCAATTTCGCATACGACGTGCCGTATACGACGACGGGTACATTTCACCAAGGAGAATGCTCGAGCGTAAATAAGTGCATGCACCCCTCGTCTCTCGACCCCACTTGGTTTCTTTTTTTTCTCTCCTTTTTTTTTCTTCTTCTTTGCCGCAACACCTAGCCAAGTCAATGGCAAAAGAGCGCAGCGGAGCATTAGGTAAAATGTCAAGGTTGCTGGAAGGACACAGGAAGTAAATCGTTCCCCTGAGACCACTATAACTCTGGATATCACCCTCGTCGCGCTATTACATTCAGCCCCTATATTCGCACCTTTCCTACCCCTTACCCGTGATACACGTCGATCTTCCGTGCCTATCATTGCTCAACGTTTATATATATTTTCCATTCTCGCTTTGACTGACTGCATTTGCTGGATTGAAAGAGACTATCGATAATATCCTGGGCTTTGGTATTCATGTCGAATGCTTGTCTGAATGTTTTCACGTGGGTCGTTCGTCGGAATACACGATTTCCTATATATTCGGCGCGGTTGAGTAACGAATGAATTTTCTATTTCCGGGACTAATGAATGCGAGAGAAGACGGCAAAAACGATATTTGCCGAAAAAAAAAAGAAAATATGAAAACTCGCGTCAAGGTAGTCCTGTTCATAGTTTGAAGTTACATAGACATCCGCGTAAAAAATAGAAAAAAAATTTACGAGCAAACAAGAAATTGTAAATAGTTTTTCTTAGATGACTCATTCAATTATTAATTAAGATATTATTTTTGGCTGCTAATTTGACTCGGTCATACGGGCCACATTGGAAAAGTAGGGATATTCACTCAAATAATTCTATTTACGTTGAACATCCCGTGATCTTATTTTCAATTTGTGATAACAAGAATGCTCAATGTCTGGTAAATATGTAGTACTTTTATATTTCACTGCATCTCTAATAATCAAATTTTGCTTATCATAACTCTACAAAGATCTTTTTTTTTAAGCGTTACAAAAAAAAATGAAAATTTTTAAACGTAAATTCTTCGCTCAAATAATCGGTATC